>OY856412.1:1177998443-1178365943 GCA_963693085.1 Alisma plantago-aquatica | reverse complement strand
GTTAAGCTTTGAAAATGTTTTGCACAATATTTTTTCCACAGGGGTTCTATTTAGTTTGCTCTAGTCTCAGGCTTCCTTCATTGCCACATACATATGCTTATGTCTTGTGTTCATCACTCCAAACACTGGAGGCAAACCCATGACAACTACTCCAAATACATTTCCGATCAAAAACCTTAGTGATGTTTGGCCCAATTTTGTTAATTACCTCGTCATCATTAAATAGTCAACATGAATTATAAAGATTCATATTTTTATTTAAATATTATGAGATACATAATTATATCATATTTCAATTGTGTTAGATTTAAATTTTAAAATAATTTATCATTTCAAACAATATGAATTTGATTCATATAAAATCTTTACTTTTCATACATTGACAACTTATCTTCCAGCAAGAATAATCAAAATTCTTGAAGAGCTTGTGTATTTTCAATTTTCAAGTTCAACGTAAATTGAAAGTGGAAACTGTAACATTTTCAAAGTGAATTTGAATATAGTTTTCCGATATATAACAATTCATTTTATCGCACACCACATCATTATGAAGAAATGAAATTGAATTCTTCTTTCACAAGAACATTTTTATTGAAGTTATGTATTGCGTTAGTGGATTTTGGATTTGTGGCTTCATAGTTAATATCCATTTAAATAAATGATACATTATATTTTTCTTTGTTTTTTAGAATTACTATTTAAATATAATATCTTTTTTTGGTTAAGAAATGTCTTTTGAATATAATTTGAGTGATCTAATTTCTATGATCAACCTTAATAGAGCATAAATAAATTAATATCTTGAAGGTTAAATGAGTGGTTATATTTACTTCAACTTTATTACTTACATGTGTCTAGAAAAATATGTCTTTTAGAAGAGCAAGATATATTCTTAATCATAAATATTGTTAGATATTGTAATACTAAGTAAATATTTCGTTTTATGTGTCTAGATAAATTGAAGTAGTAAAGATATAGGAACAGTGTATCACACTTGCTTTGTTTAGTGCTACACATGAAACATGAACATATGGCTTTGATGTGATTTCTTTTAAAGACAACTCAAGGGAGTTACTCCCATTCTTTTTCAATAACTACTCAATCCAAGATGAATAGTAGGATGGTAAATCAAGAAAAAAGAATTAAGGGTTTCAACATTTTACACTTCACGGGAGGGTCTTTAGCTGTATTAGTTAGACATCCATGCCAAGTTGATAGGGTTATATTTACCAATGTATGGTTTATGCGTATATGAAATGTTCACATGCATTGACATGAGATAACAATTTGTATCAACTTCAATTATATATTTCTATCTCCATTTCAAAAGAAAGTAGAGGTGTATTTGTCTTATAACTTTGTTTATATAGGATGATTGAAAGACAATATATCAACAAATAGAAAAGGTTGACTAAAAAAAACATTCCATAGTAGAACGACTACTATATGAACCTACTTAGATTTTAATATATGTATGTGGTTTTATCTTAAAAATCTCTAAGTTCTATGAAAAAACAAAATTCAACAATTTGTTACACATCACTAATCAACCATTGTATCTATTTAGCATGAAAGATTCCCCAAAACCACATAGGTCATATGTCCAACTAAAGGAGTATGGTTTTTATGTGTTTTTCTCATGGCCCACATACAATTTTCTAGTTTTATGTTGTAAAATAAGATGATATATGTTTTCACTCCTACATGAGCTTTTGATGTCATAATGAGAACAATTAAATAATAGTAATGATGAAAATGTGTTCCTCAATTATAATTGTAACCAATATTCTAGTTGTCAAATGTATTTTAACTTCATAGGGTAAGCATGTGACTATGATCAGGATTCACATTTATTTTCAAAATAGTTAACCAACTTATCTTTTAATATTAGAGTTGAACATTTTGTAGAATCTTATGGATAAGGATTGACCAAATAAGACAAGATTTTTTCTCTGGAGGTCATATAGAGATATAATAATCATTTCACAATCTATTTTCTCAGGCTTACACAACTCTATCTGACTCTACACACCTTGTGGAAAAATAAATGATATCATAGATTTTTTGTATTATTGGTTCCTAAGACTTTGACAAAGTATATAACATATGGAAAACTCTCTAGAGAGGTATTTCACACATGAATCTTCATTTCATAACTATAAATCACACAAAAAATTAGATATTCATAATTATTCAAAATAATATTTTGCAACTATGTATTGTTTCATGTTATTAAAAATACTACATGTAACCTTAATAAGGTACACACAAGGTATTCAATGAAGTAATTTAATGTTTCATTTATAAACAAATATTATGTTATACATACCATTAATTGCATTCTTATTTAAAAAAATATGGTCTAAATAAATAACTTTTTATACGTTTGTACATTACAAACTAACAATGATATCACACTCATCTTTCTTAATTCATTGTGTGATAGTACTATACCATATTAGGTAATTATTCAGGTACTCCACTAGACCATGTCAGTTTAAAGTTAAGAATGTCAAGTATTATATAATTTTATAAATTTGAAGATTTTCTCATCGTAGTAATTTACATATAAATATATGGTACAAACAACACTAAAGGAGAATATAATGATTATTTTCATATATTTTGTAAAAGAAGGTACAAAGTCAAAACTATTTGTGTTTTAATATTGAGTGAAAATGAATTTAATTATTCATACATATATGCAATTTAAATGAGTTGTAGATGTCACATACATTGTAACTTTGCAATTGAAATTGCCACACTTGATTAGTATTGTATTTTAAGACAAGCAATTCAAGATAAGAAATTCTTTCCATTCGCAACAATTCAATTTTTCAAAAATTAATTATGAATTTTTCTTTTATCATGTTTGAATAGTACAAATGTGATTTAGTGTGAGATTAATCAATTCTTTTGTAGAATAATAGTCTAGTCTCTTTCCTTGATGTCATTATCATCATAAGTGATAAACATGTAGTAAAAAATTTATCCAAAGAAAGTTTATAAAGACCGAGTAAAAATTGTAATATGAAGGTGTCATTATACCAATATGATTAGGTGTCCTTGAAATTACATTCAATTCCTTTTTATCAAAATCTATCCAAACCATCTTGCTACTTATGGTTTCTATTCCTTTTTAGGGTTTCTTCCCCTTTTTAGGGTTACTTGGAAATTAGGATTTTACTTCAGCTTACTCTTTTAAACCCTAATTTTCTCATGTATCCTTCATGAAAGTTATTAAGGTTACCTTTTACAAATGCATAACCTTAATTCCAGATTAAAGCATAATTAACCATCAATTAAGTCCATTAAGCCTCTTTTAATTGAAGCTACCATTTTTATCCTCTCTAATCTATGACAAAGTCATTATACTCGTTTATCATCAATTCGTAGTTCATTGTGCTCTAATGCTCATATGAACGTTATTTATCAATAATTCTACCTTTCATCCACTAGGAACCCTAATTTTTACATTAAGGGTATTTAACCACAATTAGGAACTTTAATGTTAGAAAAATCTTAGAATCATCAAATCTTAACATTGTTCACGATTTTGAATAATTAAAGCCATTAAGAGTCGCATTTACCAATATTAGAGTTTTAAGGCCCATTAAAGTATATTCATGCACATGAAACTCTAAATCAAACCAATTAGGTGCAAAGTTCATCCTTTTTGTTCCTAATGTTCCTTTTTGTCATTAATAGGTTAATTCCCACTTTAGTATTCCATTAAACATTAATCAATAAAGATTAGGGTTCTTTCAATAAATAAACCATTAAAGATAGCATCTTTACATACTTTTTGAATTGAAAGTATAATTAGGCTTCAGTTACATTTTTATTGCATTCCTCATTTTCTTCTAATAAATTTTCATGTATTAAGTTCCTTCATCTGACCTTCCCACTAATTACTACACCTTTTGCAAGAAAAATACATTTTCTAGATTTTCAAGTTAGAGAGGCTAATTACCTTTCTTTTTGGAAAAATGATGGATGTTGGATTACTTTTGCGGTCCGCGGTTGACCCAATCTTGCGTCCGAGGTTGCTCGCATCCACTTTTCCTGAACTTGAAGGTGCACACAATCCGGGGCCATGGATATCCTTTGCGAGTCTATCATGGACCCAGATCTAACAACCCCCTTCTTGTCTTCTTCCTCGCACTGAAACGAGCACCAAGCCCGCAGTCAACCCGGCAGTTGACTGTAGGGTTCTGGCCACCTACGAGCTCGTCGATCGCCTAGGGAGCTCCACCTCCCTCTTCGAAACTTGACCCCAACATCAACTGCTCACGAAAACCCTGCCACCACCACCTCCTACCCGTCATACTCTGGCGAGGTTCTCTCAGACGATAGGGGTGTCGTTCAGGGTAGAGGATCGAATTGAGGGCACTGAAACACTCCTCTCAGCTTTCTGTGGAGCTTTGGGTAGCAAGAAAGCACACTGGTATCCCCTTTCACCCTCCCCTATATATAGGGTCGAGGTCAGGCTTGCGAGGATTGGGTGTTTCCCAAATTAACGACCAAACCTAAAGAAAATAGGGATGGATCTCTGCGGTTCCCCATCCTGAGTCCAAAGGGACTAGGAACAAGCTGGGATATCCACTGGATTGCAAGAAATCCGAGATGGAATTTTCTTCCTATAACCTGCAAAGTCCCAGACCTTGTGGGACATTGAAGATGAGCGACCAGCGTTGGATTGAGATCCAACGGTCCTTAAAGAATGCGTTCATCCAAAAGGAAACTCCCTTTACAAATTGCCAAATTAAATCTTTATTTTGGTGATAACTTGAGAAATTGATTTCTCCCAAACCATAACTCATTTTTGTATCAAATTTTAAGGGAATGTTTGTCTTGACATTATCTACCTTTGCACGAAATTTGGGGAACAAATTCCAATATGTGAGAAGCCTTCCTTCTCTCCCAAGTTATCCATTAATTAATTCAAAATTAATTAGTAGTCGTTTTCCCTTTGCCATTATCTTGTTATTTTGGGTCCCTTGAACCTCAAGAAATCCTAAAGGCACGGATTCCCATATTGGGAAATCTCTATTTGCCTTTAATTATGTCTATTTCACATATTCTCCTTATCTTTTTATTAAAATATATCTTTCTGAGGATTTCTCTTTTTATCTCAATTTTATTTTCCTTATTGGAATTCCTTTTAATATTATAAATCCTTTGGATACGAAAATCCACCAAGGATAACTTAATTGTACCTCTTTTGACTTATTTTCCACATTTTATCATTGTTTTCAATTTCTTTCTTAATAAAGAAATATTTAATTAATCTTTTCTTTTCTTACTGCATTTTCTTTGCAACTTTGGACTCCTTGGGACCCAAGGAACCCAAGGGGCACAAATTCCCTCTTAAGATTACATTCTTTTGCCTTCTAGAGATTTCCACATCTTTCTTTTCTCAAAACTTGATTATTCATTTATTAATTGAATTTTCCTTGTTATTGGGCCCAATAGCCAATAAATCCCACAACACAATAATCAAGGCTATTGTAAATGAAATCCATTTATTCAAAAAAAATTATATCATTATTTTTTCCAATATATTTAATATGAGAAATTACATTTCTCTCCAAATGAACCCAAAAATTGGGGTTGTAACAAATGATGTCATGGATATGAGTACGAAAGATGTTGTGACAATATGTAACTTAGGTATAAGCCATTTATGTGCCATTATTTAGAATTATTATAGGCTTAATAACTTGTTGGATAATATTAACTTTTTCTACAAAATAAATTGTGATCATTCTAAAAGATATTTTTAAGAGGATAATGGAAAATGAATTCATGTTATTAAGGTTTTTGACCTAACACATTAATTAATGTTGAATGTCTTAGTAAACCCTAATTGTACTTAAAACCCTTCATGAGGGAAATACATATGATATAATGTTGAGATGTAATTGTTTTGAATAAAATGTGGCACAAGTGATGGTATAATAAATAATATGCCTCTTCATGATGGAGATTATGCTAATAAGACAAAAATGTTGATTATGTGGTGTTTGATAAAAGGTTGTAGGTTTTGTGGAAACGAGGACTCCTGAGCTCATATGACATGGCCTGGCCTGATCTGATACAGACAACTCGAAATAGTCTATCTTTGGGCATGTTGCCTAATTGTTGAATACCTTAGGAAAACTGTAAGTGATGATTTGATCTCTTACACATAAAAAAATCATCCTTAAATACCTTATACTTCTATGTTTAGGGTTTAGTGTACCCTATGTTACACCCTGAAGTTTGGTTAGTAAATCCTTTTAGTGTTGAGTTTTATGTACCCTTTTACCCTTAGCTCAGTTTGACTTAGTTGACTCTTTAAGGGGTGGAGTGAGGGTAATGGTGTTAGTACCCTATTTGGTTTTGCAAATCTGATTTCGAGGACGAAATCCTTTTTTAGGGGGATGAAATCCCAATTAAATGCAAAATCATATACCTTTGGAGTTAGAAACCCTATCTATGTGGACATATGTACATAATAACTTATGTGAACAAGAATTTACCAAACACATTATACTTGTAATTCAACTTGTTTGTTTATACACACGTGAATATGTAGTAAGTCATATAGAGATAGTTCATATGCTTGAACCTTCACATATTCTTGATGCACATAATAATGAATTACTCATTACTAATTGTGAATATACATAACATTGACTATGCCACCCTAATGGTAAAATGTGTATGGATAATGCACCCTAAGGATGCTTTAACATGTAATGATCATGCTGACCTAAACCCTAATATGTAATCATCTAGCTTTGACAACATATATATATATATATATATATATATATATATATATATCCTTAATGATTTTCATGATACATTAGTGACATTAGGTGTCATCATCACATAATATACCTTGATACATATAAATGGATTATAGTCACAAAGTTGTCAATATATGTAAGGTATATCACCTTGTTCTCTAATGAATACCTCATCATAACTTGATATATGAATTAATTCATTAATATTTAATGGGTTACATCCTATTCACTAAAATGCATATAATGACTCAAACATGATAATGAATAATTGGATTCACATAAATATTCATAAATGCCTAATGTGAATTAAAATATGTATAATTTATAATATGAAGTGTAATGGATGAAAATGATTAATGATGTCATGGATATGAGTATGAAAGATGTTGTGAAAATATGTGACTTAGGTATAAGCCATTTATGTGACATTATTTGGAATTATTATAGGCTTAATAACTTGTTGGATAATATTAACTTTTTCTACAAAATAAATTGTGATAATTCTACATGATAGTTTTAAGAGGATAATGAAAAATGAATTCATGTTATTAAGGTTTTTGACCTAATACATTAATTAATGTCGAATGGCTTAGTAAACCCTAATTGTGCTTAAAACTCTTCATGAGGGAAATACATATGATATAATGTTGAGATGTAATTGTTTTGAATAAAATGTGGCACAAGTGATGGTATAATAAATAAGATGCCTCTTCATGATGGAGATTATGCTAATAAGACAAAAATGTTGATTATGTTGTGTTTGATAAAAGGTTGTAGGTTTTTGGAAACCTTAGTGAGACTTGGCTTATGTGTAGAGATTTTAGTACCTATCTAGTTGTTTAAGGTTGGGATGTTGCACACTCACCCTCTCTTCCCTCTTGTTGTGATTTCTGGGACAAAATCCTCTTTAAGGGGTGGAGTGTTGTAACATACTGAATCTCAGGGTCTTCCCTGCAATTTACCCACTTTTGAGCTTTTCTTGGCCTTCTAGTCCATTTGGACCTTCTTCATAAATTTCCCATACTTTTGAATACTGTTTGGACTCTATGTGCAATTTGAGCATAAATGATGGTGAAATTCCATTTTTGCCCCAATTATGATAATAAAGGGGTGTTTGCACAAATAACCCACTTAATGTAATAATTACAGACTAATAATGCAAAATGGAGTTTTATGAGAGAATATAAGTAGATAATGTTAATTTGTAGCTTTTTGGATAAATATATTAGTAATAATGTCTATTTGAGTTAATATATGAGAGTAATTAACCTTTTTCTTTCTCTCTCCTCCATATGGACCTTAATGCATTAATGAGAGGATATTATGATGAGATATGACCCCTAATTATGATATGTATCTAATATCTGGAATTTCACTCATATAATCCATTAAAAGAAGCATTTTCATATAACTCATTCATTTTAATATATTAATATAAACGTTAATGAGCATTGATTTATTTAGGGCCAAAATATGCGTTAAATGCAAAATTTATTACAAAGAATTGTAATATGCATCATTATCAACCTATGGTTAAAATTTGGAGTTAATTATAGTTGATTTGACCCTTCAAATCCATTTTATAAGCTTTTAATAAAGTGTAACTATGGGATTTTAATCGATTTCATTAAATGGATGTATAACACTATAGTCCATTATTTTTCTTGTCACGTGCCTGGTTCCACCTTGGATCCACCATCCGATGGTCAGGACTTGTTCCCCTCTTGATCCAATGGATGCGAGCCTTTCTTCAACTTCAATCCGGGCGTGAGTACATGAACAAAGTCGACCGCCGAACTCCTCTGACCTGATCTCTTCCTCCACTTCACCGTTTTCGTTGATGTTTCATGCATTGAACTTGTCTCGTCGAGACACTGCTTTGGACCTCCAACTTATCGCCTACCTTGCTATGTGAGAGAAATGCCCAACCTGGGCCGCATCCTCCTCTCCACTAAGGAGTTGCAGAGCAAGCTTCGACCTTCCCCACACCTATTTAAGGGCTCTTCGAGCACCCTCAGGCTTCGAGCCTTCCTCCTCTCCCTACAATTTCACCTCTCCTTACCCGAGACACCCTGACCTACTCCGTCTTCAGTTGTGGCAACCTCGGCCTGCTGCTTGCACCTTCAACCACCTTCGTTCAATTGGCATCTAGGTAAGCATCCTCGATGCTTGTCCTCCAATTCCGTTTGATCACCTTGCCTCGCGATGCCCCCAGGTGCTCGATCCTATAGACCAGGTTTCACCTCCTCACTGGCGCCATGCTCCTTCCTTGTTTGGTGCTTCTCCACCAGTGCCAAGACATGGATTCGACTCATCTCGGCCCAACGAAGTTGTCATTGATTTCAGTTTTGAATGTTGATGAGATTCCTTGGGTTTTTGCTCTCCGACTTCAGCCCATGTTCCTCTAGTTCTCCACTGTGTTTGGGTTGTCTCTGCATAGATCTTCTCCTTGTTTTGCTCTGTCACCTTCACCGAAGATCAATGTGTGTGTTTGTGTCTTTTTCGGGGGCCGATCACCCCGAGAACTCAGATTTTGGTTCCTGCCTTCAGCCCCCTGAAGTTGCTTCCTTGCCATTACTGCGAGTGGAAGAAGTTGGGTCAGGTTTTGACCTTTATGCCCTCGCATGTCCTGTTGGTCTCATTTTCCCGCATGGGCCTTTTAGTGATTTTAGTTCCTCTTTACTCCTCGAGAGCAAAGAATCGATAATTTCAAGTGACCCTTCTACCCTCACTATGTTAATAAAACCAATTTGATGAGTAAGGGTATTTTGGTCATTTCCCCTTCTCACTCACTGTTGACCTAGGTCAGCGAGAGTGGACCTACCGATGCAGCCAATTATGATTTGTTTGCGTCAGTGTGGGCTCGGCCTCAGTGGCCCATTCACCCATTTATTTTGTTGATGTGGCATTTTCTTGCATTTAAATTGGTCTGATTTATTTAATTCATAGTAAATTGACCATTGGTCAGAAAAATGCAAATAAATAGTCATTGGAAAGGATTTTTCATGTAGAGTCTGATTTTATTGTTCTTGAATCCCATTACTGCGAGTGGAAGAAGTTGGGTCAGGTTTCGACCTTTATGCCCTCGCATGTCATGTTTGTCTCATTTTCTCGCATGGGCCTTTTAGTGATTTTAGTTCCTCTTTACTCCTCGAGAGTGAAGAATCGATAATTTCAAATGGCCCTTCTACCCTCACTGTGTTAATAAAACCAATTTACGAGTAAGGGTATTTTGGTCATTTCCCCTTATCACTCGTTGTTGACCTAGGTCAGTGAGAGTGGACTTGTCGATGCGGCCAATTGTGATTTTTCCGCGTCAGTGTGGGCCCGGCCTCAGTGGCCCATTCGCCCATTTATTTTTTTGATGTGGCATTTTCTTGCATTTTAATTGGTCTGATTTATTTAATTCATAGTAAATTGACCATTGGTCAGAAAAATGCAAATAAATAGTCATTGGAAAGGATTTTTCATGTAGAGTCTGATTTTATTGTTCTTGATCCCAGTTATGATTCCTTTTTCAAAGTTTTCTTTGGATACCTATTTGATTATATTAAATGATCTAAAATGTGTAATTTATCTATTTTAACTCCAAATTAGGAAATAAAAGATGTTTTATTAATCAGGAGAGTATTATTAATCGTTTGGACTAGGTTTTGAGACTTAAATCATGGTTTTGAATATAAGTTCCAAAACTAGGGTTTTTCCTATGCTTTTAAGCCTTATAAATACTAATACATGTGTAATGCTCATAACTAGGGAAAATGGAAGTGAAACAATATGATTGGTGAAAGTAATGGTAATGAATCTAGATTAGGTATGTGAAGCCTATTTTGTATGTGATACCTATTTGTGTATGTGGACCCTATTTATGAATGTGATCCCTATTATATATGTATGGAATGTATGAATGTGAAAATACACATATTCTTTAGTTGGGATCTTATCCAACCCTATATTTCTAATTTACTAGCCTTAGAATCCTTCTAATGCCTTTATTTGGCTCTTTTCATTATTTGATTCTTATAATGCTTGTGTTGGCACTTTTATTGAAATACTTGAATATTACTTGAATTGCCAATGTTGGATTACTTAATTGGATTACTTATTGGGTTTTATTCCCAAATTCTATGATGCAAATGTTACTTTTATATTTCTCACTACTGCCAGGTGAACTATTAAGCATGATGTATTTTAGGCCAAATGACAATGTAGTGTACATGTGTACAAACCACCCATAGGGTACTGAGTTTTAGTCCTCCTGCTGGGCACTGGGGTTTTAGTCCCCCTGCCATTTTATATTAGGAACTAGGGTTTTAGTCCCCCTGCCACTTTATATAGGCACTGGGGTTTTAGTCCCCCTGCCACTTGGTGAGGTACGGTAGGTGCCTCACCCTACATTGAGATGACTTTATGTCTTAATATATTCATGCTATGTGATTATTATTATGGTGATTGATTATGGAAGTCTTGTCTCTCTTATTCATATTATTGCCTCATTCCTTTTGAAATCTCTTAGTGTAGAGAATATTTTATATTGCAATGATTTAGATTATTTAATTGTCCTATTTCTGTTGAATAACACATACATTTTTATCTTTCTCTTTTTGGATGACCCCAACCATCCAGGCTAGGATCAGTGTGCGCATGGAAGCTTGGTGAACCTGCCTAAGGCTAAGGAGATCTTACACATCTAGATAGCTTGGACTAGTTGCATAAACTTTTTTTATGTTGTTGTGGAGACAAGTTGTATTAGTTTAAGTCTTCCTCTACCTAGATCCTATGCTTGTATAAAGTTGTACTCCCATTTGGGAAATTTTTATAATGTACTCTTTATACATTTTGAATAAAGTCAAGTTAAATTTTCTTCCGCTTCCACACATTTGATGATTTGTTTATCATGCTTTATAATAGAGACTATGTCTTTACAGGTAGTCATGTTTCAAGGAGATCAGTTTAAGACTTTTGGTAATAAGTTGGATAACAAGATTTACCTCATCCTTAGCTACCTTGAGAAATCCACCCGATCCTCATGTTTCTTGGGTTTCAGATGCACATTTGACGAATCCCCAAGCACTTTCTAGATTTTAGAACATAAAATTTCCTTTAGATGAGGAGTCTAGAAATTTCATAGTGTCAGCATCAACACCATGGTAGAAAATCTCAATGAGTTGAGATTGGGAGATGTCATGGTGAGGGCAACGTTGAAGGAGTTCCCTAAGTCTTTCCCACGCTTCTCCTAGAATTTCTCTTGGGACCACTTAAAAAAGAATGATTTGTCCCCTAATTTCATAGGTGATGGCAGGGGAAAAAATTTGTCTAAGAACTTGGTTTGCAGGGCCTCTTAGGTGGTGACTTGTTCTTCACCCTCCATGGAATTATACCAACTGTTGGCTTGCCCTGAGTGAGAATAATTGAATAATATGAGCCTAATGGCATCTTGAGAAATGCCTAGGATCTGGTGTAGGGAACAAAGGTCAGTAAAACACTAGACATGATCTTGACAACTCTCACCTTTGTTCCCAGAGAAAGGGTTGGCTTAGAGCATTGTGATCCACTGGGTGTGGATCTCAAATTGAGGAGCTTTTGTTGTAGGTAGCAGAACAATGTGTTGTGTGTATCCTGTTTTAGGAATGGAAAAGTATTTTAGTTGTTTTTGTCGTTTGGCTTCCCTATGAGCAGATTCTAAAGCCGCTTGTTTGGCTATGTAAGTTGCGCGCATAGCGGCTTCTTGAGTCGCTCATTCGGCCACCATGGCCTCTCATTGAACAGTGAGTGCCTGCTCGATCCTATGCGCTACCTCTATCTCACTCATCATTTTATGATGATTTTGCTGATTGAGATGATGAAACATCCTTTCAGGTTCTGGATAAAAAACTGTGGATGTAGAATCAACGTTTTGCAGGCATCGCATGCATAATTATAATTGAACAATAATAATCAAGTGCATAAAAAATGTACTGCTGAAATGAAAATTCAGAAAAAAAAGGAACACACTTCTAGAATGGGACTCGGAAGGTAGAGAAAAAAGTGAAAAAAAGTTTTTGTTCAAAAAGTTTTTGGGGTTTTGAAGAAAACAATATATTATCCCCAGCAACGGTGTCAAAATTGATACACTTCGTTTAGAACACCAATTCACTAAGATTCTTATCCTTGAGTTTAACCCTTTTTTTACTTTCCAATTAAAGATAGTACAGAAGGGTTGATCCCGTAGGACAACATTTTAACGATTGTATTCCCTAAACCCAATTGATTATTTTGAACTTTATTTTTTTGAATAGGTGAAAAAAGGTAAAGATTTTTTTGCTGAATTTGTGATTTGATTACACTAATAAAAGAAATAAAAGTTGCAACAAATTAAAAGTTACACTAAGAAGAATATGAAAATGTTATGCTAAGAACTAGGATACAAACTAAAGATTGTTAGCACAATGAATTTTTTTTATTTAAGGACTAAAAATTAAATTGCAAACAAGAGAAATCTGATTGAAAAGAGAAGTTTCCAAAGAAAGATTAATCAAGGGGGAAAGAATCGAGGCTACAAGTTTTACCACCATAGAAATGTGAAAACAAGATCGAAGAATTATTCGAAAACCAATATAAAAGAAGGCATGTAAAACATTCATAAATGAATCACAAAAGAAAGACTCACTGTGAATCCATTGGTCTAGGCATTAACGTATCTTAATCCTACCATCCTTATAGGGACTTTTCTGAGGTTTCATCCAAATCCCCATGTCATTTGATTGGTCATTCTAAACTTTGGTTTCTACAGTCACATCCTCCAAAGTTAACATACGATAGAAACAAAAGATCACTTCGCTTAAACCAATGAGTTCCAACCAAAACAACCATCTATCCAAGGAATCGTATAAACTTTTGATCTAGAAACACATGGCTAAGAGGTTACTCCCCTTTGCCTCAATAATAAACTACTCACTCATGATTCTTGAATAAGGAGAGATGGAGGAAGAAATAATATTAGCCATAGACTAGTCTTAGAAAGGAAACAAGCCTTATTCTAGCACGATTAAATGATTGTATTATTTGTTCCTTTCTCTCAAGAATCCCAAGAAAGAGAAAGGAGAAGTCAGAATCCTAGATCTAACAAAGAAACAACCAAAAAGAGAGAAGGAGATTACAACTTCAAGAACCAAATACTTTTATTGCTGATCACTTGAGTACAATTGCAAATAAATAAGAGACAACTATTCGATCAAAGCTTTCTCTCTACCAAAAAGTGATGCCTCATACCAATGGAGACCCCATCCTTTTATAGGAGAATGAGGGGAGGTAGAAACCCTAGAAGGTAGTGAGGGGAAAGAAATGAATAATGGATGCTGCAAGACATGGTCAAGTGAATAGTTGCTTTCTTCAATAGGCAACAAAGAAAATTATTAATTACCTTCTTTTGACCATTTGAATTCAAACTCTCTTTGATGTAAATTCTCATCACAAAAGTTTCAAGCAAATTTGTTCTATGAAAAAGTCCTTAAGTGCGTTTGAAAATATGATTTTCCTATATATAATTAAATTATCTTTCAATCACATACTTGCACATTAAATTCTATCTTGGCATGTGAGAGTTATGTCCATTTTGGTGCAAAGTATATACTTAAATCAAACACTCCGAGAAAATGAATAAGCACTTTCGTCAGTTGGTTGGTTAGTCAAATGACCTCCAAAGTCACCAAGAAACATTTTTTCCTGTAGTAAGTGAAATTATCTTTTAAAAACTTATCTAAACTTAAATTTGAAATTTGTATGTGAGAGTTATGACTGTTTGGTATGAGGTATATCAAACTCTGTGGGAAATCTGAAAAGCCTCCTATATTTTCGTATCTTTAATTAAATGCTTCCATATAACCTGAAGATTGAAGAAATTTCATAAGAATTCAGAAAAGGAATATCCAGAGGATGAAAGTACAATTAATTTTCGAATTAAAATAAAATTACCAAGAAAGTCTAAATTAATTATGTTAAATGATGCAAAAGAATGATGAATATGCATTCATCATGAACTAGTTGAAGATCCCCTCCAAAATGGCCTAGTGACCCCATTGATTGTGAATTTGAAGATGAGAAATTGGAGCAATTTATACTTCATCTCAATACCTTTGAGGAGATCCATGATGAAGAGTTTGAAGATCTAAAAATGGTCACTATTTTAGATGCAAAACTTGAAACTCCTAAGGCACCCGACATGAAACCCCTCCCGGAAGGTCTTAAGTATGTTTTCCTTGATGAGCATGAACTTTATCATGTTATCATTAACTTTGATCTCACCCATGAATAGGAAACCAAGCTAATGACTGAGCTTAGGAAGAGGAAATCTGCCTTAGGATACCAAATGATTGATTTTATAGGAATAGATTAAGCCATTTGCATGCATAAGATTCCTATGGTAGAAGAGTCAAACCTTCTAGAGACCCTCAAAGGAAGTTGAATCCTAACATGAAGGAGGTTGTGCGTCTATAGGTTATCAAGCTTTAGATTTCCAGAATCAGCTACTACATCTCTGAATCTCCCTAGATTAGTTCAGTTGAAGTCATTCCCAAGAAAGGGGGTACCACTATCATAAAAAATGATAATGACAAGCTTATTCCCACTTGTATTGTCACAGGTTGAAGGATGTGTATTGACTATAGAAAACTTATTAAGGCCGCCAGGAATGATCATTCCCACTTCCCTTTCTAGATCAAGTACTAGAGAGCCTCACCCATCAACAATATTTCTTTTATCTTGATGGCTATTCTGGTTTCTATGAAATCCTCGTTCATCTAGATGACTAAGAGAAAACAACCTTTATATGCCCCTTTGGCACTTATGCATTCAGTAGAATGTTGTTCAATTGTGCAATGCTCCATCCACTTTTAAGCGATGCGTGTCTACTATCTTCACTGGATTAACTAAGACCATTATAGAGGTGTTTATGGATGATTTCTATGTCTATGGAGATAGTTTTGACTATTGCGTCCATCATTTATCTCTTGTTTTAGAAAAATGGGAGGAAGCACACTTGATCCTCAATTGGGAAAAGTGTCACTTTATGGTGATTTAATGAATTGTCTTAAGCCATAGGATGACATATTGTGGCATTGATGAGGATAGAGTCAAGATTGAGGTCATCTCAAAACTTCCACCCCCCTCTTCCATCAAGGTCGTTCATGCCTTCCATGGGCACGTGGATTTTTATAGTCACTTTATCCGTGACTTTTGTAAGATCACCAAACCCTTGACCAATCTCCTACAAAAAGATATTTCTTTTGTGTTTGATAAAGCTTGCACGACCAGTTTCCTTTGTTTGAAGGATGCCCTCGTTTTGACTCCCATCATTAGGGCCCTTGATTGGTCATTTCAATTTGAGTTAATGTGTGACGTGATTGATTACGTTGTTGGTTCTATTCATGGATAATTTGTTGATATAAAGCATCTATAATTTACTATGAATCTAAAATGCTTAATGATGCCCAGTAGAATTATACCATGACTGAAAAGGAAATGCTAGCCATGGTATACACCTTTAAAAAATTCCGCTCATATTTGGTAGGGTCCAAAATCATTGTTTATATGGACCATGCGGCCATTAGATACTTGATGACTAGAAAGGATGCCAAACCCATCCTTCATTTTTGGGTCCTTTTACTTTAGGAGTTTGACCTAGAAATCCTAGACAAAAAGGGTTGCGAGAATATTGTTGTCGACCATCTCAGTCGCCTTGATTTTTTTTTATGATGGTGACAACCCCATAAATGACTCCCTTCCTGGTGATAAATTGGTAAATATAGAATCCCAATATCCTTGGTTTGTTCATTATTTACATTTTCTAGCCACACATGTGTTGCATCCTAAATACAAGGGACATTTGAAGGATAAATTTTTGCATGATGTGAAATAATATTATTGGAATGACACATATCTTTTTAGATTGTGCTCTGATTGACTTTACTATAGGTGTGTCACTGAGGAAGAGGCTCATGACATACTTGAGTAGTGCCAAGTTGGGCCCAATGGAGGGCACATGGGTTCTCAGAAAACTACTAGGAAATTCTTACAATCTGGTTTTTTCTAGCCTACTCTTTTCAAAGATTCCTATTATTTTGTCCTTGCTTGTGATGAATGTCTAAGGACCAACGATATATCTAAGAGAAATCAAATTTACATGACTTCTTGGAAGGATATTGAAATTTTTTATGTGTGGGGAGTAGATTATATGGGCATGTTTCCTTCCACTTATTGTTACAAATATATCTTGGTGGTTGTTGACTAAATTTCCAAATGGGTCGACCCACCAAAACCTGTGATTCCAAACTCATGAAGAAACTCTTCAAAGATATTATTTTACCTCGATTTGGGGTACCTCAGACTGTAGTTTCTGATGGAGGTTCCCATTTCCTAGAGAAGAGTTTCATGTCCTTGTTGAAACAATATGAAGTCCATCACAAGGTTTCCACCCTTTACCACCGTCAAACTAGTGGCCAAGTTGAGGTGTCAAATAGGCAAATCAAGTCCATCTTAGATAAATGTAAATCACATTAGGACTGATTTTTCTTTGAAACTCAATGATGCCTTGTGGGCATACAGGTCTGCCTATAAAACCCCATAATCACCACCCCATTCAAATTGATTTATGGGAAATCATGCCATTTTCCCATAGAATTAGAGCATAAGGCCAATTGGTCCATCAAAACTCTTAATTTTGACTTAACTACTATAGGTGAAAATGGATTTTTGCATATGTCAGAGTTAGATGTGCTCCAGATGACGGCCTAGGAAAATGCTAGAATTCACAAAGACAAAACCAAACTACGACATGACGACCATATCATGAAAAAATACATTATTGAGGGAGACCAAGTTTTAATGTACAGTTCTAGGTTGAGGTTTTTTCTTGGAAAACATAAATCTAGATGATATGGGCCCTACCTTGTCAAGCGTGCCTACCCTCATGACACTTATTCTTCTTTGGGATAAGATTTTAGGAGAGTTTAAGGTTAATGGGCATAGGCTTAAACAATACATCACCATTGAAATATTTCTATCTTCTGAGGTACATCAACTCTCCATACTTGAAGATCTTGACTTGTGCGAACCCCCACCTCCCCCCCCCCTTCTAGCCTAAAATGACTCCTTCACCCAGCACTATCGGGCCTTCGACATAAAACTAGGTGCTTATTGGAAGGCAACCCAATCATTTATTTTTTGCAAATTATCTTATATATTTTCTTATCTAACCCTCAATTGTTTAAAATTTATATATTTCTATCTTCTAAAACAAAGAGAAAGATATTCACTAGCCACATCAATGAATGCAGGCAGGGCAATCCACCTAGCCAAAAGACTGTCTAGTAAAGGTGAGACGCATGTCTTGGCCTTTAATATGTCCAGAATAACAACCATAGTTGTTTGATATTTGGAAATTGAAAAAGGCTCCCTCAACCGCCAGATTACCATTTTGAATTCAAGTGTCAGTCATCTTGCTCACCTCGAGGCACTTTCAAACACATTCAAACTCCATGTCGTTTCGGCATTTGTGGTGTCATTTGACAATTCAATGACCCCACATAGTCGTCTGGAGAGCACCAGATCATCGTCTCGCATACTCTGGGACTTATAAAATGAGTGGATGGGGAGACACTTCACACTCAAGCATCCTTCTCCTTCCCGAGCCCTAGTTTTCTACAATGACATCGCCACCTCCTTCAGATAACCGCCTCATCATCGACATTGATCATCTTGTTGTCATCTCATTGTTGTCCCATTGCATCACCAGGCGACAATCTTTGATCAGTTGGCCACCTCGATGGACTCCATCTTGTAGACATCAGTCGTCGTCTCATAGCTAGATGACTATCCCACTACTCCCCGACACTCGTCTAGTCCTACTCCTCCTTTTCTTCCCCACCATCGCATTCGACCCGACGACTAGCACCAGTCGGTCGTCTTGCTGGAGTCTTTTGATGTCTCATTGGTGGCGCAACCTTTCCTCCTCATCTCCTCCACCACCATCACTGCCACCAAGCCATCCCTTATTCGATCAAGTCATCTGCCACCTCTTTGACACCATATAGGCATCTCAGTCGTTGAGACGACTACCTCGTGACTGATCACCCAGTGGCACCCGCTAGCACCGCATGAGTAATAGCCTCCAAATGACTATTTGATTCTCTGAACCGACCATCTTGGATGTCTAGATGATCATCTCAAGCTCTCCAGACGCCCGTCTCACCACCTACATCCTTAAAAAAAAGTTCAACTGCTTCCGATAAAATAAAGGGAATTCCCTCACTTCCTTCTCACACGAGCCACCTCACCACTCCCACTCTACATCGAACATTCAAATCTAGGAGCCCTCTCACTAATCTTCTCCTGAGGTGGCTGAGGAGATGGCCCAAGACATCCATGAGGTTGGACAATCCTCATCCCACCATGACCACGATTCAACTAATCCTTGATCGCCCCACATTGCTATACACCCTAGCACTTATGTCAAATTTGTTAGCGACAAGCACTCTACTAGATTCAAGCGATTATCCTCTGTTGATGTCTCCCTCCAACGATGGGCATGTCGCTTGTAACGCCCGGGCCCACTGCCCTAGGCTCTAGTAGAGTTTCAGGAATGACGACTGTCCCCACAGACCACCACTAGCCTTAACTACGTGCTTTGTCCTCACTCACACGCATGCCATGATCAACTTCCCGATAGGTCACCCATCCCAGTACTACTCCAAGATGAGCATGCTTAACTATGGATTTTTTAGTGATGGGCTCCCGGAAAAGGAGGTGCACCTTGGTGATATGGGTAGTCCAATCATTCCTTTTAAGATCATGTTATCCGAGGCCTCAAGTCCTGGGATGTTACAATCTCCCCCACTTAGACTCTTGACGTCCTCATCAAGGCTTAACTATAAAGCATCATAATCTCTTCCCCATTTCAGTGCAGACCCACAATGGCCCATGGACACCCAGCTCCCGATCACGGAATACCAGGACAAGGGTGTCTACGTCAACCATGGATAACCCTTTCCTACATGCCTGGATCGTACGGCTCAAGACTGGCATGCCATGCCCATGTGGGCCCCACCTACTAGAAGGGAATTGGCTCTGATACCATTTGTAACGCATGAGCCCACTGCCCTAGGCTCTAGTAGAGTTTCAGGAATGACAAATGTCCCCATAGACCACCACTAGCCTTAACTGTGTGCTTTGTCCTCACTCACACACATGCCAAGATCAACTTCTCGACAGGTCACCCATTTCAGTACTACTCCAAGATGATCATGCTTAACTATGGAGTTCTTAGTGATGGGCTCCAGGAAAAGGAGGTGCACCTTGGTGATATGGGTAGTCCAATAATTCCTTTTAAGATCATGTTATCTGAGGCCTCAAATCATGGGATGTTACATCGCTCTACTCCAACTATACTTGGCATCAAAATAGCAGTTGACAACATTCTCTGACACAACCACATTAATACCTTTGTCTACTTCCTCCTTCCAGTGTACAATGATCTCACCCTTGAGTTTATATCCACTTTTTAGTGTTACCACTGCTCCCAAGGGCATTCTAGATGTAAAATTCAGTTATTGTGGGAACACATGGAGATTTTAGGCCGCCATTTCACATCCATCATCATCGATGTTGGTGAGTTCGATTGGCTATCTTAATGCATTATTTGTCGTCCTGATGACTAACCCGACTCCTACAACATGGGGAAATTTTGGGCAAACATTGTAGGCCTCCTGCCCAAAGCATCCAACATCAATAATCCCATGGTCCACTATCTTCATCGTGTCCCCGAATGCACTATTTTTAGCAAGGAGGGAACACAAGGAATGGTTACCCACCACGACCTCTACACTTTATGGTGTCTGTTGAATTATGAGCTTTTTAATTGAGGGAATTCTATGATTTCATATCTCAACTATCGAGCTACCCACACCACCTCCTCCTCACTCTGTATTTGCCACATCATCACTACGGTGGGCAAATTCATAGGCTTCATTCACATTCCTTTTCCACCATTGGACCACGTGCATCATCTAATCGGTCTCATATATTTGAATGATTCCAAGTTCATCCGCTATGAAGAAGCTAGGGATGTCTATTACTTGACATTCAAAGGCATCGACCTTGGTCTAGAGCTTCCTTGAAATGCCACATTAGCAGCTACAAATATTGTGTTTGATCTGATAGACCTACCAGGACATATTTAGCATTTCCTCCAAGAGCATCCCAATCCAGATAACGTCCCCAACTCCACAGCTCATAGGAGGAGCGTCTCCATGGAGGCACATGGAGACGAGACTCGACCACCACCTCCACCTTCACGACTCTGTACTAGGAGACACCGATGAACTAAGGAAGGCCGTGAGGAGCCTTATGACTTCAACAAGATCTGAGACTAGTTGGATAAGATCCAACATGAGAAGGAGCATCAAGGGAATCAACTCAACCATATGTTTTTGATGTAGTTCTCCCATGAGTCTTGGCATGTGCACCAGGTCCACTATGATTCCAGCAGACCTCAGTATGAGTAATATGGGGCCCATCAAGCCTACCCTGACCCCAACTCCCCTTATTGGGGAAACTACTACTACAACCCCCTTCGTCTTTGCACTTTCCTCCACCAGAGTGATTTTCTTCCCTACATCTCCGATTTAGGTTTAAGTCAGGATGAGAAAAAGTCTATGTTTTGGGTGGAGGTGGGTGGTACGATTCTATTCCACTCCCTATCTTTTCCCTTATTTGTTTTATTTTGCCTTTTTATTGTTTTGCATGTATTTATTTTACTCTTTGGCCTTTATCTAGTTTGCCATCCCTTTCTACTTTACTTAGTTGTAAAAGGTCGTTATCTAGTCATCCATTGAGTATATATGTATCATTGTACCCCTTTGAATTGAGTAAATCTTTTTGCAAAACTATTACAAATTTCCATGTCTGAAACTTATATGTCACCTATAACCCTTAATTACATCACTCCAAGGAATAGTTGGCAACTTAAGGAATCAATCAGAACCAAGCATAGTGTTTTCCCTATTTTTCATAAATGTATTACCTTGTTATCAAACTTGTATGATGTGAATTATATGAATATTCTAATTTAAGAAATGTCCACTCTCTGGAAAAAAATATATGAAAAAATGTTAAAATTAAAGCAGAAGAACATCTCTTCTTCCCTCTACTTTTCTTCTAAAAAAGAATAAGCAAAGAATCACCACCTAACAAAAATCAAGTCTAGGGTGGAATGTTTCCCAAAAATGAAAATTACATACCCCACAAAGGGGTGTACCATCAAAACACTACAACAAACATTCACATCAGCAGCCTTTCAAAAATGCCACTGAAAAAAAAGCAAGTAAACAAGTTTAGCAGCATTTGTTGACATTTAAAAAAATGCCTCTAGCGCCAATGCCACTAGGAACATAGTGGCTTAAGTTGTAAAAGCCACTAAGCGTTTGTATTTAGTGGCTTCGAATAAATGCCATATAAAGGCCACTAAACCATCATTTGGCATTTATAGAAAAGCCACTATCCATCATTTGGCTTTTATACAAATGCCACTATTTTGTATAATGTTGTTGTATAAAATGGTTTTGATTGAATGTAGTGGCTTATGAAAAAAGCCAGTAATGACATACTAGTTCTACATTACTAATTTTTTATCGATTTTCGTCAGTCAATTTGTAGTTCATGATCAAGTTTTCTAATTGAATGCCAAATGAAGCGGAACACATTTTTACAAAAGTATTGACCTTTTTTATTTATAATCAAATGATAATTACATGGGGAGGACATTTTACCTTGCCCCTTATAATCAATACAACACCATCACATATGACTGTATGGTACATATTCTAGACATGATCACTAACTGGATATCAACTAAATTTGCACTTGGAGACCCCCCAAAGGAAAACTCATTTTCTTACAAAAACATACAACTCCATTCTAGCATTCCAAGTATTTGTGAGCTTCTGCAGGATGAGACCAACAACACTGCAATTAAGGTTCATCCTTTTTCTCAGCTGCAGTGATAGCATATGATAATTTGGCCATAAAGTCATCAGATTCCTAAGCAGGTTCTTCCTTCTTCTTTTCCACCTTGGAAGCAGAAGCCGCAGGTGCAACTGCATAGCCTGAAGCAGCAACAGGGGCAGCAACAACTGCAAACTTGCTAGGATCCTACCATGAAGTGAGAAAAAAGTTGAGCACTTGCATGCAAATGTAAGACAAAAAAACTTACACCACTAGCATGCAATAAGATAGTATAAGGGAAGATAGCACCATTTCCAAATTTATAAATAAGGTCATCTTCAGTAAGGTCAAGGACCTCAGGGCTGAATACAGATCCACTGTCATAAACTAACATCACAACCAATCCATTGGAGAAGGGCCTAATGCCAAGCTTTGCAAGAAGAGAAGCCTTACAAGAACCCACCTTCTCACCATTCCTAAAAAGTTTGACAGGGGTGATAATTTCAAATGTACCATTCACATTATGTCAGCTGAATAGAGTTTCCCACGCAGCAAAGCTTTAGACATTTAGCTAAGCACACAACTAAGCAGATTATAGAAAGGGGGCAAAGTTGAAAATCTTGACAATTATGTAAAAGAAAAAGATTATATTCAAACTCAATCTCGTCTAGTGTTCTCATAAAACTATAGTCTATACATAATAAGTTGAAAGAATTTTAGTAAGGTAAGAAAGCATAAAATGATTAATAAGAGTAGAACCTAGTGAAGGCCTTCATGTTGTTATAGATAGATCTCCACTAGTACATAATCGGCCTTTAGTGTCGGTTATTTAAGGCCTTTAGTGTCGGTTTTTAAGAGACACCTATGTGGACGACGCTAAAAGCCCAACCGATACACGTCGATTCTCAAACCGACGCCACAACCCTTCACGCGCCACCGAAAATGCGCCAGCAGGGGGTATAGGCGTCAGTTATTAGCTTTGAAACTAACGCCATATACCTTCGCACCACAGATGGGCGCCATCTGGGGCACTATTGGCATCAGTTTATTAGTGATAACTGACACCATCTCACCCACTGCCACGGACGTGCTGGCCAGCATGGTCGTGGTGTCTGGCCCACTACCATAGCTGTGCTAGCCAACACGACCGTGGTGTCCGACCCGCTGCCACGACCGTGCTGGCTAGCACGACCGTGGTATCCTGCCCACTGCCACAACCGTGCTAGCCAGCACGGACATGGTGTATGTCCTCATTAGGGAAATTGACGTCGGTTACTAGTAGGGCAACCGACACTATAACAATTTGTCGTCAGTTTTATACAAATAACCAACACCTATTTTATGTTTTTTTTGTCAGTCTGCAGACCTACTGTGGCTAGTCGCAGGATGAGAAACCTGCAGTTCAGTTATGAATTGCAGGTTTTACGACATCCATTGATATCAGCCAACAACAAGCCACAAACCTGCAAAATTAACAACATAAATTTTCACACATTTAGCAACCTGCAGTTCCATTCGATTTTCACACATGTAGAAACATTCATGTAGCAATATGTAGTTCCATTCATTTTCACATTCACACATGTAGAAACATTCATATAGCAACCAATAGTTTCATTCATTTTCACTCAGACGCATGTAGAAACATTCAGACATGTAGAAACATTCACACATATTATAATTCAAGAAATTCATTTACAAAATATCATTCTTTAGTCATTATTTGCTATCAACATCCCAATTATATGTTAAAACCCCCACTACTTATATGGTTGTTTCCCATTCTTCTCTTACATCATTTAATTCTTTCGTCGTATAGGGAGCATGTACATCTGGTAAGACCTTTCCTGTAGTGCGGTTAGTTGTAAACACCTACAAAGAGAATGATGTATATATATAACTAATAACAAATAAATAAGAGTGATATATTTCATATTATCTAATGAGACTATATATAATACCTCAGGAATGGTATCGATGTCCACTATGGCATATTTGATAATCATGTGCATAAATCACATCACATAGTTGCACATGCCCATCCATTGTCTTGTGTAGCACACTATAAATTGATACAAAATATTAAAAAATACAACTAATTAAGCACTATTCACATAAATAATATATACATTGTAGTTAGGAACTTACTTCCATGTTTATCCAAATTATTTGATGGTTCTTTTTCCTAGGGACCTTTCCTCCAGCCTTTTTGAACTCATCTAAACCCCTACATGTTAATGTAACACAGTACATTGAATAATTAAATAGTAATGTAATAACATATGTTAACAAATATATAAATGACATATTTCTCACCGAAATAATGTCATTTTCATATTGTGTCCATATTTTGAATTCAATTTAGTCCCCTTAGGATCTATATAATAGACAGTGAACGTCTTGAGGACAATAACTAGTAACTCCCAATGCATACCACTAGAGGTAAAAAAGTTAAAAATTAATAACTCAAAATCCACAATAAAAATGTAATTTTCTTAAGTCCAAATTATAAGAAAAGTAAACTTACTCCACATTGAATGGAGCTATTATCACCGTCTTGTTATTTTGAGAAAAATTTGCAAAAGCATCGCAGCAGTATTGTTGAATTGAAGGAGGGTCTTTAGCTACGAGACTAATCAAAGATGGAATCAAAAATCCTATATGTTTGAATGCAAAATATGCACATATCTTATCTAAGTAGCTGCAAAACATGTATTGCATATGCATTAATAAATAAGAAACCAGATCACCAGATCCTACACAAGGTATATGGATGTATAAAGAAGATCTCACCTTATCCATAGCTCTATCACAGATGTATTCAATCAATCATATCGAAACAACTCCAAAATATCTTATATAAATAGGTTGCTTTCGAATGATTGACCTGCAACATCCGCATCTATAGAAACAGTTATAGGGCAATTTATATCATGTTCACCTAACCATATTTCCATACCTCTACAGTTAGGACCTAACGGGACAGGTAGGTCCTGTGGAACCCAAATTGGTAATGTAGGAGGTGGAGGTGGAGGCCTAGATGTTGTACGTGTCTTCTTTTTAACCTGTATATATATATAATTTTAGATCAACTAACATCATATACACACACTAACAATTTAACATAATGTAAATTTACCATACAATTTCAGTATAGAGGACATCTGCTTTTGGACCCAATATCACTCTGCCTTCTGCCTTACCAAGTGTTTCACAATCTGGGTGGGTATATGGCAATGGAAGATCCATCCACTTGGAGAATATACGTAGCAGGCTCACACGAACCCAACCAGCTGGTAATGGAGACCCATGAAACATTTCCCCTGGTAGGGATGGGTAAGATGATGCCTCTGCAATGAAAAATTCTTTACTTTTTAGATGGAATGGCTTCAGCCCCCTACAAATTTTTGTGTAAAGAATGTTATATACATATATACATATCATCTTGAAAACAAATCATCTTGAAAAGACTATTTATTATGTCATAAAAATACTTACAGTGGATGTGCTAGGTGGTGGGTCTATAGGATTACTCCCAACCTCTACAGCAGGAGTAGAGTGTGACACCATAGGTACTGTCTACTGAGTGGCAGTCTGAGATGCCTGCCACTTGCTCAGTGCTTCTTTGAGTTTCCTATCAACTAGCTTATCTACCTATACATGGATAAAAGAAATGTTAGCTTCAGATTATTGAATTCTCTTTTACAGTAACATTATAAAGAAAGAATAGGTTACCTCTTCTTGTGAAAGTCCCTCTTTTGGGACATGTTTGTGCTGGGATGGCCCAAAGAACACTTTGATGCCACACCAGCGCCTGCAGCCCTAACACGTCCAGGATGCTCTGGGGTACCCAGAGCAACTGTCAATTCATCCCTTGTGCCCTCAAGGATGAACTTGCCTTGTTTCCTCAGCTCGTGCAGCTCTCACTAATTGCCAAAACAAAAATTTGTAATTAAGTAAACACCACAAATAATCAATATTCGAATGATTGCTCTAAGAGTTGTATTTTACCATTTTTGCAGCCGTCTCAACATTTGTGGGCTTCCTTATTTCTCCCTTCTTATTTTGCCTCCCAACTATCCAGGCATCATGGTGAGGCAGAGGTGTGCTACCTATAGTAGAGGACTCTTTAGTAGCAGCAGACTGAGCTGTAGCCTCAGACTGTAGTCTTTGGCGAATGCATGCATACCCCTTTGGACCCATTGTGTGGTCATGCACATTCAGTGCACACCTTGGTTTTTGTGCCTCACAGAGGGCCTAGTTAGTATGAACATTAATGATTTGGTTAGTAACACTAAATCTTAATCTTGAATAGGTGAATACAACGTATATTAATTAAATTGGGAGTGACTCCTAATACCTTGAATTCATCAGTTTGTCTTGAAGTAACAAATGCGTCCCATTCTTCTTGGTCCAGGAAGTTCCACTATTCTCTTGTCACCTTCTTTTATGTATTCTCAGGTGAGATTTGTCCTATAGTTCCTTAGGACTCTCCCACAACATTGCATCACACATTTACGATGCAACTTTTCATCCAATTCAAATATACTCTGCAAAATAGAATTGTGTTTAACTAGTATCCAAAAAATAGTAATCTAACAAATAGAATTTCAAATTAATAATAACTCACACATAAATCCTTCCATATTACATCTTTCTTCCCCTTAGGAACTTTATGCCAAGAATCTATCTTACAACCACAATGGCTACGAGTAACATACCCAAGATATGAAACAAACGAATTGCGATTCACTCCAATTGTATTTCCTACATTATCAAAATCCACAACAAGTTTGGGTCCATTGCCCCTTTGCACTATTAACTTCTTCATCATAGTGATGCCCCTTCTCTTGTCAACTTTTTGGTGTTTCTCATCAAGTGCCTCAAGTGCTTTAGAGGGTACATTTGCATCATCAACCTAAAATTTGACAAAATAAACACACTTAAATGATATAACTAGAAATGGACATATAGATATAAATATATGATATATATTTTTAAAACATACATTGTGAGGCAGCGCATTGATGTCCTCACCCTCACATTAATCATCAGGACGGTCATCAGGAGAATACTCAGCCATCTGCAAGTTCACATTCACATTGTAAAGTTCACATTGTAAAGTAATTCATATTATAAAGCTCACATTGTAAAGTTCACATTCACATTGTAAAGTAATTCACATTGTAAAATTCACATTGTAAAGTTCACATTCACATTGTAAAGTAATTCACATTGTAAAGTAATTCACATTGTAAAGCTCACATTATAAAGTTCACATTCACATTGTAAAGTAATTCACATTGTAAAATTCACATTGTAAAGTTCACATTCACATTGTAAAGTAATTCACATTGTAAAGTTCACTTTTAGAAAAATAAAATGTATAAAAAATATAAACATGCCTCTAATATTGTTATTTTTTATCAATTAACAATCCTTCGTTGTGCTCTCCGCACACATACAAGTCATCATTAGCTTCAATATTTGCTAGTGTTGGCAACCCAACTGAGAATGGACTGGAGTCATCATACTTATCATAGTACTCTTCTTCATATATAGGATCTTCAATGAACTGTCTTTTACCATGAAGAACAACCAACCATTTATCATTTCCAGGATCATCGATATAAAATACTTGTTTCGCCTGTGATGCCAATATGAATGGTTCACACTTCTCGCCAATCTTTTCAAAAGTTCACTAAAGTGAAACCCAATTCATCCACTATAACTCCTTTAGTGTTGTCAACCCAATTACATTTGAAGAGAGGAATTCTGAAATCTATGTAGTCAAACTCCCATATGTCTTCAATGACACCGTAATATGACATTTTAGCTTCACGTGGACTCTTATCCTTTACACTTGCAAAAAACATAGTCGACACTTGAAGGGTGACCCCACTGTTTTGGACAACACTCTTATCATATTGGCGCTTTGTGTAATATGTGAATCCATTAATGTCATACCCTTCATAAGACATAACATTCAATTTTAGTTTAAAGGCGAGGCATTTGATAGTTTGAGTAATATAATCTGGTGTTTGAGATAGTTGATGTAAGACTTTATCTTCAAACCACTTAATAAATGTCTTGTTATGCTCTCTAGCAAGCCACATTGTATTGGCTCGAGGATATTGTCTCTTGATGAAATTGGTATGTTCCTCGATATAAACACTCACTTCGTCCATGTTGTGTAAAATATACAAGTGACCTTGTTCCAACTTCTCACGGCTGATTACTTTCACCCGTGATCCCAAAATTCCTTTGCCAAATTGCTCCTCAATATTCTTGTCATTACCAGGAGTGTCATTACCACTGAGAAAGTCATTGCAAAAATCCATAGCCTCTCTCGCCACATAACCCTCAATAATACTCCCTTCAGGTTGATAACGGTTTCGAACATCACTTTTAAAAATGCTCATGTATCGTTCAAAGGGATACATCCAATGTAAGAAAACTGGTCCCTACATTTTCACTTCCCTAGTCAAGTGGACAACAAGATGTACCATGATATCAAAGAATGATGGAGGAAAATACATCTCAAGCTGACATAGGGTAACAACCACTTCTCTTTGCAAATTATCGAGAGTATCAGGGTCAATAACTTTGCTGCACAGACTGTTGAAAAAGAAACAAAGTTTGGTGATTGCAAACATTACATGCTTTGGCAATATAGATCTAATTGCCACAGGCAATATTTGTTGCATTAGAGTGTGACAATCACGAGATTTAAGACCTATCAACTTCAGATCTTTCATTGATACCAATCTATGGATGTTGGATGAGTAACCCTGTGGCACCTTAACATTTACCAAACATTCACAAAAAGCTTTCTTCTCCTTTCTAGACAATGTGTAACAAGCGAGAGGTAAGTATGTTCTCCGATTTCCCATTTCATGAAATTCTATTAATTCTGACCTTATTCCCATTTCACGTAGGTCCAGTCTGGATTTTATCCCATGTTTAGTCTTACCTGGTATATACAACAAAGTACCAATGACACTACCACAAACATTTTTCTCAACGTGCATGACATCGATACAATGCCTGACTATCAAAGAACTCCAATAAGGAAGATCCCAAAATATTGACTTCTTCTTGAATAAAGATTTGTCACACCGTGTGGCCATAGTACATTGTGATCTCTTACCAAATTCATTGACAAAGTCTTTTACTCTTTCATAAACAACCTCCCCTGGTATAGGTTTAGGTGCACTCCATTCCTCATTCAATCCATTGAATGATTTATGCTTCCTACGATACAGATGTAATTTTGTAAGAAACTGTCGATGACCAAGATATACAGTCTTACCACCATGTTTTAATCTTGTTGAATCAGTTTTCTCTTCACATATAGGACACACTTTAGCTCCTTTGACACTATATCCAGACAAATTCCCATATCCTGGAAAGTCATTAATAGTGCAAAACAACTTAGCATGCAAATGAAATGCCTCTCTTTGTCAAGCATCATAGGTCATCACACCTTCACCCCAGAGTTTCTTTAAGTCATCAATCATAGGTTCAAGATAAAAATGGATGTCATTTCTAGGTTGTTTAGGGCCCGATTGATGTCATTTCTAGGTTGTTTAGGGCCCGATATCAACAACGACAACATTACATACTTATTTTTCATACACAGCCAGGGAGGAAGATTGTATATAACAAGCATGACAGGCCAAGTGCTATGTTGGATGCTCAATGTCCCGTACGGATTCATCCCATCTGTACAAAGCCCAAGTCTTAGATTCCTAACTTCTTCACCAAATTTAGGGTACAATAGATCAATCTTCTTCCACTGTGGGGAATCAGACGCATGTCGTAGGATCCCATCATTATTTTTCTTAACATCTACATGCCACCTCAAATTCTTCGCATCTATCGGATTGGAAAACAAGCATTGAAATCGTGATATTATAGGTAGAAACCACATCACCTTGGCAGGAGAACCAGTTTTGGACTCCCCCAAAGTCGTCAATTTATACTTGACGCATCACATTTCAAACAATCTTTCAAATCCACATAGTCCTTTTGAAATAATACACAATCAGTTGGGCATGCGTGTATCTTCTTGGCCTCCATTCCCATTGGGCACAACAATTTATTTAACTAGTATATTGAGATTGGCAGCTCATTTCCTTCAGGAAGAATTTCTTTCAACAAAGACAACAATGACGTGAAGCTTTTGTCGCTCCATCGATTGTTAGCTTTCAGTTTATACAATCTCAACACAGTGCTAAGCTTTGTAAACTTACAACCTGTGTATAATGGTATCTCAACATCATGCACAATGTTTCTAAAGATGGGAGGTGGATCGGTGTGCTCTACCCCACAACTATCAACCATCGCATCAACGATGTCTACTGGAACTGGTTTTTTCACATCTATGTCGTCAAAGGAAATTTCTCCTTCCACACAAGCACTGCTATCGACATCCACTGATTTCAGGTTTGAAATCTCTTCATGCCAGTACCATTCTGTATAGCCTTGTACAATCTCATTGCACATGACATGACTTTTGATTTCGTCACCAGTGCTGACTTTCAAGTTGTTACCGCAATGCCTACATGGACAGTAGAACCTATCTCCAAGTTGTTTCCTAAGTTCCTCAGCAAATCTAATAAACTGGTCAAGACCAGAAATAAACTCGGGGGTGCAGCAATTTGGAATGGACATCCATGATCTATCCATTCTATGATCAAAGAGAAAACAAGTATATATTAGAACAAGATTAGGGTCTAGGGTTAAAAGATTAGGGTTTATGGTTAAAAATTTAGGGTTTAAGGTCTTATATATAATTAATGGTTAAAACATCTGAAGTGAGATTAGATGTTCAAAAATAGTCCCAAACCGGGGACTATCCAAAATTTACTCCTAATGAGTAAATCTTAGACGGGTTTCTAGACCAACAAATACATGTGATGTCATTCTTATATACAATAAATGTGTACCACCTATCCCATTCTTGAACACCTAATCTCACTAGTAAGTGTATAATGTTTATTGGGTTTCCAAGAAAATTTCGGCAGCATTTCCCCGTTGTTCGCCAAGTACATATGTACATAGAGAACAAACGGGGAAATGCTATAGAAATTTTCTTGAAAACCCAATACACATTATACACTTACATCCTAAGTGAGATTAGGTGTTCAAGAATAGTCCCAAACCGGGGACTATCCAAGATTTACTCCTAAGAGTAAATCTTGGATGGGTTTCTAGGTCAACAAATACATGTGTTGTCATTCTATAACATTGATTTCAACATTTGGAGTGTCCATGCATGTTCATCATAAAGATAAAGATTACACATAAATTAGTATGACCTAGGGATGTAGAGATTCATAATTGATTTCAAAATTTCAAACTAGCTCATGCATTATCATCAATCTACATCATACAATAGGGATTCATGTAGATGTTAGGGTGACACATCGACACATCACTACAAAATCAAAGATTTAATATTAGGGTTTTAATATCTTACATAGATTGATCACAAGATTTCAGCAATATAGTTAATTCAAGATTATGGTGAAATGTGTATTAGGGTTTTAATATCTTAATTCAACATGCATCAAATTTACAGAATTAGGTCAAGCATTAGTATTCAATTGCAAATGTATCTTCTTCTTCCTGATCCCTCCTTACCAAATGGATAAAAGCAAGGCACGACCTGTGGGCTAGACACGTCGGTTGTGGCTGTGCTGGCCAGCACGGCCGTGTGGACAACACGGTCATGCTAGCTAGCATGGCCGTTCTGGCCAGCGCACAACCATGGCCGTCGTGTCCAGCCCACATGCAGCTCATGCCTTGCTTTTATCAATGCATTTTGGTAAAAGGGGAGTAGGAAGAAGAAGAGGTGGAGGAAGAAGAAGAGGTTAGGTTGGAGGTAGGTGATTCTACCTATGAAAATATTAAATGAAGTAGGGAGTTTCCTTGCCGGTGAGAGCAAGAGCAGCAAGCAATGAAGAAGACGGCGACCAGTGAAGTAGGCGGCGACCAGGTTGGGTTCGGTGATGGTATTCGGAGCAGCGGCGGCCAGAAGGAGCAGGGGAGTGGTGACCAGGGGACCAGAGCGGGGGTCGGAGCAGCCGCGGCTGGAAGGAGCAGGGGAGCAGTAACCAGGGGACCAGAGCAGTGGCCGGAGCAGCGGTGGCCGGAAGGACCAGGGGGAGCGGCACACAAGGAGCAGGAGAGCGACGATGACGTGCAAGAAGCAGAGGAGGGGAACTGAAAGTGGAATCGCTAGACCCTAGAGTGGCGAAATCGACAATGAAAAAGAGAAAGGGGAAGATCTGGGCTCGCGCGGGTGCTATTAACTGCACCATAAGCATCGGTTGTATAAAAAACTGACACCCAAGAATGAATGGCGTCGGTTATCTAAAAACACCGACACCTATGCTCAATTATAGTCGTCGGCTTTTACTAGAAAAAACTGATGTCTATCTACATATGCCGATTAAAAAAATTGTTCTCGATTAATTACCATAGTCTTCGGTTTCGTTATCAAACCGACGCCCAAGGGGTGTGAAAATTCTCCCGGGAACAGTGCGGGAAAACCCATAGGCTTCGATTGTTGTAGTAAAATCGACGACCAAAATGTGCCCAATTTTTGTTTCATGAAAAATCTTTCGTCGTCGCTTTAAGAGTTAATAACCGACGCCATATGTTAAATTTTGGAGGTAATTTTTTTCACTGGAAATTTTGGATTTGGTGGTTAATTTTAGGCATTAGTTTCTTAATAAGGAACTGACACTGAATAAAAGTGATACCCATCTTTAGTTGCCCTTCACAGATAGATGTTGGTTTTTTTTAACCAACGCTTTATGTGTTAGGTGTCGGTGTATTTATACAACCGACGCCTTTAAAAGTGACGTTATAAGTCATTTCTGTAGTAGTGCTCCCTTCGTCAACTGCAATAAATATTGTACTGAAGTTATCGTCAGCAAGAACCATGTCTAAAGCCTCCTTGGCAACCTGGACAGACACATAAAAAGAGAAGAAACATCATTATTGAAAAGAATTACTAAAAGACAAGAAGATAGATATACAAATTCCCATAGAGAATATAATCACCTCAGTTGCAGAAATTCCCATGGCAATACCCATGTCTGCCATTTTCAGAGCAGGTGCATCATTAACACCATCACCAGTCATGGCAACCACCACATGAAAAAAACTAGTAACTGCAAAACATGCAAGAAGACTTTCCAGAGTAGGAAGCAAAAAGACATTTACAACCTTATCTCTTGAGAGTGGCCTTTAATCTCTTGGAGAAACCATCCTTCCTTGAGGCTTCTTCATAGAATTCTCCACCAGAGCATAGTTCTGACATGTTGACAATGACTTCATGTACCTCTATAGAGAAATTAGGATGCAAAACTCTAGAGGTACAGGAAATCATTGTCAACATATCAATAACTGCAGAGCTAGAAGTAGTGTTAGTGAAGAGGATTGCATAAAAATGAAGTTTGATTGCATACACCTACATTAAGGCAAGGCAAAAGGTGATCATCATTGTTAGTAAGTATAACATTAGAATTTAAGCAGAACATACTACTTTAGATACTACTTTTACATACTGATCAGAGAACCTTATCTCTCAAGAATGACATTTAATCTCTTTTAGAAACCATTCTTTCTTGAGGCTTCTTCGTAGACTTCTCCACCAGAGCATAGTTTTGACATGTTGAGAAAGACTTAATGTACCTCTGTAGAGAAATTAGGACGCAAAAATTGCAGAGGTACATGAAGTCATTGTCAACATATCAGTAACAACAGAGCTAGAAGCAATGTTAGTGAAGAGGATTGCATAAAAATGAAACTCTGATTGCATACACCTACATTAAGGCAAGGCAAAATGTGATCATCATTGTTAGTAATTTGCACATCAGAATTGAAGAAGAACATACTACTTTAGATACTACTTTTAGATACCACTTTGGCTAGGCAACAATACATTGAAGGAGCTGATCAGACAACCTTCTCTCTCGAGAATATGCGAGATAATCCAACACACATAGAAGCATGCGACTAAAATATGTCAGATACATTTCAGACACTAGAAACATCATGCCAAGAAAATAGGCATATATAAGTCAAATAATAACAACAAACTAAAATAAGCATTGGCTGCTACTTTGTAATTTTCTCATTCAAAACTATCATCCTCATCACTTTGATATACACTTTCGTCATCCTACTGAATTTGGGATTGGTCTTTCTCAATTGTTGAACTATCAACAATAATTCCTTCCATATCCAATCTAACTATGTCATAGTCTGCATTTTCATCCTCTGTTGTCATTGATGGCCCATCTCTGGGTTCACCTTGCACATAAGCTTCGACAGACTCACTACAAGATGGATCTTCCATGTTGAACGTATCTCGTGGGGGAGTCTTTACAGCAAAATGCCACCCTTTTGCAGTGACATGTTCTACATAAAATAATTATCCAACTTTATATGCCACTACATACGGTTCTCTAGTTGATTGTAGTCATCTCAAATTAATAAGATTCAACCCATGTTCATCATGCTTGATTGTTCTCTTGGAGTAGATGTCCACCCAATCACACTTAAATAATGTCACCTTAAAGTGTTCATAATAATTGAGCACAATAACATCCTTCAAAACACCATAGTAGGTAACATCTCTAGTAATTGGATTGTGGTAAGTGGTTTTAGCATAACAATCAGTCTTAGCTACCATAAAGACTCCACTATTTTGTGTTGTTAGATGTCGATCTTTTGCTTTGGTATGGAATCTATGACCATTGACAATGTAGCTGATACATCAACATAGCTTATCAGAGAACCTTATCTCTCGAGAATGGCATTTAATCTCTTGGAGAAACCATTCTTTCTTGAGGCTTCTTCGTAGACTTCTCCACCAGAGCATAGTTTTGACATGTTGAGAAAGACTTAATGTACCTCTGTAGAGAAATTAGGATGCAAAATTGCAGAGGTACATGAAGTCATTGTCAACATATCAGTAACAGCAGAGCTAGAAGCAATGTTAGTGAAGAGGATTGCATAAAAATGAAACTCTGATTGCATACACCTACATTAAGGCAAGGCAAAAGGTGATCATCATTGTTAGTAAGTTGCACATCAGAATTGAAGTAGAACATACTACTTTAGATACTACTTTTAGATACCACTTTGGCTAGGCAATTTTTTCATTGAAGGAGCTGATTAGACAACCTTCTCTCTCGATAATATGCGAGATAATCCAACACACATAGAAGCATGCGACAAAATATGTCAGATACATTTCAGACACTAGAAACTTCATGCCAACAAAATAGGCATATATAAGTCAAATAATAACAACAAACTAAAATAAACATTGGTTGCTACTTTGTAATTTTCTCATTCAAAACTATCATCCTCATCACTTTGATATACACTTTCGTCATTCTGGTGAATTTGGGATTGGTCTTTCTCAATTGTTGAACTATCAACAATAATTCCTTCCATATCCAATCTAACTATGTCATAGTCTGCATTTTCATCCTCTGTTATCATTGATGGCCCATCTCTGGGTTCCCCTTGCACATAAGCTTCGACAGACTCACTACAAGATGGATCTTCCATGTTGAACGTATCTCGTGGGGGAGTCTTTACAGCAAAATGCCACCCTTTTGCAGTGACATGTTCTACATAAAATAATTATCCAACTTTATATGCCACTACATACGGTTCTCTAGTTGATTGAAGTCGTCTCAAATTAATAAGAGTCAACCCATGTTCATCATGCTTGATAGTCCTCTTGGAGTAGATGTCCACCCAATCACACTTAAATAATGTCACCTTAAAGTGTTCATAATAACTGAGCACAATAACATCCTTCAAAACACCATAGTAGGTAACATCTCTTGTAATTGGATTGCGGTAAGTGGTTTTAGCATAACAATCAGTCTTAGCTACCATAAAGACTCCTCTATTTTGTGTTGTTAGATGTCGATCTTTTTCTTTGGTATGGAATCTATGACCATTGAGAATGTAGCCCTTGTACTTAGCGACCAATTGATGTGGACCTTGAGAAAGAAACTTGATTTTATCATCCACCATCTCTGTTCTTAGGAGTGTTTCAATCTAACACAAGAAAAGTTTGTTAGTATTTAATCATGAAGAATAACAACTTTAATTATGACAAATTAACTTACATTTTCTTTAAACCATCCATCAAATGAGTTACTATGTATTCTCTGTAGCTCCTTTAAGGACTTATGAGGATGTTTTAGCCTAGTGATATCATAGTGCTTCCTGAAAACAAAATATGTGCAATATGTAATTGGAATATGTAATACTATTTTAATAATAGAAGACAATTGTCACTAACTTACTTAATGTAGGGTTCAACTGCGTCACAATTGAATAGTACATTATTATGGGCTTGTTGCAATGTATGTTCATCCAAGACACATGGTATCATTTTACCAACACCACGACCTACTGTCGAGAAAATCGACCAATCATCACTGTCATGTGTTGGCTTGTTTTCCAAATTTATTTCGTCAGTATCGTTTCTATTTGGCCGATTTAATTTTTTTTCAACTCCACCCAAGTATCTTGAACAAAAAGTAAGACACTCTTCAGCTATATATCCTTCTGCTATTGATCCTTCTGGATATATTTTATTACGAACATATCCTTTTACGGTCTGTAGATACCTAATAACAAAGTTGGCGAAAATATTATGATAAATTAAATTCCAATAGGTGAAGTCATCACAACGTATGAAAAGTTACCTTTCAATTAGATACATCCAACGATACTGAACAGGGTCAGCTATCTTAGCTTCAAAAACGATATGGACTAATAGATGCACCATTATGTCAAAAAAACATGGAGGGAAAATCTTCTCCATCTCACAAAGTGTCACAGCTATTGAATTTTCTAATGCAGCAAAATCATTTGGATCTATGACTTTAGTGTACAACCTCTGAAAATAGTGACAAATATTAATAAGACATGACTTAGCATTCTTACAGGGCAAAGACACAGTGACATCTAATGGCAGAAGTTGTTGCATCAACACGTGATAATTGTGACTTTTCATTGGTAGCATCTTCTGATCCGTCGGCTGTGCACATCTAGATATATTAGATGCATACCCATATGGAACTTTGGAAGATTTTAGGAGGTTGCAAAATGATATTTTTTCTTCTTTTCTAATCATATAGCAAGCTGGAGGTAGTATACAATGTGTGCCAACATTTTGTGGAAGAAGCGGAAATCTAATTCCCATATTCTCCAAATCCTTCCTTGCATTCAAGTTGTCCTTACTTTTATCCTTCAGACCTAGAAATGTTCCAACAATACTCTCACATATATTCGTCTCATTGTGCATGACATCCAGATTGTGCCTTACAATGTTAGATTTCCAATATGGTAGATCGAAGAATATGCTTTTCCTATCCCAATTGTGTGTCAAATATTTACCTCTCGGCCTTTTCTTACCAATTACAGTGCTTCTGCCATCCAATTGTGACAAGATTTCAGCTCCATAAGGAGGTTTAGGTGGACTTCTAAATTCTTTCTCACCGTCAAATGCCCTAGCTTCTTTCCAGAATCTGTGGCCAGCTAGCAAAAACCTACGGTGTCCTCTCTAACAAACTTTACGACTATGTTGCAACCAATGTGAGACAGTATCTTTATTACAATAAGGGCATGCTTTGTAGCCTTTAGTACTTCAACCAGATAGATGTGCATATCCTAGAAAATCACTAATAGTCCATAATAAAGAAGCACGCATCTGATAGAATTCCTTGGCTCCAGTGTCATATGTTTATACACCAGTACTCCATAGTTCTTTCATCTCATCAATCAATGGACACAAGTAAACATCTATATTCTGTGGTGAAGATGGTCCAGAAATTAGTAGGGACAACATAAAATATTTTTGCTCTATGCACAACCAAGGAGGTAAATTATAAGGAATAATTATAACAGGCCATGTATTATGAGAATTACTCATTGTCCCAAAAGGATTAAATTCATCAGTGGCAAGTCCCAATCGAATATTTCTAGCGTATGCAGCAAATTCTGGATGCATAACATCAAATGTTTTCTGTGCAGGTGAATCTACTGGGTGTCTTAACTTGTCATCTTTTTTATATTCTTATACATGCCACTTCATTAAGGAAGCATTTTTTTATGACATAACCAACCTCCTCAGCCGTGGTATAAGTGGAAAGTGTCTGAGCACTTTGGCAGGTGATCTTCTGGGTTTGTTTACTAGCTCCTCCTCATCATCATCTGGTGTTGAAATTGTTAGTCATCTTGATTCTCCATATGTATTACAGACGTATTTATCAATAGACTCCTTCCAAAATATCATGCAACCAATTCAACAAACATGAATCTTCACATAATGTAATCCCAACTCCTTTATTGCCTTCTTCATCTCATAAAAGGTATTAGGTAATTGTTCTCCTTCTGGTAGCATTTTTTTAAAGAACTTAAGAAACATAGATGATGCTTTCGTACACAAGGCATTAAGACAAACTAGGTGTCACGAAACTGTTCTTACCCCAATCCCAATTGCAATGCCTAGACGGTGATAAAGGGATTGAAGCGCCCGTCCCTGAGTGGCCCAATAGGATCAATCACACTGGCATATAGAATAAGAAATAAATAACTCAAAAACTAGATAAATAAATAAACAAACTAACCCAATATGGAGATATATCCAATTTATCTTTGTCATCAGAGTATATGAGTGCGGAAGCGATCTTATTCAATATTCCATTTGTAATGCCTAAAATCAAGAAAATCAAGACACAATCATGCAATTGCATGGTACGCTATCAAAATCAAACACAACAGTTTATAAGAAAATAAGTATACTTGGTAGGACTTATATTTCAAAGTATAACAAACAATTTCCAAACATTCAATATCATTCGACAAAAAGGTTGTTATTCAACGATTCAATTTTTATTACGAGTTCCCATTATGCTGTAATTCGAGAAGCATGCTTATATATTTTTGTGTGACTTTATCGCCCCAACGCGATGGGGTAAATCACTGGGCTCCTTCTCACCATAGGAACATAGGAGGCTAATGTACGAGTCCCACCTCCAATGAGGGGGTTGTTGTACTCAATATCAACATTATCAATATCATCATCATTATCAATATATGGGCAGTCATAATGGGCATGCAATTTATGCTTTCATGTTTTTCAAAATATAGTATAGAAAAATAGAAGACTAATCATAGGGAACAATAGCTCATCCAAGTAAATCGCCAAGTATACGATCAAGAGATACATAAAGGTATCTTCAATACAATCAAAGAGGAGTTATATAATAGTGTACCTTTCACCAAAGATTTCGAGTATGATCAATATTTGAATCAATATGTCAACCTTTCGAGTCAGATCCTAAATCATCAAGATTGGATCAAAGTTCAAGATCACGATGTTCAGAAAATCATGTTTTAATATTTGGGATTAGGGTTACACTTTTCCTATGTCAACCTTAGGGTTGGATCATTCACTTATAATCAATATTCCAATATGTCCAACATTATTTCAGGTATACAATTTATTCGAGTGTGAATGACTTACCTAGGTTTTTTCGGATCATATGTGTTAACCCTAATTTATGATCATTATCCAAGTCATCATCAAATTTCTAAATCATCATCATGATACTTAGTATAGTTGGAATTCAGGATCATATTTATGGTTCAAGAATATACCAAGGTTTTGCAAGATTTAGATCAATATCAAGATTACTCATTATTCGTTATAATCAAGATTCAATCAAATGAAAAGATCTAGATCACTAATGATTCATTTTCAAGAGTAGATGATTCAAATATATCAGATATAGGTTACATATAATCATTAGAGTCCAAATCTATGGTTTCTAAAGATTAATCATGATTATGAGTCAATTGACAATTTAAATATGAAAAGGATCTAAGATCTAGGAATAACCGTGATAAATATCAATAATTTGGCTTCAAAAGTATTTTTAATGGGTTCATTGAGTTTTTATGATCAAAATAGACTATTTATTTGTGCATTTTGGAGTTTGGATGCATTAGATATGATTTTTGCAAGATCTGACTATTGTTTGCAATTTTGAGCAAAGAGTGATATAATACCTTAATTCAGGAAAAATTGGGCGATCGTTGGATGCTCAAGGAGAGGCTGAGATTGAGCCACATAGATCTACATCTTGCTATCACAAGGTCCCAGTTTGATTCTTTGATCATTGGTTCACTAAAACACTGGACCGGGTGGGGCTCTTTCTTGAACCGGCGGGCCAGCAGCTTGTTCGCTCCCACACATGCCTCCGCGCAGGGTAAGTCTTGTCAGAAGAATAGGCGGAAGACTTGCCGGAGAGGTGGAGGATTAGGAGGTGGAGCGGTCGTAGAGTGCAGGGAGGGTGCCGCCCGACCTCATTGCATCCTCGCGGATGAGGTGGTGGTGGCTGATTGACGAGAGGGGGCGAGGATGGGGAACGCCCAGAGGGCTGTGCGGCATCGCTGCTTGGAGCAGTAGGGGGTCAGAAGGAGAAAATTAGGCCGCCTCAGGCTAGAACAGCGAGGGAGAAATGACGTCGAAGTTTTATGTGGCGATTGTGAGCATGAGCGACGCATTATATAGGGTTGGAGCTAGGGTTTTAGGGCTCATAGGTTCAGAGCAACAGCCATGGCTGCCGGACAGAGAAGGGGAGGCAAAACACTCATTTTGGCAGCACAATGGTGTACAAATTCTGGTCAAACTAGGACTTGTCAAGTTCAAATTTGTGAGCGGGATGTTTTGGCTCGCTTAGAATTTCAAATAGCGGTCAACAGCGGGTGATCGATCATCATAGCCGCATTCATACCTCCCCGCAATCAGCGGGAGGTTGAAGATAACCTCACAACCAATGGATCGGACCCCTGATCCGCGGGTCTCAGATCTGAGGGCTGTGGTTCATCTCCCTTCTTTGCAACGGATTAGTGATGTGGAAAAGCCCATAAAATGGGCAATAAAAAGGCATTATCAATGCATTATCTTCAAAAATTTGTAGATATCTGTAGGAATGTCCAAATGAGCTAAAATTTGGACCATAGCTTCACAAAAATGTGGAGAATGTCTAGAAAACGTTTTAGAATCAAAAGACAAAGTTTGATTAACCAATTTGATTCTTTGGACAAAGTGATGAATGAATCCAATTTGAAGTGTTATAACATGTATAAAATCCACATTGATCATCATATCTTGGATTTGAGTCTCAATAATGATTATGAAGACAAGAAAAATAATTTGGGACCATTAGTAGGTATAATAAGGGAAAAAGAATAATTATCTCATTATTTTGCTAAAATCCACTTTGTCACATCCTTCCCTCCTTAAAAAGAATTTTGTCCCCAAAATTCAAAAATATCCTCAAAATTGGGATTATTCCACCTAAGTCATTTCCTCAAATATTGGGGTGTCCTAAAGTATAAAATCAAAATCATGTCCTCAAATTTCAAGTAATCCAAAAATCATAATTTGGATTCCATGTTCCTTATCATAATCAACTTGGTACTAACACCATTTCATCATCAAGAAATTGAGTATCAAGATCAACAAATATATTGTCTAAAGTCATTCTATGAGCCATAAATTTAGAGTGCATCCTATTGATCACAAATTTGGAAAGATCATATTTTAGGTCAAGCAAATAGATACCTTGAATCAAGTATACAAGGTGACTTTCAATCCCAATATCTCAGGGTCCTAGCTTCTACATTGGCCTAGGTGGGGTTACATATCCATGATTTGAGATTTCATATTTCAACATATCTAGACAACGTCATACTTTCAATATCATTTATTTGAGATCAAAATCAATGGGAAGGTCCCACCCTTGTCCTAATGAGAGCTAAACCCTAAGTCATAAATTGAGAGAGTCAATATAGTCACCATTTCAAAAATTTCAAGATTTGGGATTTTGAAGTCATTAGTCATATATCTAGTATGATATGTAGATCCAAATAATGTGAACATAGGATTTTTGTATCATTATTGAGACTTGATAATCATGAGTCACAATATAATATATTTGTATCAAGAGTTGAGATTTTTGGACATCGAAAGTCATACGTCCAAAATTTTGAAGCTAGGGTTTAGATTCCTATTTAGACCTTAAGGGATATCATTCATCTATATCCAATTTCGAGCAACATTATTCAAGCAATATTTGATCAACAAGTCAAAATTTCATTATCATGGTTTCCAAGGTTGATGAATGATCTAGACCTAGGTCTATCTATGAAGTCAACCTCAAGCTATAGTCAATATTGACATATGTCAAGGTCATTATCAAATCAATATTCAAGATCGAGTATCAACCATGGTTTAACCAATTAGGTTTAGGTCAACCAATCCAATTAGGGTGGAAGGGAATACCTTTCCAAGCTCTAAATAATCAACAATATGAAAATTTAGAGGTAGTCAAAATAGGGATGTGACCTAGTTTAGGGGAGTCATGAGTCAACTACCACCCTAATCTATCACATTACCAACATTAGTCATTATCCATCAAGATTATTCAAATAGGGAGTGTATCCATGATTAAATCATATTCCATAAGGTCATGAGATCATAATTCAATATAATGGGGCAATAATGTCAAGTTTTTACAAAGTCAGGGTTATATTTGTGTTCCTTTCCATTCATGATGAAGGTAGTGATATAATTTGGAAATCAAGGATTTGAATTTGGCATTTGAGGAATTAGATCATGATAGTGCAAAATCTAGGCCCATCATCATCATATCAAAATTGAGATTGCAAAAGGCATCATAGGTCTTACATCATGATTTTGTGAGTCTCAAACTTAGTCAATTGATATCATAGTCAAGATGTGTGTAACATAGGATACGAGTTTGCTAAACTATGTTTGAAGTTTAATCAACAATAGGGCAACATGGGCTTAATCAAATAGGGACCTTATCAACAATAAGGTATAAGGTATAAGTCATCCTTATTTCACCATATCATAATTTGTATCATTTACCTCAAACATAGGAAGCATATAGTCAAGATTTAGCTAATTTGAGTGTTCATGATATTAGAGATCATACATGAGTATTTGGTTTCAAAATTAATTGATCAAAATCGAGTTTTCAAATTTAGGTCAGATCATGGCATCAAATTTCAAGATTTAGTAATATTCATTTTTCCCATGCATAAGCTACCCATAATCGAGACATCATGTGGTAGAATGTCACAAGAAAGGACCACATGAGGAGATGAGAAAACTACCTAATCTTCATCTACATGGGTGGCTTAGGATAGTCCTTAAAGAAGAGATGAGATGCTAGAAGACTCTCTAGGTTTTCACAAGATAACATTTAGGTCCAGTTTTGGATCAATTAAGGACAGATAGAGCGGGAGATCTCAACCACCGTGAGGAAAGATAGGAGAAATTATGCCAGGACCCCGAGCCTAGACACCTCAATTTTCACCATTATGGACATTAGGGTTTCTTGAGTGTAAGAGACTTGAGAAATTATTTACTTAAAGTATATGGGAGTGTGAAAGCGCTCTGATACCAACTGTCACGGAACTGTTCTTACCCCAATCCCAATCGCACTGCCTAGACAGTGATAAAGGGATTGAAGCGCCCGTCCTTGAGTGGCCCAATAGGATCAATCACATTGGCATATACAATAAGAAATAAATAACTCAAAAACTGGATAAATAAATAAACTAACTAACCCAATATGGAGATATATCCAATTTATCTTTGTCATCAGAGTATATGAGTGCGGAAGCGATCTTATTCAATATTCCATTTGTAATGCCTAAAATCAAGAAAATCAAGACACAATCATGCAATTGCACGGCACGCTATCAAAATCAAACAAAACAGTTTATAAGAAAATAAGTATACTTGGCAGGACTTATATTTCAAAGTATAACAAACGATTTCCAAACATTCAATATCATTCGACAAAAATGTTGTTATTCAACGATTCAATTTTTATTACGAGTTCCCATTATGCTGTAATTCGAGAAGCATGCTTATATATTTTTGTGTGACTTTATCGCCCCAATACGATGGGGTAAGTCATTGGGCTCCTTCTCACCATAGGAACATAGGAGTCCAATGTACGAGTCCCACCTCCAATGAGGGGGTTGTTGTACTCAATATCAACATTATCAACATTATCAATATCATCATCATTATCAATATACGGGCAGTCATAATGGGCATGCAATATATGTTTTCATGTTTTTCAAAATATAGTATAGAAAAACAGAAGACTAATCATAGGGAACAATAGCTCATCCAAGTAAATAGCCAAGTATATGATCAAGAGATACATAAAGGTATCTTCAATACAATCAAAGAGGAGTTATATAATAGTGTACCTTTCACCAAAGATTTCAAGTATGATCAATATTTGAATCAATATGTCAACCTTTCGAGTCAGATCCTAAATTATCAAGATTGGATCAAAGTTCAAGATCATGATGTTCAGAAAATCATGTTTTAAAATTTGGGATTAGGGTTACACTTTTCCTATGTCAACCTTAGGGTTGGGTCATTCACTTATAATCAATATTCCAATATGTCCAACATTATTTCAAGTATACAATATATTCGAGTGTGAATGACTTACCTAGGTTTTTTAGGATCATATGTGTTAACCCTAATTTATGATCATTATCCAAGTCATCATTAAATTTCTAAATCATCATCATGATACTTAGTATAGTTGGAATTCAGGATCATATTGATGGTTCAAGAATATACCAAGGTTTTGCAAAATTTAGATCAATATCAAGATTACTCATTATTCGTTATAATCAAGATTGAATCAAATGAAAAGATCTAGATCACTAATGATTCATTTTCAAGAGTAGATGATTCAAATATATCAGATATAGGTTACATATAATCATTAGAGTCCAAATCTAAGGTTTCTAAAGATTAATCATGATTATGAGTCAATTGACAATTTAAATATGCAAAGGATAAAAGATCTAGGAATAACCATGATAAATATCAAGCATTTTGCTTCAAAAGTATTTTTAATGGGTTCATTGGGTTTTTATGATCAAAATAGATTATTTATTTGTCCATTTTGGAGTTTGATGCATTAGATATGAATTTTGCAAGATCTGACTATTGTTTGCAATTTTGAGCAAAGAGTGATATAATACCTTAATTCAAGAAAAATAGGGCGATCGTTGGATGCTCAAGGAGAGGCTGAGATTGAGCCACATAGATCTACGGCTTGCTATCTCAAGGTCTCGGTTTGATTCTTTGATCATCGGTTCACTAAAACACTGGATCGGATGGGGCTCTTTCTTGAACTGGCCGGCCAGCAGCTTGTCCGCTCCCACACATGCCTCCGCGCAGGGTAAGTCTGGTCAGAAGAACAGGCGGAAGACTTGCCAGTGAGGTGGAGGCTTAGGAGGAGGAGCGGTCGTAGAGTGCAGGGAGGGTGCCGCCCGACCTCATTGCATCCTCACAGATGAGTTGGTGGTGGCTCATTGAGGAGAGGCGGCGAGGATGGGGAACGCCTAGAGGGCTGTGCGACATCGCTGCTTGGAGCAGTAGGGGGTCAGAAGGAGAAAATAAGGCCGCCTTAGGCTAGAACAGCGAGGGAGAAATGACGTCGGAGTTTTATGTGGCGATTGTGAGCATGAGGGATGCATTATATAGGGTTGGAGCTAGGGTTTTAGGGCTCATAGGTTCGGATCAGCAGCCATGGCTGCCGGACAGAGAAGGGGAGGCAAAACACTCATTTTGGCGGCACTATGGTGTACAAATGCTGGTCAAACTAGGACTTGTCAAGTTCGAATTTGCGAGCGGGTTGTTTTGGCTCGCTTAGAATTTCAAATAGCGGTCAAGAGCGGGTGATCGATCATCATTGCCGCATTCATACCTCCCCGCAATCAGCGAGAGGTTGAAGATAACCTCACAACCACTGGATCGGACGCTTGATCCGCGGGTCTCAGATCTGAGGGTTTTGGTTCATCCCCCTTCTTTGCAACGGATCAGTGATGTGGAAAAGCCCATAAAAAGGGCAATAAAAAGGCATTATCAATGCATTATCTTCAAAAATTTGTAGATATCTGTAGGAATGTCAAAATGAGCTAAAATTTGGACCATAGCTTCACAAAAATGTGGAGAATGTCTAGAAAAAGTTTGAGAATCAAAATAAAAAGTTTGATTAACCAATTTGATTCTTTGGACAAAGTGATGAATGAATCCAATTTGAAGTGTTATAACATGTATAAAATCCACATTGATCATCATATCTTGGATTTGAGTCTCAATAATGATTATGAAGACAAGAAAAATAATTTGGGACCATTAGTAGGTATAATGAGGTCAAAAGAATAATTATCTCATTATTTTACTAAAATCCACTTTGTCACACTAGGTGATAGAATTCTAGGATGAAAGCAAGTTTGGTAAGTTTCTTACACCCTGGATATAATTATGTTTCAAAATCCTTTAACAAGATATAAAATTTGTCAGCATTTAAATGTTGATAATTAGCCGAATGTACTCCTTCCATATTTTCATCTTCATTGAAACTCAAGAAAACATCATGCAACATATCTTATAAATTTTCATCATCTAGACAATCACCCTGATCAGTTGGAGCATCCATTTCAACATCGGCATCTTCTCCATGAAAAGCCCAAGAAATATAGCTTTGTAAGAAGCCATTCCACAATGGATGACTCAATGCAGTCTGTCTGGTGACCTGGTATACATTAGTGCACTTTCTACAAGGGCATACAATCTTGTGTCCAATCACTGAATATTGAAAAGAGAAATCCAAAAAGTTGGATACTCCACATTGGTATTTACTACTCGTTCCGTCATCCTCTTCTATCCAAAACTTATCCATTCTACAAAAATAGTAAAAAATATAACATCAAGAATTGTCACACTCGTTTGACTGGTGAATTGTGACAAATACTGTAAGAAATACATTTATTGGTGATTTCCTTATTTAATAGTAACAAAATTTCATTCTACAAAAATAGTAAAAAATACATTTATTGGTGATTTCCTTATTTAAATGTAACACAATTTCATCAAGAATTGAGACACCCGTTTGACTGGTGACTTGGCTGTTTTATTGATGATGTTGTGTTGCGGAGGGAGTCCCTCGTAGACGAATCCAAGTAACATGTTCAGAAGGCAGACCTGGTCCTCTCAGCCAATTAGCATGTTCTGAATCCACGCAAGCCAACTGGTTGTAGATACCTTAAAGTGCATTCGCCATCATACTGAACATCAATTACAGTTGTCGAGGTTCCATACTTTAAAGTCACTTGACGAACCGTGTAGCGTCTTCCATTCAAATGACACCACTGTCTAGTAATGGTGAGTTGTGTTAGTGTACGATGGTCTAGGGTGATGTCCAACTGTTCTGTTTCAGGGAAAAGGACAGGGGGGTCGAGGCCCAGGCCATAGTGATTGTTGTGGGTGGAAAGAGACTACAAAATATTAGTACTAACAATTGCAAGTGTATATAACGATGTTATATATTTTTAATAATTATATATAATGATGTTACATATTTTTAGAGACAACTTGAGAAATACAAATCAGACTTAGATGGAAAGTAAGACGAGTATGGCATTATACCAACAATTATCGTAGTCTACATTATGAATTATTATGTCTGTTTTAAAGAGATCACTTGTGAATTATTATGTCTACATTATTCTTTTCAATTATACTGATCACTGCATTTCACATCACCTCTTTCTCAAACGATTTTGTGGGAAGACCATGTAAACATCGAATAGAAAATACCAATCCACCATCTTAATAGGGAACTGATTAATTACATGTGATGTTTACATGAACTCTATAAGTCATATTACGTTAACATATTTGAAGTGTTATAGTTTCTTCATTCTTGTCTTTCTTCAAAATTATAACACTACAAATAAAAAGTACTAATAATGTATGTAGAACAGAAGTCAGATCCAAGGCAAATACCTATTAAGTATTGTCAATTAACATTGCTGGAAACAAGAGTGGACTACTATTGGTAAACAAGTTATTAGTCGGAATATGTTTTTTTATTCTGCTGCAAGGTTTCCCATTAATAGTTATTGATGATTTACGATAACCTACAGATGAACAACAAATTCCAAGTGGCATGGCATTCGATACCTATAGATTTTTCATCCAAGCATGAGAATTGTTGACACTTTACATGCCTATTAGCCACCGGTCACGAAAGACACCTTGAAGGAGGTATGAAAGCTACATCTTAGTTAACAGAATAGGGTGTGGAGATGGTTACCTGAAGAGGATTGATCAGAGTCCCTCACTCAAGCTTGCCGACGCCGGAGGGGTAGATTGAGTCTGTGGAGGTGTTTCGGCTGGGCTTGGTCTGCCAAGGCGGATGCGGAAGAATGAATGGTGTCTGAGTATGCTTCGGTTGGGCTCGGTTCAAATAGGCGGAGGAGGAAGAACTAACACTCGTGATCACAGGAAAGGTGTCACTGCGGCACTGGAAACTTGGTACTCCATAGCCAGCAACTATTGGCACCATGGACGGCAACTGGATAATAGCAGGTGCCACCGGTCTCTCCCACTCTGCAGACGATCGTGAGCCACCAACGGACCTAGGGCACGATGGGCCAGGGAGCTAGAAAGTCACACAGGGAGAGAGAGGGAGATAAAAAATGTCAGGCTGAATGAGCAGAGAATGCAGCGTGAAGGGAAAATTTAATTTGGAGCGGGAAGTCAATATAGTTTAGCAAAATATTTCATAATTTGGTATGGCAATTTAAGATTGCCACTAATTAGAAATAGAAATTCCTGTAATGTTATGTCCTTTTCAGAAATCCTATAATAGGTGGTCCAGCGACATTTTAATTAAAAATGCATGTATATTAGAAAGATAGTGGCTTTTTTTTATAAATGTCACTTAAATAAATGCCACTAATGGGCAGTTTTGCTGTAGTGAAAGATGCCAAAATGGAATAGGAAAGAAATAAATTTTGACCAATGTAGCCACAACTCCGCAAGTTCAAATCCTGACTTGAATATAGGAGGGATAAAAAAAATGTATCACTTCCTTCTTTGTTTTCACATGCCCTCCTTCAGCATGTTCTTATGCAATAATTTAAATAATAATAATAATAATAATAATAATAATAATAATAATAATAATAATAATAAAATTGAGAATGTCAAAGTGAAAATAAGAGGAAGCCTATTTTTGAAAAATTCTCATTTTAGAAGCAAGATGTCATATTTTATAAGGAATATAGAACATTATGCTATGTGGTTCTAGGATATTAGATCACTTGGCCAAAATTTTGAGGTAAGGATTATAGTAATGTAACATACTAGATTTTGATCATTAGACTTGTTTCTGAGCTATAATGCTCCTCACTTGAAAATCCAAATTTTGATTCTCTCATTAACTCTTGAAACTTCATTTTGAATGTCCTTAAAAGCACTATATAAAAATGAGTCCTTATTATTCTAGTTCGATTCAAGTAGGTCAGGGATCATTTTGGTGTAGTTAGCCTCACTTCAAAAAAAATCATTGGTGATGGAATCATTTTAAAATACAAATTAAACTATTGGAACTTTATTATAGAAGAACTAATGTAGAAGTGATTATGTATTATTGATTTTGTAGCCGTAATACATTTTGTAATAATATACTTGGTTGCTAAAAGTATGGAAAATAGACACTTAGAAAGGTACGCTAAGGTGAAAATGGTAGGAAGGTTACTAAATAAGCTTTTCTTATTTGAGAAATTTGATTGAAATATCAAGTACATACACAATTAATATCGATCCAATCAATGATATGTATATCATCAATACACTACATGGTCTCACGTATTAATTTAGAATTTAATTAGACATATAATGATAGTAGTACCTGACGCTTCATTTACATTGACTAGGATCATTGATATGAATAATAAATAAAATTGTCTCTATAACATCCCATTTTGTAGGAGTAAAATCAAACCTTTTATGTAGTTTTCTTTAAATGATATTTTGTTAACGACCTTAAGGCAAAATTTCCAAAATAGTTTAACTTCTAGGATTTCAATGAAAAGAGAAATAATAAAAGGACTCAAAATAAGTTTTTCCTTTATTTTAATATGTTCTAAATATTTTTGTAATGATGGAAATGTGTTTTCCCTTTTCTTTTATGAAATAAGTTTAAAAGGTTTGAAAGGGAAAGAGAAAGATAAAAAAGTAAGAAATTTGAAATATAAGAGACTTGGGCAATATGTATGTGTTTCCTTTTTATATATTTCAAAATAAAACCCCTAATGTTCATTTTCTCTCTCCTCTTCTTGGAATTGCCAAAAATAAATAATATTACGCCCCTTATTGATTTATTTCGAAAATATGATAAAATATACTATGTTGGAATCATTAAGCCATTTTCCCATTTTATTTTTATAAAAACAAAGGAGGGAAGTAATATTCCCCTTGTTTTCTCTCTCCTCCAAAGAAAGTGCATAAAAGCGCAAGAAAGAGGTGTTGAATGACTTTTAAGGAGTTGATAATGTCTATCTCATAATTTGGAACAAGGAATCACAACAAAAACTTTTATATCAATTATTTATTTAGTTTGTTCATTTAAGTTAAGATAAACAACAAAAATATAAAACATTGACTTAATGTTAAGGAAACCTAAATTTGATTGTCTAGGAATGCTCTGGACCATTTAATTAGTCAATGGTACAAATTTGGACTCATTTAGAGTTTATTTAACCCTCCAATTAAAATAAGAAATTTTTGTATTTAATTTGATTAGATTTGCTTTTAATGCACCCGATTTTCCTATGGTTTCAGGATTTATTTCCTTATCACGCCTTCCCTTTCTTTTATTTTTTCATGTGCATCCTTTTTGGCCATTTGATTTTGATGAGAGGGTATCTGGTTCATCCCCTACCTTTCTCCTATTGAGGCAAGTGGGGCATCGACCCACTGTTTTACTCCCCAATCGTTTTCTCCTTCCTCAATGATCAATTTCATGAAATTTTTGTTGCACTGTCTCCCTCTCTCATGTGCGCACCCAATGAGCCCTTGCTCGTATGCTCTCGTGCCCTATTTAGGGAATGCCCTTTAGGGCTTGCGAGCTCTCTCCGCCAGTTTTTGCAGCCATCACTCTCGTCCATCCAGCTGCTCTCTCAACGATCCAGAAGCTCCTTCGGCCTCCGTCTTGCTCTCCTCCACCTTCAATTTTCCCTCTTCGTGCCCCGAGTGTTGGATCTTAGTCGGTCTTCCCTTCCGGAAACCTTGGTCTGGTGCACACCACTCTGAGAAACTCTATTCAATCACGTGCGGGGTAAGCAACTTCATCATGTGTTCTTCGTCTTGGCATCATCCTTTTGACCCAGTTTGTCCCCAATCATTGTGTCCTATAGGGTCCGAGCCCCCTTTCTCACTGGTGATTCTTCCATGGAGTTTTAGTGATCCTTTGACCCCTGTTTCACTCCCTTCCACCTCGCCGAGCCTCGTACATCATTTCCCGACCTCTCTTCGGCACCGTCCTACTTGTTTAGGCTTGGGCTTCGATTCAGGGTGGTTCCCCTATTTCTATTTGTTCTCAGCATGCATCATCTCTTCGTCGATCGACTTCATCTTGTGTCAGCCCCTTTTCTTTGGTGTGGCCTCTCTATGATCTCACGCTTGTTTTGGGGACCCTCAAGAACTGTCCTCGCACAACTATCTTTCCGGTGTTGCCTGATGATGCTTCATCACCCATGGCTGGAGTTTGTCCTCACAGTGATGAGCAGTCGAGTATCCCTCACTCCCTAAGCCTGAACACTGCGTCAGTGGTTCCGGGATGATGTGAGGGAGCTTGCAAGGGCTTCTATGATCATTGACCTTGGGTCCTTGTAGGGAGATTTCATCTCCAAAAGCGTCTTTCAGGTGCTCGAGCCATGGATTGAAGGGGGTGAAGAATCCAGGTTTGGGTATGACCTCAGTGACCCCATGGCTTTAATCAGACCATTTCAATCGCATGGGCATTTTTGGGTTTTAGCAAATACTCAGTTCTTTAAACAACTTATTCACCTAGGAGAGACTCGCACCTATATGGCGGGTTCTCATTGGCCCATGTGGCATTTTTCTAAATTCTAATAGGTCCATTTTCATTAATTCATAGTAAGTCGCTCGATGCTTAGAAAAATGAGCAAAAATATGTTTTGTAAATGGTTTTTCGAGAGGAATCCAAATATGTAGTTGTTAGAGTCTGATTTTTAAATCGCCAAACCTTGGTTTTATGAGAAATGGATATTAGGGTTTAATTTGGTGAATAAAACATATAATAATGTGAAACATGTTGTAAACAGGGTGATTAGGGTTACCAGACCCCCAAGATCATGACTAGGGTTTTACTCAACCTACAAAGAGAGAGAGGATACTCTCCAAGTGAAAAAGGTAAGTGGTCTATTCAATTGACATAGTTAAATTGGTTGATTTAATTATGCATATATGAATTTTGTAAAGAATGCCATGTTTATGTTATTTACTGTTCTTAATTGCTAAAGTTAGTAAAGTTGAGATTGCTTGAATTGCATATTATGTATAGTATCATCTTCATGAATCTTAATGATAAAGTTACAAATAAAGTTAAATGTAATGTTAAGAGCTTTAAGAGAAAGAAGAAAATGTTAATGTTAAGCTTATATAAGTACCTCATAAGAGAAGAGGCACTTCGGTTCATAAGAGAAGAGGCACTTCGGTGTATAAGAGAAGAGGCACATTTGTGCAACCCATGGTTACTTATATAGGTTAAGATAAAAGAAATTGATCTAAAAGAAAATGCATGTCTTTTCAATGTTCAATGTTTAATGTTAATGCTTATTTTTAGTTTTCAAGTTTTCTTTATATTATAACATGCTCAATCCACTTACCGTTTGTTTGTTGCATGGTTGGGGGCGTGATGCCCATAGGTTGGAAGCTAGATAAGGAGGGAAGTCCATCTAACGATGAAACCCTAACTCAAGGACCTTCAATGAGAAGAGCATTGGTGGGGTGCCAACCATACCTAGTTTATAGATCTTTTCCTTTTATAAATTATGTACATGTAAACTTTGTTAAGATTTGAGAATGAGAAATTGTAATTTTGATCATGTGATGGTTTATTTAAACTCTATTTTGTGCAATGAATATCATGGTTGTAACATCCCCCTTGATGTGACTGTGTATATGTGCTTCCGCTATGAATGGTATAAGTGGGGTGTTAAAATAATGGTATCAGAGCCAAAATATGGTTGGCCACCATACTTTTCTAATGATCTCATGTAGTTTATGTCTTTTTCACAGTGATGGATCCTAAGAAGAAAGGTGAGAACAGAAAGGTAGCCATGGATGGGGATGAAGGTGAATCTTTTAGCATGGGAGAACAACGAGGATCTCCATGTCAAGAAACCCACATGGTTCCCTTTGATGTCCTTGTTAGAGAGCTAGCTACAGCCATGGGGAGAGGAGAAGGTCAAGTGGGAAACCCTAGGTTCAACCTCGAGCTTTCCCTAGTTGACTTTTTGAAGATCAAGCCTAACTCCTTTGCTGGGGAGGAAGAGGTGGATGTGGTGGGAAAAGCTGAGCTGGATGCAACACATGGAACATTGCTTCCATGACTTAGACTACCCCAACCACTCCAAGGTCTGATTTGGGATGCATATGTTGAAGGGTGCTACTAGGACTTGGTGGGAGAACCTACTAGGTTCTCGTGAAAATGATGCTCCTCCATTCACATGGGAGGAATTTTCTGAAGCCTTCAAAAACCACTACATAACCTAGGCCATGATCGAGAAGGAGGCATAATTTCGGAACCTACGTCAACATGGTGACATGTCATTCACCCATTATGCGATGAAGTTCCGGATCCTGCAGAAGTATGACTATGACTGTGATGAAAGTTCCAAAACCAAGAAGTTCATTCAAGGTCTCAAACCAGACCTTAGCTTCACCTTGTCAGGACGTGGGCACCATAAACTCCAGAGTGCCCTAGATGCTGCCCTAGAGTTAGAGGATAATCCAGGAAGAGCTTGGAAGAAGGAGAGCTACCACAACAACCACATCTCCAACCACCACAATGACAAGAAAAGGAAGGCACCAACTGAAGTTGTTCCAAACCAGCATGCAAAGACCCAATGTGCAAAATGTTCCAAGTATCACCTAGGTGAATAAAAGTTTGGTATGAGTGTTTGATATGCGTGTGGTGAAATGGGCCACATAAGGCCTAACTGCCAGAAGTTCCAGAAGAAAGATCCCAATGCCAATCAGCCACATAAAGAGAAGAGACATGCTAGTGTCTTTGCTATGGTAGATGATAGTGAGGATGATAAAACTGAGTAGAGTCTAGTAGTATAGTTCTTTTCTTTTCAGAACTTTATCTTTCATGCAATGTATGGAACTATGGTTTTACATGGTAATGAGAGTATATAAATGTTTTATGTTAAAGATATGAAAATTTCTTAGGTGGGTAGCCTAACGAAATTTTGAGGATGAAATTTAATTAAGGTGGGTAGTAATGTAACATCCCATTTTTTAAGAGTAAAATAAAACTTTTAATGTAGTTTTCTTTAAATGATATTTTTTTAAGGAACTTAAGGCAAAATTTCCAAAATAGTTTGACTTCTAGGATTTCAATGCAAAGAGAAATAAAAAAAGGACTCAAAATAAGTTTTTCCTTTATTTTAATGTGTTGTAAATATTTTTGTAATAATGGAAATGTGTTTTCCCTTTTCTTTTATGAAATAAGTTTAAAAGGTTTGAAAGAGAGAGAAAGATAAATAAGTAAGAAATTCGAAATATAAGAGACTTGGGCAATAAGTATTCTTTTCCTTTTTATATATTTCAAAATAAAACCCCTAATGTATATTTTATCTCTCCTCTTATTGGAATTGCCAAAAAGAAATAATATTGTGCCCCTTATTCATTTATTTCGAAAATATGAGAAAATATACTTTGTTGGAATCATTAAGCCACTTTCCCTTTTTATTTTTACAAAAACAAAGGAAGGATGTAATATTCCCATTGTTTTCTCTCTCCTCCAAAGAAAGTGCATAAAAGGGCAAGAAAAAGGTGTTAAATGACTTTTAAGGAGTTGATAATGTCTATCTCATAATTTGGAACAAGGAATCACAACAAAACTTTTATATCAATTGTTTATTTAGTTTGTGCATTTAAGTTAAGATAAACATCAAAAATAGAAAAAAATAGACTTAACGTTGAGGAAACCTAAATTTTATTGTCTAGGAATGATCTAGACCCTTTAATTAGTCAATGGTCCAAATTTGGACTCATTTGGAGTTTGTTTATCCCTCCAATTAAAATAGGAAAGTTTTGTATTTAATTTGATTAGATTTGCTTTCAATGCACCCAATTTCCCTATGGTTCCGGGATTTATTTCCTTGTCACACCTTCCCTTTCTTTTATTTTTTCATGCGTGTCCTTTTTGGCCGTTTGATTTTGATTGGAGGGTATCTGGTTCATCCCCTACCTTCTGCCTATTTAGGCAAGTGGGGCGCCGACCCAGTGTTTTACTCCCCAATCATTTTCTCCTTCCTCAATGATCAATTTTGTGAAATTTCTATTGCACTGGATCCCTCTCTCTTGGGCACACCAAAGGAGCCTTTTCCCGTATGCTCTCGTGCCCTATTTAGGGAATTCCCATTAGGGCTTACGGGCTCTCTCCGCTAGTTTTTGCAGCCATCACTCTCCTCCGCCCCGTTGCTTTCTCAGCGATCCAGAAGCTCCTTCAGCCTCCATCTTGCTCTCCTCCACCTTCAATTTTCCCTCTTCATTCCCTGAATGTTGGGACCTAGTCGGTCTTCCCTTTCGGCAACCTTGGTCTGGTGCGCGCCACTCTGAGCAACTCTATTTAATCATGTGCAGGGTAAGAAACTTCAACCTATGTTCTTCGTCTTGGCATTGTCCTTTCGACCCATTTTGTCCCCAATCACCGTGTCCTATAGGGGTCGAGTCCCCTTTCTCACCGGTGACTCTGCCATGGAGTTTTAGTGGTCCTTTGACCCCAGTTTCACTCCCTTCCACCTCACCGAGCCCCGTACATCATTTCTCGACCTCTCTTCAGCGCCGTCCTACTCGTTTTGTCTTGGGCTTCAATTCGGGGTGGTTCCCCTATTTCTGCTTGTTCTCGGCGTGCAACAACTCTTCATCAATCAACTTCTTCTCGTGTCAGCCCCTTTCCTTCGGTGTGGCCTCTCGATGATCGCACGCTTGTTTTTGTGACCCTCAAGAACTGTCCTCGCACAACTATCTTTCCGGTGTTGTGTGATGATGCTTCATCACCCATGGCTGGAGTTTATCCTCACGGTGATGAGCAGTCGAGTATCCCTCATGCCCTAAGCCTGAACACTGCCTCAGTGGTTTTGGGATGATGCGAGGGAGCTTGCAGGGGCTTCTGTGATCATGAATGATCATTGACCTTGGGTCCTTGTAGGGAGATTTCATCTCCATTAGCACCGTTCAGGTGCTCGAGCCATGGATCGAAGGGGGTGAAGAATCCAGGTCTGGGTATGACCTTGGTGCCCCCATGGCTTTAATTAGGCTATTTTAACCACATAGGCATTTTTGGGTTTTAACAAATTCTCAATTCTTTAAACAACTTATCCACCTAGGCGAGACCCGCGGCTATATGGCGGGTTCTCATTGGCCCATGTGGCATTTTTCTAAATTCTGATAGGTCCATTTTCATTAATTTATAGTAAATCGCTCGATGCTAAGAAAAATGAGCAATAATATGTTTTGGAAATGGTTTTTTGAGAGGAATCCGAATATGTTGTTGTCAGAGCCTGATTTTTAAATCACCAAACCTTGGTTTTATGAGAAATGGAAATTAGGGTTTAATTTGGTGAATAAAATGTATAATAATGTGAAACATGTTGTAAACAGGGTGATTAGGGTTACCAGACCCCCAAGATTGTGACTAGGGTTTTACTCAACCTAGGAAGAGATAGAAGATACTCTCCAAGTGAAAAAGGTAAGTGGTCCATGCAATTGAACATTGTTAAATAGGTTGATTTAATTATGCATATATGAATTTTGTAAAGAATGCCATGATTATGTTATTTACTGTTCTTAATTGCTAAAGTCTGTAAAGTTGAGATGAATTGAATTGCATATTATGTATAGTATCATCTTCATGAATCTTAATGATAAAGTTACAAATAAAGTTAAATGTAAAGTTAAGATCTTTAAGAGAAAGAAGAAAATGTTAATGTTAAGCTTATATAAGTACCTCATAAGATAAGAGGCACTTCCGTGCAAAAGAGAAGAGGCACTTCAGTGCAACCTAAGAGGCACTTCAGTGCATAAGAGAAGAGGCACATTTGTGCAACCCGAGGTTACTTATATAGGTTAAGATAAAAGAAATTGATCTAAAATAAAATGCCTGTCTTTTCAATGTTCTATGTTTAATGTTAATGCTTATTTTCAGTTTTCAAGTTTTCTTTATATTATAACATGTTCAATCCACTTACCATTTGTTTGATGCATGGCTGGGGGCGTGATGCTTGCAGGTTGGAAGCTAGATAATGAGGGAAGTCCATATAAGGATGAAACCCTAGCTCAAGGACGTTCAAGGAGAAGAGCATTGGTGGGGTGCCAACCATACCTAGTTTATAGATCTTTTCCTTTTCTAAATTATGTACATGTAAACTTTGTTAATATTTGAGAATGAGAAATTGTAATTTTGATCCTATGATGGTTTATTTAAACTGTCTTTTGTGCAATGAATATCATGGTTGTAACATCCCCCTTGATTTGACTGTGTATATGTGCTTCCGCTATGAATGGTATAAGTGGGGTGTTACAGTCTCTCCACTACAGACGTCGAATGACAAGGTCACAGGTTATAATGGTTTAGTCAACCCCGAATCGACTGGTTAACATAGTAATTAGGCTCAATGTTGTTCTTTCATAGATGATTGAACATAATGCATTGTTTCCTTTGAAGGAGATGATATGATAGTGCTCAACCTTAATATTCAAAAGTGGATCATTGCATATATTTTGATAATTTGATATCTTGATCTATTTTATATATCCTTGTCGAAATTGGATCTTGAATTACAAACATCAAAATATTATTATCCTTTCTTTGATAATTTTTTTCCACCAAATATATCCTACCTAGTTTTGATATTACCTTGAATCATATTTAGTATCTATATTTTGCAAATAGTTAGATATAAGAATTTAGTACCAGACATGCTGACCTTTAATTTCCCTTCAATGGGGTCCATGTGTGGTTTTGTTCCCTCTGGGGACTCATGGGAAGGTGGTAGATGGAAGAGCTTGAAGAGACATGCATTGGGTAGTCCTCTATTGAAGACTAGATAGTAATGAATTTTATTCTTAAACTTTGTAATCATAATTGTAAGTTTCCACGAATTTTTTGTAAAGCATGATTTTAATAAAGAATGTTTATGTTTTTGATATTATTTTGTAAATATTCGACCGTAAAGATTGAGTCTTTACAAGTAATGTTACAAAGGTTAGGATGACATCTTGGGAGTATAAATTGGAATTTATTTGTAATTCAATTTGCTCAGGATAAGCAATGATTCAAGTCTGGGGTATTTTGATGAATGCATATTCATCCATCTTGTTGCATATTTTTTCTTAGTCATTTTCATTAGATTTTGTCTTGTTTAGTAATTTATAGATTAAATTGCATTTTATCCAGTTCCTAATTTACTTTTGCAATACTTATCTACTTTCTCCATTTTTGCAAGGATTTACTCCAACGTTTATTCTGACCCACTGAGCCAGCAAGACGGTCGTCTCACTGAGCCCAGATGGTCGACTCACTCCCTGAAACCCCTCATTTGAGGTTGTAGTTGTAGATATGTTCATCTTCGTGGGTCTTCCACCTTAGGTATGCTTCTACGACATGTTGTTGTCGTTGCCATATTCCATATATGACTTAGTCATCTCTGCTTCACTGTTGGTTAGCACCTCCAAAAGAAAGGGAGGACTTCATTCAGTGACTCCGTGATCATCCTCTGAATGATCTAAATAAGGTAAATCTTGAGGATAAGTTTTGTACTCTATTCCCTTTAGTCATTTGGGATCTGGATGGATCCCCCAAAAAACCGTATGTGCGGGGACATACCAGAAGGTCATCTCTTGGAGCTTGATGATCATCCGAGCAAGCCCAGACAGCTAGTCAACTTGACCTAGAATCGCATCAATGCTCAAGCGCACAACCACTTGATTAGGGTTCCAACCCTTTGATTACACGCACAGTGGCGCGATATGGGTGCCCTGGTTCAGCCAAACGCAGACCATGAAAAGAAAGCAAGGGTGCTGCCACTTCAGCCAACTAGGGTTCGACCGCTTCTACAAAGCCACGACACATCACAATCGAGACGGGCGTCCCATATATCCCATATGATCGTCTAGAACTTTTCTTCAAGCCCAAGTTTGCTCTCAAACGGTGCCACCACAACCCTCTTGAGGGTTTAAATCCGAAAGTTCTAGACCCGTGCCAAGTCATCCCCAGATGGCCATTTCACAGCGCGTAAATAGAACATTTCAGCAGCCACCACTCCTTTCTTTCTCACCCCTCTTTCAGGGTTTTCCACCCCTCCTTCTCCTATAAAAGGAGGGGGACTCCACTAAGAAAAGGATCCCAAAACTTTATACTCTTTTTGTAGTTAAACTCTGTCAATTTCAATTCTAGTGTAATTTTTACATGCAAGCAATAAAGTTAGTTCCTTTCTTTTGCATGTAGATCCCTTTATCCTCGTTCTTTCTTCTTTCTTTTCTTCTTGGAGCAGGAGATAAAGTAGTTAAGCCATTTAATCTTCACCACCTTGGTCTCGTTGGAGATTCTAGATTTGTGTTCTATGGCTTTCTTTCTTTTTCTCCTTGTTTCTCCCTTCCTCACTATCAGTAGAGAGTAGTCTCCTTATTGAGCCAAGGGGAATAGCCCCTTGGCCATTGTGTTGATTGGATTTAGTTTATATGATTTTTCTCTATGTGGATGACTTTTGGCTTAGAAAATTCTAATCACCAATTTAAATGAAGTGATATCTCATTTTCATTGTGTGTTAATTCTGGAAGATGACGTATATTCTTTGATCGTGTCCTCACTTTGGCTAACGTGTTGAAAACCCTAAAAGCCTCAATATTTTCCCATTTGATTTCAACTGTTTCTTCCAATGTTTGTTTCAAATATCTTCCTTTTTAATTCTTGCAATATTTTTATATTTTTTAGATAATATTTTATTCTATGATAACCATCTTCTTCCTTTATTTTTTGTACTTAGTTTAATCTTTTTCATTTCCTTGGTTAGTGTAATATTTTATTCTTTGTGCACTATATTTTTCTGCATTAGTTTAATCAATGCCTTTAAAATCATATTTTATTTTCTATCAATCTTTCAAAAATACCAAAAATACATAATTTAAAAAACAAATGGGACTAATAGAAACTGATTCATAAAAACATTGTCCTACGGGATCAACCCTTCTATACAAGCCTTAATTGGAAAGTAAAAAGGTATTAAACTCTAGGATAATTATTTAGTGAATTGGTTTGCAAACGACTCATATCAAACATCAAACTCTCATAGGAGGGACAAATTTCATATCTATCATTCATAGTGTAACATCCCTGGCCTGGGTTATGCTTTAACCCTAGGTGTTTTGATTAAGAAAGATGATTATATGTTTAATCTCATCTTGTGAAAAGTAATTAGGGCTCATGAGGAACTTATGTTTCAATTTTGGTCCTGTTTGAACAATGTTGAAGCAATGATTTCTTATTTTGGACTAAAGTGCAAATTACCCAAGTTGAGGGGTTAACTTGCAAATTGCACATGATAATATGTTCATCTGATGTTGAGACATCATAAGGATGAATATGATGTAGTAGTATGGTTTCTACAAGCCTAGACACCAAGATAGAGCTTGTTGGACAATGTTGTGCATTAAAACCTAGTTTTGGAGTAAAGTGCAATTTACCCAAAATTTAGGGTTCAATATGCAAATTACCACTTCAATAAGGTCCTTAATGTTTCTTGGCATCATGTATAGCAAAGAAAATGAGAGGGACTCCTCATTTGAACTAAGTTGGAGGAGAGAGAATCTTGACATTAAAATAATCAAGAATAATGCCTAATTGAAACCCTAATTCGATTTAGGGCAAAAATGAATAAAAATAATTGAAGGGATTTCAACCAAAATGTTTTGGGTTGATTTTTAATAAGGATGGACGTTCCTTTTCTAAGATAAGGAACGAAAATATCTTAAGTAGGTGAAATTCCACTCACCTTATTATAAAGAAAAGTAATTTCCACTCACATATGGGATATTAATATAATAAGCATTAAGGTGCTTAATTTGGTTTTCTTTAAACTGAGGATAATGAAGGGGAATAAAAGGCAAAGGAAGGTGCCTCGTATCCATGGAATTGAGGGGGAAGAGGTGGCCATAATTTTTGGATTAATTGGATTTTTATAAGGCATTTTCTCTCTCATCAATTTCCTTATAAAAGTGCCTTTTCCAAATGAATTGAAAGGCTTTTTCGGCCCTTTCTTCTTCTTTTGCTTGGGATGATCTCAAGGGGACTTAGGATAAATAGGATGACGAGCCCCAACCTTTTGGTAAGCTTCTTGACCCTCGTTCTTCATGATTTCATGGTGGAAATCGAAAATAAATTATGGATTCCTTCTTATTTCGATCTCCTCTTCAACCCTAGCCAACTTTTGCAATCAAAAGCTTGAGGACGAGCCTAGGGGGAGTTGCTAGAGCTTCATCCACTATTATTTTATTCTTTTTGCACTATATTTTTCTGCATTAGTTTAATCAATGCCTTTAAAATCAGATTTTATTTTCTATCAATCTTTCAAAAATACCAAAAATACATAATTTAAAAAACAAATGGGACTAATAGAAACTGATTCATAAAAACATTGTCCTACGGGATGAACCCTTCTATACAAGCCTTAATTGGAAAGTAAAAAGGTATTAAACTCTAGTATAATTATTTAGTGAATTGGTGTGTAAACGACTCATATCAAACATCAAACTCTCATAGGAGGGACAAATTCCATATCTATCATTCATAGTGTAACATCCCTGGCCTGGGTTATGCTTTAACCCTAGGTGTTTTGATTAAGAAAGATGATTATATGTTTAATCTCATCTTGTGAAAAGTAATTAGGGCTCATGAGGAACTTATGTTTCAATTTTGGTCCTGTTTGAACAATGTTGAAGCAATGATTTCTTATTTTGGACTAAAGTGCAAATTAATCAAGTTGAGGGGTTAACTTGCAAATTGCACATGATAATATATTTCTCTGATGTTGAGACATCATAAGGATGAATATGATGTAGTAGTATGGTTTCTACAAGCCTAGACACCAAGATAGAGCTTGTTGGACAATGTTGAGCATTAAAACCTAGTTTTGGAGTAAAGTGCAATTTACCCAAAATTTAGGGTTCAATATGCAAATTACCACTTCAATAAGGTCCTTAATGTTTCTTGGCATCATGTATAGAAAATAAAATGAGAGGGACTCCTCATTTGAACTAAGTTGGAGGAGAGAGAATCTTGACATTAAAATAATCAAGAATAATGCCTAATTGAAACCCTAATTCGATTTACGGCAAAAATGAATAAAAATAATTGAAGGGATTTCAACCAAAATGTTTTGGGTTGATTTTGAATAAGGATGGACGTTCCTTTGCTAAGATAAGGAACGAAAATATCTTAAGTAGGTGAAATTCCACTCACCTTATTATAAAGAAAAGTAATTTCCACTCACATATGGGATATTAATATAATAAGCATTAAGGTGCTTAATTTGCTTTTCTTTAAATTGAGGATAATGAAGGGGAATAAAAGGCAAAGTAAGGTGCCTCGTATCCATGGAATTGAGGGGGAAGAGGCGGCCATAATTTTTGGATTAATTGGATTTTTATAAGGCATTTTCTCTGTCATCAATTTCCTTATAAAAGTGCCTTTTCCAAATGAATTGAAAGGCTTTTTCGGCCCTTTCTTCTTCCTTTGCTTGGGATGATCTCAAGGGGACTTGGGAGCAACAGGAGGATGAGCCCCAACCTTTTGGTAAGCTTCTTGACCCTCGTTCTTCATGATTTCATGGTGGAAATCGAAAATAAATTATGGATTCCTTCTTATTTCGATCTCCTCTTCAACCCTAGCCAACTTTTGCAATCAAAAGCTTGAGGACGAGCCTAGGGGGAGTTTCTAGAGCTTCATCCACCATTTATGGCGTGATCTTGGAGCTTTGGAGCTCAATTGTAGGCGGGTTTTATAACTTAAACCCTCAAACATTGCTATTGCATCAATCTTCTATGCTTTGTTGATTGATTTCTTCAATTGAATTAAGTGCTGATTTTCAACCTGAATAACTTGACCTGCTTGGGCAAACGGGTTCAAGACCATTTGAGTGAGTTGATAAAGAGTTGACCGTTTGGGATTCCTGTTCATAATTATGTTGGTTAATGACTCTCCAAATTTGAGTGGTTAACTACCAAGGAATCGTGAGTTGAAGGCTATTCAATTAGGGAAACCCTAATTGAAAACAGTGTTGAAATTCCAATGAGTTAAGTTGAGATTTTGGGTTGATTAGCCCAAACGGGTTCAAGACCGTTTGGGGATCATCCAAACGGGTTCAAGACCGTTTGGGGATCACCCCAAGACCGTTTGGAGGTCTGGGGTCAAGTATAGTTGACCAATTGAAGGTCCAAAGGTACTAATCATATTGCAATGTAGTGATGATTTGTTGATCAACTCGATAGACCAATCCATGATGATTTTTCACTAAAGTCCAAAGGTTGGATGAGCCAAATGGTCTCAAGACCGTTTGGAGCTCATCCAAACGGTCGCAAGACCGTTTGGTGGTCACCCAAGACCATTTGGAGGTCTAGGGTTGAGTATGGTTAGGTGTTTGAAGGTTTAAAGGTACTAAGCTGATATACAATGCAATGTTGATTTGGTGATCAATCCAATGAACCAAACCCCAATTGGATTGCTTAGATTTGAGTGATATGATGGGAAAACGGTCTCAAGACCGTTTGTTGGTCATCCAAATGACCTCAAGACCGTTTGGGGTCAGGTCATACCCAATTTGAATGATGGTTCAATGGTTTCAAAGTAACTAATCCTGCATTGATTAGTGTTGATGGATCATCAATTCCAAACCCTAAATCAGTTGATTCAAACCCTAATTGATGATCAATTGAGGGTCAATTGAGGGTCAAATTAGTTTAAGGTTGACTTATCAAACTCAATTGAAGTATGAATATAGGTCCAATTGATGATTGGTTTCATGAATTCAATGATTGAAGGAATCAACATTGGAAACCCTAATTCAATTGGATACCTCATGTTATTGAAGGTCCAATTGATCAAACCTTTTTGGAAACCTAATGTAATTAGGTGAGATATACCTTAATGGTACTAATTAAGAATGCATAACAAATTCATGGATCCAATACATGATGAAAATCCTAATTGAGGTTGATTCCATGTATAACCCTAATAAGAGGTTGTCTACATGTGAAATCACTAATTAGGATGAATAGTAAACCCTAGTTGAGGGTGTATCCAAGTGAAACCCTAGTTGAGGGTGTATCCATGTGAAATCCTAATTGAGGGTGATTTCATGATAAACCCTAATTGGGAATGATTAGTAAACCCTAATTATGGGCAATGTGATATGAAATCCCTAATGAAGGGTGATGCTATATAAAATCTCTATTCTAAAGAAGGGAGATGGTATGTGAAACCCTAATCCCTAATGAAAGAATAGAATTCATACTTGAATATGATTTATGAGGTGAACCCCTGTGGCATGACCGTGCAAGGTAGCACGGCCGTGGTGGATTTCACTTTGCACGACCATGCAAGGTAGCACGGCCGTGGTGGCTTCCCTTTGCACGACCGTTCTTGGTTACACGGCTGTGGTGCTCTATGCTTGACTTAGAGCTGAATTGAAAGTCACCTAAGATGGTCGTTTTGTTAATTTCCAACCTAAGGATGAGAGAGAAACTCATACCTTGTGATGATAATCATTTAATGATACATGATGAATGTAATAAGTATGAATGAATACTTAGGATATCAATGAATGCTCCCAGAGGAGTCTAGCAATAAATTAGGGTTGGAGTGATAATACAAATATGAAATCCTAATTGATAAGAAAGGAAAATCCTAACCCTAGCTTTGGGTAAAAGGATGAAAAGCCCTAATTGATGGTAAACCCTAACCTTGGTAAGGGAATAGTGGTGTTACCCTGTATTGCATGATGTGTTGTGAACTTGATAAATCTATTATCATGTGTGACAATCATGCAGGTCTCATGAGGTGATGATCATAGCCAGGTATGAGCTATGATGTTTATTTGATAAGAGTTCATTGGCCATATGTGCCATTATGTTCTTGTTACTTAGAAAAGAAGTAACAATATTAGTATGGGCTTGTGAGCCATGTGAATAAAGTTGTTGCCTAGTGAGAGGTGACAAGATGTGAATGGCCTTATGAGCCATGTGAATAAAGTTGTTGCCTAGTGAGAGGTGACAATATGTGAATGGCCTTGTGAGCTATGTGAATAAAGTTGTTGCCTAGTGAGAGGTGACAAGATGTGAATGGCTTCTGAGCCATGTGAATAAGTATCTGATGAAAGTGGTACATGTCTCTTTATAGCATTTATCTGAATAAAATATGTTTGAGAACTTGACTGATGCTAAAAGAATATGATAATGTACTTAAATAATCAAGTGAAATCTATTCATGTAGTGCTCTGACCATAGATCCATCATCGTCAGGAATAGGTGATGGTGAAACAGGTTGCTCCACGACATATCCTGGATTTCGTATATTTTTTAATATACGGGGGTCAATGGGCGAAAATATCCTTACGTCCTCTTGAAGTGATTGTGAGGAGGTAAACAAGAAACCTATCAAATCCTTCATGAATAGGTCGGGATAGATGTATCACTAATCTCCCGATGATTGGGCCAGATGTTGTACCCATCTCCCAATGTTTTTGTCGGGTCGATGGAGATAAACATGAAATCTCTCGATTGCCGACGAGAGTGCAGTTGACGATGTAACTCTGTAGCGAAGTTGCCAGTATACCCTGGAAAGCTACATTAGCAGAGACACGAGATGTCCTGTGTTTTGTCTCGCACTGACTGAGACGTGGGAGGTCTTGGAAGCCGGCTCTTCCCTAGACCTATGTATGGTACCGGTTTTGACTTCGCAATGGCCGGTTGGAGTATGAGCGGTATACCTCATCTCCTCAGAGCTTAAATATGATTGTAAAATGTAATCATCCATATAGCATGTTTGCTTAAGGATTGAATACGGAGATTCATTGGCTGATGTTGCATTTCTTTGTGCATTCCTTAGCGGATAAATGTTATTTATGTTTCTTTATATTCTCTGCAAAGTAGACAGATGAATTACTTATCTACCATGGGTAGATGCAATACTCTCCTTGAGAATAGGAGATTATCTTATTCTGTTCTATGATGAATAATTCTTCCTGATAAGGTAAAAGTAACCCATGCTTAGTTTTAATTTAATAAACTGCAATAACAATGTTTTGGCGGAGAGTTATATCTCTCGCTGGGGCAATTTTTCAATTGTCTCACCCCCGTGGGAAAACATTTTTAGGTATGCATGGAAGGCAGGGTAGGAAATCCCTATGATCAGAAAAAGAGCAGCAGCAACAACAACAATAAGGACAGCAATCAGATCTCAGGTGGAAATATTGTATGTCAAGTCATATAGATAGTAGTCCTATGTGTCGTCTCTGTACTCTCAGGTCCTCAGAGTTTTAAATGATTCAATCGGAGTTTTGGCATAGTGCCTCAAAGTTTTTATACCGCCTGTGTATATTTGTAACAGGGCAGTCAATGTTGTAATCCTTAAAAAGGAATTGTACAGGCTGTGTACTTGTGAACCAGGATGAAATGGAAACACTTTATTTCTTGGTTAAAGAGTTTTCCTGTGAATGGATCTCTTTGAAAAAGTTTTAAATTTTTAGTGATTTTCAGTAAATCCGCTGCAAATGATTTGCTTCCGCATGTTTTATTATTGTTAATGGCACTTGTTATCTTAACGATGGCGAGTGTTGTTACACATAGTCTATCCCCACGTGTCAAAGCCACCAAATTATTACCTTTATAACAATCTATGTTTCAGGATTATATTTGATTACGTCAAAGTGTACCCAACAACATTTGATGAATGTAATGATTCCAGGTCTAAGAACTACAACCAGCACCATCATTGTGAGATCTGACTATGACTTCCATAAAGATGGCTTCCGTGTGTCGATCTCATGGTGGGTTTGTCCGATACACTATTCTTTAACATGTGTTTGTGTGCTTGGTGTGATATCGCCATATAATGACTAATAATATTTAATCATCAACCAACTCACACTATGATCTTATGTGTCATTTTTGTTTATCAGCCTTCCACAATAACAATCAATCTAGGATATAATGAGAATTTGTATATGTACTCTTAACATCCATATGATCTCATCCACAAGGATAGTTAATTGAACACATACGTCATTAAGTTATATAATTCTCTAGACTTTTATAATGTTACATACTCATCTCATAACTGAATGAAATAGAATAAATAGGAAGCTTGCATTTCATTAATAATCAAATCATTTTTACATTATATGCCATTACAATCATCACATGATTGGCTCTCTGGTCATACATAACCAACACAGTCACCTCACAATCCCTTGCTAACAGCTTAGGGGGACAATAATATCATTATGTTATTCTAATCATGCTCACAACAACCTGCATATCCATGATTATAACATATATGTGAAACAAGTCGTCAATTCACAAGGCAAGGCATCGAGCAGAATGATAATTTATTTAGCAACTATATTTTTGAGTTTAGATACAAGATAAGATAAAATATGGGTAGTTGGGGCTAGACCCCATGCCCCAACACAGGGTGTCCACTCACTCATGGTGAGGAACAATATCATAGAGATAGTAGGAATGATGGAGAAGGCCATGGCGCCTGGTGTATAAAGATAGGTCTCTCTATTGCGGTCTTCGCCTCCTCACACCTTACTAGGGTTTGTGTTGTGCAATGTGGCATCTAATCACCGATCAGAGATCCCTTTGATGGATGATAAGGGCTCACATTTATAGATGCATTCCTCACCTATGAAACCCTAAAGATGAATGCTTTTGGTTGAAGGCATCTTATTGCATGGCTCGTACTTGGTCGACTAGGCGAGTCACATGGGTTTCTCAATTCGTACCTTGCATCTGATTCTTTGGCAGACTAGCATGGGGTGAACCATAATGGACTGGATGTTGAGAGCACACATCAAGACATAAGAATTTGGAAGACTCTAGGTGGAGAGAGACTTGATTCGGGTAAATGGCAGAGCCTCTCGCTTGACTAGGTCATTGGAAGGTGATCAAAAGGAAAGCTTTTGGACCTTCCTTCCCTTGAGGTGTCGCATCATGGGGGCTCAATCATCCATCCAAGTTTCTCTATGCGACTTTGGCTGATTCTACACAAATTTATATGAAAATGCATTGAAGTTTGAAAAAGGGGAAATTATTGTATTTGAATGAATATAAAGCTAAAACTAATAATTAGAAACACAATAGCCCCTAAAAAGTGAGTAAAACAACATGTAAAAATGGGTATAAATATACTCTTCATTCACCGATGTAGATGGGATAATACACACCTACATATGTACCAAAAGAACTAATGAGAAATGTTGTCAAAATTTATTGAAATCAAACACACATTATACACTTACATCCTAAGTGAGATAAAATGCTCAAGAACAATACCAAATGGGGACTATCCAAGGTTTACTCCTAATGAGTGAATCTCGGATGGGTTTGTAGGCCAACGACACGGTTTAGAAATTGGGGATTTGAATATGGGGTTTATAGATTACATTTATATATTAGTGTTTATGTATTAGGGTTTATTTACATATTTGAGTTCACAAATTGGGGTTAATTCACATATTCAAATTCACAAATTAGGGTTTATTCACATATTCATGTTAATATCTTAAACTAGGTCATGCATATTCATTAACATTTTACATCATACAACACAAATTCATTTATACTTAGTATGACACATCAAAATTTAATCAAGGATCTAATTATTAGTATATCTACATAAAAAATGGGAAATCATATGATTTGAGCAAGATAGTCAACATATACATTGACATTGTCAATTCAAGTTAATTTAGAGTCATTTTCATGTAAGCATAATCACTAGAGAATAGATGAGATCCACTTGAAGGTGATTTATCCATACTAACATAAACTAACATTATCATTATCCACCATACTAACATAATTTCTAACAATTAACAATATTTTATATATCCATCTCCCTTTCCCCTCTCCTCCTTCATCCTCTCTCCTCCTTCCCCTGCCTTTCACAATTTCTTATCATTATTTTGAAGAAACCATAGGGTTGGCGAAGGAGGAGAGAGGAGGAAGTAGTAGAAAGGGAAGGGAGATGGATAATTGGGGTAGGATAGAAGAAGATAGAAAGGAGGACACATGTGGCTAGCATCAAAGGAGCACAACCAGAGGAGAAGTAGTGGCCTCATAATTGAAGGAGCATGGTTGGAGGATGAAGTAGTGGTGGTGTCAGCAAGGAGCACATCTTGAGAAGTAGTGGAACCTTTGAGTGAAGCACTGGCACCGTTGGTTCCAGCAGTGGATGGAGGATGCACAATCGACGGTGGTGTAGCAATTTCTGGCAAAGCAACAATCACCAGCGGACATGCCACGAAGCAACATGAATGGAGGCAGAAGAGGAGGAAAATCATCGGAGGCAGATATCCATAGAAAAGTGGGTAGAGTAGAAGAAGGGGAAAGGGTTTCTCATGGGGTTATATAAGACTTGTCCCATCGGCTATTAACAGAGTAGACAACCTAGGATTTAGGTCATCGGTTGTAGACTAACAACCATCAGAAAAAACACATATTTCTTGAGGGTTGTCAAAAACGTACTGACGTCAACTCGCAAACCACCAATACTTATTCTGTCGATTAAGATTAGAATAACTGACGAGAAACATCAACTGGGGGAGGGAAAAATTTCACGAGACACATGGCACAAACATCTTTCTCATCAAACACTATGGAAAAAACTGACGAGAAAGTTCAATTGTTTCCCACAGAAGAGATAGCGTGTGCACCTCTTTATCCTATTGTTTATAGATAAAAGAACTGACAATGTAGGGTTTTTGGAGGCATATGAAATGCTCCCAAAAATTGTTTGCGAAAATTATTTTTGTGGGTGGTATATAGAGCTAGTTTCATTGAGAAGAAACCAATGGCAAAAAAAAGTGCAACTCGTGTTTTCTCAACTGGTCAATTTGCGAAAGTTGTCAACTTAGAACCTACCTTATAGATACTACCATCGGTTTTCCTTGAAAAAGACCCAACATAATATGTCATATCTATAGTAGTGGGTAAAATGTATCATTGTGATCCAATAATGCTAGTATTTTCTGGAAAGATGAATGAAAAGGACATGGTGTTTTGCAAGGGGGGCAGGGAGAGAGCATTATTTGTTATCAATGTATTTGTTATGTTGTTCATGGAGAATGTTTTGTTATTTTTCTGTGACCAAGTTAGTACATTTGTACATGTGTTTGTACATTTGATGTTCTTTCTGTGTGGCAAGATACATGTTTATTTCTTTGTTGTGGGTGCAAAGTTCTAGTTTCCTATACTTGCACTATGAAATTATTGTTAGTATAGATAAATATACACAATGTTCAAAATGTGACAACACCACACATGTTTTTGTTGTATTTGAGGGGACAAGTTGTCATTGGGATATGTTTGATTAAAATATGAGATTTGGATTTGGTAGTGTAACTAATTGTGGTCATCATCAAGCCTCAGGCCCAACCATGTTGGGGTCGACAACATGGATCTTTTGTTTCCATTCAACTATATCATGGGCCATATTCTGATCAAGATGTCATGATCCAAAATTTCTCTTAATAATAACTTTCCATGTTTACTTAGGCCTTCCACTTTTTCTATTAATTTTGACTGACTCAATAACATCGCTTCATATGGGTGCACTATACAGTATGCATTGCACATGTTCATACCATCTGAGTTGGCCCTCACATAATTGTCTTCAATGCTCGCCAACCCCACTTTATTCCTGATATAGTCATTTATCAAGCAATCTTTTCTTGTCTTCCCACACATTCATCTAATCATACACATTTCAGTTACAATCATCTTGTCGAGAATTTGTTTCTTCACCGACCAACATTCACTCACATAGAGCATGGTAGGTCGTATAGCTATTTTATATTAATTAATCTAAGAGGGATCTTATGATCAAATAATATTTTTAGTTGTACTCCTCCATTTCAACCATCCTTCAATGATCATGTGACAAATATCATATTGGACATCACCATCTATTTAAATAATAGAATCCAAGTAATGATATTTATCACATGTTGACATATCTAATATGTTCAACTTGGGTCCACCATTCACACACGAAGATTGGCTGAAATTACAACTCATATCAGTTTTATCCAACTAATCATCAATCCATTTGATTCCAATGCCTTTCTATAAAGTGTAACTTTGTCGTTGAATCCATCTTTAGTTTCATTAATCAACACAATACCATCATCAACTAACATACACCAAGGAATATCATCATAAACATTTTGTCAAATTATCCATAATAAGAGAGAAAAGATATGGGCAAAGTGTGGAACCTTGGTGTGCCCCAATTGTGATAGCAAATGTTGGTGTCTCTTACTAGGAGTTTTCACACTTGTAGTTGATCTATCATGCATGTCTTTAATCAAGTCAATGTATTGGATCATAACTCACTTTTTCTTCAAAACCACCCACAACACTTACCTAGGTACTCAATCATAAGCCTTTTCCAAATCAATAAGGTAGTGTGACTATTTGTATATTTCCTACATAGCCTACACTTGTCCTACATGTTCAATATAAGAAACATATGTAATGTCAGATGGTTTGTGTTATATATTTGGACATGTGCAATTACTATGTCATATGTATTAATTATTCTGTTATGTAGGTTTTTTGTATTGTTGGGTATATAAAGGTTTCAAGTTTCTTAATGTTAAACTAAGAGTAATGTTGTGTTGTTGTTTTGTAGGGTTGTCCTTGTATAACGATATATTATCAAGTTAGATTGGGTGACGTACACTCTTTTTAGACAAGCTATTATTTGTTATACAATGCATGTGAAGTGGTTTAAATACCATGTGTTTTCTTTATAGTTTTGTACAAGTTTTTAGGGATTTGTTGGAGGAAATATCACTATTTCTTTATATCGGTCATGTTTGTGTTTCACTACAAATAGTTGGTCTGTGTATACTTGTATTAATAATTCATTAAATAATGATAGAATCAGATACTGACTCTCCAATTTTTATGGAGTAAAATATGGTATATGACTATAATTATGCAACTTAAAATTATAATATTAATGGTAATCAAGAAAAATGTGTTTGGAAGTTGAATCTATTGGAAATGAGAATTTTTCTTGCTTGACTATATTTTAAACCAATATTTAATGAGGATGAGTTAAAACAACAATATTACAAGTGTATATATAAAGTTTCATTTACACCGTCGTAGCTTAAATTATTACACAATTGAGATAATGATGTCCCACTTTACTTGCATTTAGCATAGGCATGCCATGCTAAATTGATATGAAATAACTGGTATTACCATTTATGAAGTTTGACAACAAAATTTAACATCAAGACATAATTACATAAAAAATTGAACTGAAGTTCAGCATGGTTGACAAATAATGAGAATAAAGTATCAACACACTACATTCGTGTTGTAGCTCCATTAAGAAGCCTTCTATAGCACATTAAGTTCTCTTCATATATTGTTAATATATGATAAACTAGATTAGGAGTGATGTATGATATACATGTTTGTATAGTTGTACTAACAGTGTAAAATTTGAGAAAAAAAAATTACATGTGTGGGTGCAAAGTGCCGCCAAAAAAATATCCATACATACAACTTTAAAGTAGTCTTTGTTAGTAGTGTAACATAACCATGAAACAATAAGAGGAGATGGTGTGTTATGATTTTGTCTAGTGCTGGACCCTAAAGGGATAAAGTGAGATGCATTATATATGAGGTTTGTAAGGTTTACGGTTGCACTCATGTTTCTTTGTTGGGTTCACACTTCAATGCGAATGTGTTGACATTGTGGAAGGGGTAATTGTCACTCAATTATCAATGATTGACCTTGTTTCTTCTTCTTGAACTTTGTAGATTTCATTTTTTGCATTTCATTTCCTTACAACCACTTTTACTTAAATATTGTGGCCTTCCAACCTTTTGGTCTATTATAGGGTCCTTTATTATAGATATGTTATGAGACTTCTAGTTTTTGTCCTACAGTGTATGAAAACAAAACAATTTTAATGATTCATTTTTAATAATTAAACGTCATACAAATGAATGAAATATAAAAAATGTGCAGGTATTGTCTGGACTCAGATGTTCACATATGAGTACAAATTGGTACTTATGTTGCCACTGTCATGCAACTATTGTGCTTTTGTACATCTCAACTGTGTTTAGTATTCCCCTATCAATAACATATTTCTAATATGAAATCCATGACATTTCAATGAAATTTTCATAGATGTTTGAAATATATTTATCTCTCGGTAACCATTCTGGTACATATCTCTATAGATTTTTTTTCCATACTTTCGTATAATGTACTTCCTCCATTTGTCTAATACATATTGTAGTGATAGGTTGTCTACCCTGCAATTGTGAATAAGGACACAAATGAGTGCATGCACATGATACTCTTACACTTGCACAAATGGCATTTGCATAATAGATTTCTCTGAATAGAGTCATGCATGACTATGCTTTGGTTCTAAACTATGCTAGAGTCAATATATAATAAGCATACCATGTGTTGTTCCTATACACAAAAGTAGGAAAAGTATCAAACTTATCCAAGATCACTACATCATAATACATTATATGTTGCAGTTCAAAATGAAAAAAATTAACTATATTTTCAGTGTAGATCATTCTTGCATAAATATCTATTTGATAGTTAGTCCTTAATTGAATACCATATGCCAATCATCATACTTAGTTTGCTTTTCTCACTTGAGGCTTTCTTCTTATCCAAGTTGGTAGTGATCAACAAACTATTTCAAAGATGTTTTGGAATTAATATATTGATAAAAGAATGCATTGATTGACTCACTCCTATGAGTTTTTGTCATGTTCGTCCAGAAGAATTTATGGACTTATACATGTACCCACATATGTTGTATTTGGTACATCCATGAAAACAAACCATCTTGTCTTACTTTTCACGTCTCTATTGCAACTACATATTTCCTTTCAAATGATGTAAGATAAGATTTCACGTAAAACATTTCTAATGAGATGATATGTAATAGAGTTTCTTTCTAGATCTTTGACAATTTTCTCATGATATACCATAGATAGAGTTAGTTCCTAGCCTCAAGAAACACTATCCTTATTAGTGGAATGCATGATAACATTGAAATTGGAGAAGAGTTAGTTGGGATGTTGGATGTTCAAACTATAGATGTATTGTTGATTACTAGTATAGAAACACAACATAGAAAATACTATCTACATTTAGGAGATATGTATTATTGAACAAAAATATTATGTTGGATTTGGACAATGTCTTGAATATTATGCATAAATTCATGTGCATAACAATACATGATATTAGTATATAAGCAATCTTAGATGTATCTTGTAACAAGACATTTGTTGGGAAACCACCATCGGTATGTCATGATAGTTTATCTACATGATGCCTAAATTAAAGAAAAAAACCCTTAACAAAAAAAAAATACATGGTATGTTAAAGGAAGCTTTACCCATGTACCACATCCATTTTGAAAGAACCAGATATAATTCTCTATTGTCTCTTTACGTAATAAACCACAACTGCCTAGCCTAAAGCACAAGTCCACAAAAAAGTGGATCTAAAGTAGTCAGACTCTTAAATTTGTAATGCGGCGCTCAGGCCCCAGTAACTATTATACGGGGTCGATGTAGTAAATCGGAGTCAATCCATAGGGATAAGGAGTGCCTAGTTCATAGAATGTAGAATCTTGGCTTAGTTACACCAACCAAAGAGTGAGTTTATGTTTGGTATTCCTTAGGGAACAATGTTACTACAACGAACAAAGAAAGAAAAATAAGTAAAGCAAAGTAAGATGTAAAACAAGAGAAAAAGTAGAAACAAAGAGTGATATAACAAATATGGATGGGAACTTGGATTGGGTTTCACCATCTAAGGTCTCTCACCAACATGAAATACTTACACCCATTGTATACCCTTAGCAAGATTACAAGAAATCGTCATATATGTCTATTCCCTCCACTTTCAAGCTTAGGATTGATCTAGATCATAAGCTTGTCTCTCTCTTGAGATGGGAAAAAACAATCAAAAAAATAACCAAATGAAAATTAGCTTAAGAATTCCAACATACTCAATATTAATGCAACTCCATAACACTTATAAGATTAGTGCTACTCATTCGAGGCACTAACAATCAAACCTCACAAGATGGTAGCTAATAATACAAGTGAAGCATTAACAACAAGTGTAAGAAGATAATCATTGCTAAGAGAATATATTCAATGGATATAAGTATTTACATGTTGTGGGAGCCTTAGTGGCTACTCCTAACCCAAACTAGGTGTTCAACCACTCATGTTCATGTGCAACATTGTAGATTTTTAAATAGGGGAAGACATGAGGTATTGTTGAGATAAAATAGAGTAAATAAGAATGGGGAGATAGATCTTGAGGAAGAAGTAGAGAGGTTACACCAACAATGATTGAGAACGATCAAGATGGTTGGTCATGCACTCTAAGTCAGGATCTGGTGCGGTAGTGGCAGGAACTCCTCTCCTTCCCACCATCTTCTTTTGTCAAAGAATACCTTGAGCAAGGATATGGTGCGATAGAGGCAGAGACTTGGATTAAACATCGAGGAAGTTAGACTCTCATCCTTCAATCGATGGTCCAACTTGGGGTTGATGGTGAGGGTGGTCTACAACAACACTTCGACATCTTCCTTTTTGCACCGCCCAAGGTATTTTTTTCCCTTGTATCCTATTCATAGCTTTGTCTCCTTGCTCTTTACTTGTGCCACAAGTATTGGGCATGTGTCTCAGGGTACATGCTTAATAGTATTAGAGTGGTCATTTAGTCAAGCCATCGAGCCTTGATGTTGGTTTAAAGACATGAGATGGAGTCTTCCCTTGACATCAGTAGCTGGATTAGGATGATCACCAGTTGCTAGGCCAAGTGATCCATTGGTTCTCAAAAATAAATGATATTAGTAGTAGTAGCAATCCAATGGCCAAGGTCAGGGTAGATCGATGGTAAGTTTAGAAGGATGCTCACATGGAAGGAATATCAAATGTCACCACTCAATGGTCTCATAGGTGGAGGAAGGATATAGGGATGCCATTGGATTAAAACATTCGATGGTGCAGCAGGCCATCCATCAGATGCAATCTATTGGACAATGGAGCCTTTTCTTGGCTTATAACCATCGTTTGTGACCCAATGTTCACACTAGTAGTTGTTCCCTAGCCTTGATGTGGTTCTCGTCAATTGTGGGAAATGATGGATGCCCTTCTCAATTGTATGCTCTTCTAATATGTATGTTACCTACATAGGATTAAGTAGCTACCTTCAAGATAAAGCATAAGAGACATTTATGTGCAACATAATGGAAATTCAAAGTAACTATGTATAAATGAGGGTGAATAAAGGGTAAATTAAGGCATAAACATCCAAAAAATTAGATGTTACCAACCCCCCCCCCTAAACTTAGAGTCTAGCTTGTCCTCAAGGTAATAGATAGAATCAATCCATTGAGTAAAGACCATATGATTTATTTATTTAGTTATTTTCTTCATATAACCTTATCCATATTCCATCCTTAGGTCAAGAGATATGTTTGACGACTTAGTAATTTTACTATTCTCCAAATTCATCGCCCTAGATCTAAAGTTTCCTAACTTTTATTTCTATTGTTGCCTTCATTGTGTAAGGAAAATCCCCTTCATGATGTACATGTAACCTCTTTCCCTAGACATACTTGTGCATGGTTCATGCTAGGGGTAGATTTCACACTAAATTTTTTTTGGAGATCCTAACTATTGCGTTGAGGTAGGCTAAGGTTGTATTGTTTCATGCCTTTCTTAAGTTCACTCAACCATGTTTATTGTTGCAATGACCATGTTACCTGATTGGGTCCTGATGTCATGTCAAGTGGTTGTGTGAGGTTACCTTGGAAATATAGGTGTGTACAAGTTTGGCTTCTAGACTCCACTATCGGGCATGACATATATATGTTCCTTATTGCAACAATATAGCAACCAGGTGAAGACTTTCGACATCTACCCAAGAACAGGAGAGTTAGAGTTGTTCTTTTAATAGTTCCCATTCCATTAGCTTCAAATAAAATAGTGCCCATTCTAAAAATAAGATATTCATTGTGTATTGGCCTCGTAGACAGTGATAATAGTCATCTTGGTAGTGTTCCACTTTTTGGTCTAATGTGGCTAGAATCTTCATCCAGAAGAGAATGTAGAAACCACATTTGTTTGAAAGAGCTTCTTATTGTGGGTAGCTATGACAGAACTACTGCTTTTCAAACCTTAAAACTTCATTTGGTATTCCACGTACGTACGTTCGTATAAGTTCCAAGATCTTTGTGGATACTTGGGCATCCTTTTGCTCGATGTTGTTGTTATTTGTTTTGTGATTTGTTGTGTTCTTCATGCTAAACATGGCGTCTAAATTGTTGTATAAGATGGTTGTTCCACTCACAATATCAATCAACATTAGAGCCCAATGGTCGTCATATAGAATGAGTAGGAATATCCACATTGGAACATTGTGTTGTAGGTGATCAATCAACCTTTGTAGTTCACCAGTCTTCTTCTTCAGGATAATGTCCCTGACTATTCCATAGAAGGTCATGTACACATAGAGGAGCTCATCAACTAGAAATAACTAAGAAGTTGTCATGATGTTGTCAGTCATGTAGCCTCTAGTTGTTAACATGTCTCGAAGGTTTGGAAGAAGTATATGAATGTTCTCTTTTTCAAAGATTGTTATGAATTCATCCTCTTGTGATCCCAATAAGTTCAAGACAAAGGTGATTTCTTCAACTGGAAGCCCATAACATGCCACCTCATCAAAGTTTTAAAAAGTGTGCATGATTATGTCTGTCAGTTCCAGCTTGTCTGTTGGCTGAACATCAAGTGCATCATCTTCATCTAGGATTGTCATGTCTTTGTGAGCTTTATTAAGCTTCAGCTTTTGCCTCATGTGTGATCACATGTTTTGGTGAAGGAATGGTTGTAGTGGTATCTGGTTGAGGATGTGTAGCAAATATTTGGGGTGAATACATTAGAGGGTGGTGGTGGGGAAAGTATACATGACTCTTGTGGTACGGGAGAGGGAGGGGCTATTGGGCTTTTGTTCTTTAGTTAAGGTTGCTTCATTTCTTGGGTCGTTCCTTCTGGCTTCCCTCCTTCTGGTATGTTTAAGGGTGTATCTGCTCTGTTGTCAATTTTTGCCTCCACATCTTTGCATAACCTGCTAAAAGCAATCACAGAGAAAGGCTCAGTCAAACTTTACTTCGACTGAGACAATATCTCGAGAAGGTTCTATAGCCGTTAGACTTGGTTATATAACTGTTAGATTTAGTGGAAATAGTGGTTGGGAGTTGAGTTGAACGTTTCTCCAGACTCACCCTTGGTCGAAAATATCCTCCACTGAGAGACACTCGGTCGACAAACTTCTCGACTGAGAAGGTGTCTGTCTGCACTTTTCAAAAGTAATGAACTAGTCGTTACTAATGCAATTAGTGGATACCTAATGACTATTTAAGCACTAAGAACCCCTTAGAAAGTTTCTAGAACGTCCTAAGCACTAGTAGGCCATTCCAATAAATAGGACATGCCTTAGGACACCTAAACTAACTTGAGTACACATACTTGCAATTGAGAATCAATCCTTGTGAGGAATTGAGCAACTTCAACATTTGCAAATCATTTCCATTGCTGGCTTTTCGTGTCCTATAGGCTACAATCTCATACCCACTATACTTCCACTTCCATACACATTGGATAGGAGATCAAAATTCTTGATATAGGATTCAAGCCCTGTGCTTAAGTGGTAATTGTAATTTCCTTTTTCCTTTTTCCTTTCTTGTTCTTTCTTATTGCTTTGTACTCACCTTGCTACTCCTAGGTTGGAGTTTGCGATGTGGAGAGGGTGAAATCTTCTCAAGTGGAGAAGGAGGACTTTGGACTACTTCTAGAAGGTCTCAATGAGAAGCTACTTCAAGGAGGAAGGCTACTTCAAGGGGGATCTTGAAGTTACTTCTAGTGAAGGCTGCTGCAAGGTTGGTGAGACAACTTCGGGTCAAGGCTGTCCAAAGGGTTTGGGAAGGTATTTGTAATTTTGTGTAACATCCTTGAGAAAGTAATAAAATTCAAATAATTTCAAATCCCAATTGGAAACAATTGGGTAGTGGACTGACTCCCTTAGTTTTTGCTAAGGGTGGAACCACTCTAAATCCTTGTCTCCTTCTTCAACATCTTTGTGGTTGTTTGTTGGTTGAATAATTTTTTAATTAGTCATAAAACCCTATTCACCCCCCTCTAGTGTTTTTCAATTGGTATTAGAGCAAGCTTCAAGGAGATCTAATTGAGTCTTGAAGATGGAGGGTGGTGATGTATACAACCTCAAGCAAAGGAGAAACTTGGATCGACCTTCAACAAGTTGTAGCTGGTGTTTAGGAATGGGACAAACAACACTTAGTTGTCCAAGGAAGTCAAAGAAAGAAGAGATGCATAAAGTGGTACAATGCTTCGTTACTACTACACATGAATAAGAACAAGAGGTAAGTCTTTTTTATTTATCAAAAGAAGATTTAATTGCTAGATTTCCAGACACACATGATAAGTATATTGATTGTAAGAAGAAATTAAAGAAATCTACTAAAGTAAATGATGATCTACATGATAAACTTCTTGTTCTTACATCTGAAAATGAAGATCTTAAAAACATATTCAACTTAACCAGCAAAGACCATGATATTAAGAAAAATCAATAGAAGCAAGTTGCAATCTTCTTTCTCAAGAAAAGATAAACTTGCAAGCTCAAGTAAATGATCTTCAAAAACAACCTATTTTGTGTACTCATTTAGACTATGATTCTACTATGAAAGAAATAGATAGTTTGTTGTCTAATATAGAGAAAGCAAATTTAAATGTCAAAAAGAGAATGGATGAGATTGCCAAATTACAAAAAGAAATTAGTGGCTTGAGAAATAATGGTATTCTTGATAAGATTCTGAAAGATTGTTCTGGTTATACTGAAAGAAGAGGTTTAGGATATGTTCCAAAGGAAAACTTTTATCAACCTAAACCTAGGAGAACTCAAGCACCCAAGACCAAAATTATGTATGTACCCAAGGACAACTCAACTCAAAGTCCTAGAAAGAGAAATGAAATTGATTCCATTTGTTGTCACTATTGCCTGCGTCTTGGACACTATTCTTTTTCATGTTCGTACAAGAAAAAGTATGTTGAGTAGGTATGGGTTCCAAAACTCCCAAACTAAATAGATATGAATTAATATAGTTAAGATATGACCAATAATCTTGATTTGAACATTCTTATGTCTATCTCAACTTAATATAATAGAATAACAAAATAAATCAAAGTAATTCAACCAATAACTTGAACAAACAAATTGTTGACTAAAATCTACAAAGACATGCTCGGTCGAATTCTTTCTCGACCAAATTATTTTCGGTCGAAGTATTTGTCGACTGAATAAGGTTCTGGAAAACTTGTTCAAATGATTCAATTTGCTATAAACTTGCTATAAATTTGGAAATTATGAATGAATCATAAATCTTGGAAAACAAATCTCATAACACATATTGATAATTTGCATCATAATCTAAACATGTTGTAAATTTATTAATTATGTGATCAAAACTATATGCAAATAGAAGAAAAAAATGTTTTCTTAAAATTAATACACACATTGTAAAGCCCTAAATTGGTATTTCTCTTGAAATGATTAAGCATGTTTTGAATTTAAAAATTGATGAACCATGATTGATCAAGAAAAAGAAATTACTTTTTTAAAAGGTATGATTCTCTTCATTTTGTATCTTAAAACTGAAAAATGTGTTGATTTGAGTAAGTTTAATCTAGAAAATCATGGATTTTCTTCTCATGAGATTATTTTGGTTCATCTCCTACATGGATTGACTCAAAAATAAAAATTATGGACCATGTTGATTTAATCAAGGAAATTACTATTTTATCATAATCCACATGGTTTGTCCTAAGTATTCCTTGGTCTATCTATATAGAAACCATGTGTCTTGAAATATGCCTTTATTGTTACATCATGATCACTATGCTTCATCTTATACATGGCTTGCCTAAAAGTATTTCTTGGCCAATCTGAAAATTATGAACCATGTTTCCTTAAGAAAACTTCATATATTTCTTGCATTAAGTGGAATAAGAAGTCTTGCTTAAAATAAAATCTAAAACCTATTCTAAGAAAATCAAGAGCAAGAAATCATTTCAAAATCAAATATTGCTTACATGAATTAAGTTCTATACAAACTTTGATCCTAAGCTATAATTTTTTAAATTAATATAAACTTCTTCAAATTGGTATCGATCTGTTACATAAAAAGATTTATATTTGTTCAAGTGGATTATTGTGAATGCTTAAATTGGAAATATACAAAAATGGCCTCTCGTTCGAAATCAAGTTTGACCAACGGGTGCCAAGGTCGAAGTTAAGGTCAACCTAAAATAATCTTGACAAAATGCTTAATTGAAAATCATTCCTTTGTACTTAATATTAGTATATTGGTCCTAAACTTGTTCATCATTGATTGACATATCTTTCTTGATTCTAATGTGTTCTTAAAAGATCTCATGTCATTTTCAGGGTTGAAATTCCTCATAAATGAATGAGAAATATATGAAAGTCAATCATTGAATAAATTCTATTATTTCTAATGGTTAATACTATAGTATAAATGAAATTACATGCCCAAAATATACTCCCCTAAATATGGAAATTATACTTTAAAAAAGACTCTTAAAATAATGTGCTCCACACTCTTAAAATTTTACAGTCTCTTACTTGCTTTTCATAACTGTTATTAAAAATAAGCTCAAAAATCCTTAACAATAATCACTCATAGCAGTCTCGTCGGTCTGCAAAAATCTCGACCGAGAAACCTCAGTCGACAAGTTTGTCGACCGAGCGTCACTCGGTTGGTCACCTTTCTCGACCAACACTCACCAAGTACATGGTGAACAGTCAAACCCAGAAATAGCCTCAGTCGACAAAATATTCGACCGAGACCATCTTGGTGGACCCCCGTTCGAGTGATTTCAAAAGCATTTTAAAAAAAAATCGCAACGACTATTTTTATAAACCCTGACTGAATCGATCGTTGGATGACCGAGGGGAGTGTCTGTAGAAACAACCATTGCGGTTCTTAGTCGACAAATTTTCGACCGAGCATGATTCAATTTTTCTATGAATAGAGCCCAAAATGGCCCCATTTTCACCAATTCACATTATAACTTATCTAGCTCTTCTCTAGTGCCTTCTTGTGCGAATTTGTAGCTCTTCTCCACCCCAATCTTGTCTTGCTTCTTCTCCACCTCAAATCTTCAAGATGGATTCCTCATCCTTGCATGGAAAGAAGTAGGTTGTGGCTAGGAAGGGAAGGACATTCTCCCCAGTGCTAGCAATCATCAACGATATTCCACTCAACGGCGTAGATGTCAGAGATCGCTACCTCAAGTTGTCCTCAAAGACTCCTCTTCCTCGACGGCCGGTGGACGTCATGGACTTCATCAACATTGTTGATCTCGAAGAATTCTTTGAGGTGCAATATCTTTATGAATTCCTAAATGCATCCTTCTATTCCTACTTGTCCCAAGGCATCAATGAATTCTATGTCAAACTAGCCACACATCCTGACCATGATCATTCTTTCTCTTCTATGGTTAGTGGGTATGGATTTCACTTTTCTGAGGAGGATGTTCTCACTATGCTCAACATTAATGTAGATGAATATAAGGGGTTTATTGATCTCACCACTGGAAATCCTCTCAATAAGCTATCCCAAGATGACACTACCACTAGTTTGAGTGATATTAAGAAAGACATTTTTCTATCCAATACAACTTTCCATGAAGAAAGGGGTACCTATTATGCCATCAATTTAAAACCTAAAGTTAGGATAGTCAATCTAATTGTTGCCACAAATATCTATCCTACAACAAACAAATCTGAAGTACCCACCTTTCGAATGTATCTTATTTATGCCATCCTAAATAGCATACCCATCAATTTTATTCGTCTTATTCTTAATAACATGGTTGAGTTTTCTGGCAATCCACCCTATGCCAATTTTGTTTGCCAAATTACACAACATCGTCTTAAGAAACACATTGAGGAGCTAGGTTTCAAATGTCATAGGAAACCCCAAAAGATCACTAGAAATACAGTAGAGAAGATGGGGATTGATTTTGGACACAAGAGGGCTAGGACTGAAGGGGAGACATCCACCCAGGATACACCTCCACCACCTCCTCCTCCTAGCCTACCTTATGATCCTATCACAAATACATGAACATACATTTCTGGTTCTCAATATCACTTATGTAGGCAATTAGACAATAATCATCATGCCATGTCTTACTTGAATCAAAGGATGCAAGCTCTTTCTCCCGATACACCTGACGCATATCCTTATTCACTTAATCTTGGCATGCTCTATCCCTACAACCCATCCTACAACTACACTCAAATTCCACCTCCACCATCTCACGACCTCAGCCACACTCAATTTTCCCGAATCCAACTCCAAGACATTGCTACCCACTTTTGATTTGAACATGTTCCCACCTTCTTGGAGGCTTATGCTTTGACCAAGGCAGGTGTCTTGGAGTGGCAGAAGCTGGTCAAATACAATGGAGTTGAGCCTTTTCTTGGGAAAGACCCATAAATTGATGTAATTCTTAAGTCTTTTTAGTGAGATCATGTGATGGCTATCTCTATGATGAATGTAATGGTTATCTTTACGAAATGCATGTAATGGATATCTCTTATGAGCTTTTATGAGTATTGATCTATCATGATTAAAAGTGTTTTCTATGGCTTCAATTGGATATATCCTTGTTAAATAAGAGTATTATATTAAGGGGGAGCCAAAAAATCATATAATTAAGTGGGAGTAATATATGTCATGATTAAATTGGTTATCTTTTTGAAATGACAAAGGGGGATAAACAAATATAAATAATAAGGAACTAATAAAAAGTCATTGTTAAGATCTCCAACAAGCAAGGGCATATCTGTAAAGATAAAATTCAGGTATGAAATTTATATTATTTAAATTTCCTTTATTTATATTTTGGAAATGTTTGTCATCTTCAAAAAGGGGGAGATTATTGGCTAAATTGGACATTATTAAAATCCCTTTGTTTTGATGATGACAAACATTTCATTCGTATGGATCTAACGTGCTACTTGAGTAGTTCAGGAACAAGGTGGATGACAAAGTTTTGGAAGATCTACATGCTTAAATTGATTTATTTTTATGATTGTAATCAAATGTAAACTTGTACAAATATATAATGTACAAGTACTTAGATATCATGTAAATCAAGTGTTTAGATCTTCTCTATCCACACACAACACTTAGATAGGTCATCCCTAAGTGAGCATCACAATTTCACATTCATTTCTTACACTTAGCATATGAGTTAAAAGTTTTGAAATAGAGTTGGTCTCGGTCAACAAACTTCTCGACTGAGATACTCTCGGTAGAACATTTTCTCGACTGAGAAACTCCCAAGTCTAAAGAACAAACATCTTTGCATAACCTGCTAAAAGGAATCACAGAGAAAGGCTTGGTCAAACTTTACTTCGACCGAGACAGTATCTCGACTAGGTTCTATAGTCGTTAGACTTTGTTATATAACTATTAGAGTTAGTGGAAAAAGTGGTTGTGAGTTGAATTGAATGTTGCTCTAGACTCACCCTCGGTCGACAATCTCCTCAACCGAGAGACAATCGGTTGACAAATTTCTGGACCGAGAAGGTGTATGTCTGCACTTTTTAGAAGTAATTAACTAGCTGTTACTAATGAAATTAGTGGACACATAATGGCTAGTTAAGCACTAAGAACCCCCTAGAAAGTGTCTAGAACGTCCCTAAGCACTAGTAGGCCATTCCTATAAATAGGACATGCCTTAGGACACCTAAACTCACTTGAGTACACATACTTGTAATTGAGAATCAATCCTTGTGAGCAATTGAGGAACTTCAACATTTGCAAATCATTTCCATTGTTGGCATTTTGTGTCCTATAGGCTAGAATCTCCTACCCACTATACTTCCACTTCCATACACATTGGATAGGAGATCAAAATGCTTGATATAGGAGTCAAGCCTTGTGCTTAAGTGGTAATTGTAATTTCCTTTTTCCTTTCTTGTTCTTTCTTATTGCTTTGTACTCTCCTTGCTACTCCTAGGTTGGAGGCTGTGGAGTGGAGAGGGTGAAATCTTCTCAGATGGAGAAGGAGGACTTTGGACTACTTATAGAAGGTCTCAACGGGAAGATACTTCAAGGAGGAAGGCTACTTCAAGGGGGAGCTTGAAGTTACTTCAAGTGAAGGCTGCTTCAAGGTTGGTGAGATGACTTCGGGTGAAGGATGTCCAAAGGGTTTGGGAAGGTATTTGTAATTTTGTGTAACATCCTTGAGAAGGTAATAAAATTAAGATACTTTCAAATCCCAATTGGAAACAATTGGGTAGTGTACTAACTCCCTTAGTTTTTGCTAAGGGTGGAACCACTCTAAATCCTTGTCTCCTTCTTCAACATCTTTGTGGTTGTTTGTTGGTTGAATAATTTTTTAATTAGTCGTAAAACCCTATTCAACCCCCCTCTACTGTTTTTTAGTGGTTCATCCAGAATTCATCCAATGCAATTTCCAATCAACCTAACACTCCAACTGATCGCTTCAAGACTTGAACTGATCGATTTTGATCCAATCAGTAAATTGTTGTTTAAATTGAATGCCTAAACACTCCTAGTAATCAAATTAACATCATTCATGAAAAAACTCATATTCCAAGTGTATCCTATGTGTGTGACCCTATCTTCCAATTTACATACAGTGAATATCGATAACTAGTTTATGACATCACGAGAAAAGAGAGTTATCTAGCAACACATTATTGTTACCCAAGTAAATAGAAAGTTGGAGAATAACTTCAACCTACAATTTTTGTTTGGTGTTATCGTGTTTGTATAGTAACTTTGTCACTGATATCCAGATTGAACTTGAGGCATGGAGTAGTCATCCGCTTCAACATTCAATCTTTATTTTTTGAACTAAAGTAGATTATTTGAGATATATGTAAGCTCAATATCTCATTTTGACTCACATGTGCATGTCCATGCTTTCATCAGTCTCTATAATCAAGTGGGTAGGATATCATACTCCTATAGGAGGGACAAATCCCATCTATATCACTCAAAGTCATCCCCATGTGTCACAGTGCACCCGAGCATCACCTTTATGGTAACCCTTATTCAAGGTCACTTTGAGTGATGTCTAAGTACATTGAACGACGTGTGAGACTGTAGTGACTTTAGATCTAAGAACCACAATCACCACAAAAACTTTAAGAGATGATTTGGACTATCAATTTTGGTTCCCAAGTATCACTCTTATGGTAGATCTATATGATACATTGTTCTCTAACAAGTATCTATGTTTTTTATTGGTATCAAATATCGTGACTGATGAGATTTTGTCATCAACCAACACACACTCTAGTCTCATGTGTTATTGTTGTCTATCAGCCTTCCACAATAACATCCTACTAGGGATATATAAAGAATATACATATTCTTAACATCTACATGATCTCATTGTTCACATCCTGATCTTGAAGACATACTTCATTGAGTAATATCATTCCTTAGACATTTATTATGTTACATCATTATCTCATAACTGGATAAAAATAAATAAATTGGAAGTTTGCCTTTATTATTAATCAAATCATTTATAATTTAGGCCATTACAATTATCATATGATTGTCTCTCTTGGCATAAATACCAACAAAATTCGACTTGCACTTAGAGACAATCACCCATGAATCTCAATCTAAGTGAACTAACATGACCATCATGCTTATCCTATGAAAGTTCCTTTTTCAAGGGGTCAACAACATTTTTCTCATTTGGTACTCTACAAATCTTCACATCTCCTCAATGTATGATCTCTCGTATGAGATGGAAACACATTTGTATATACTTGGAATGATGATGCAATATGGGTTCCTTATCTTGTGTAATGGATCCAATGTTGTCACAATATATCTCAATTCCATTGTTGATGCTTGGAACAATCCCAAGTTCAAATATGAACTTCTTGATCCAGACATCTTCCTTTGCTGCATTTGATGTAGCAATATATTGAACCACTATTATAGAATTGGAAACTATCTCTTGCTTGGAACTCTTCCAGCTCACTACTTTGTTGTTGAGACAAAACACAAATCTTGATTGCGATCGATAATCATCTTTGTCAATTTGGAAGCTTGCATCGATGATACCCTTTATCACCAATTATTCCTCTCCACCGTAGACCAGGAATTGATCCTTAGTTCTTCTCAAGTACTTAAGGATGTTTTTCATGGATGACTAGGGAGAATGACCTGGATATGACTGATATCTACTCATCATGCTCATGGCATATGAGATGTCTGGATGAGTACATAACATTGCATACATGATAGATCCAACAATAGATGCATATGGAATCTTACTCTTGTGCTCCCTTCACAAGAATTGGGACATTGAGCTTTAGAGATGCTAACACCATGACACATGGGCAAGTTTCCTCTCTGATTTCTCGATGTTGAACCACTTCAACACTTTGTCAATATATCTTCTATGACCTCTTCCGTGAATCCTTCTAGATCTATCACTATAGATCTTGATTACTAAGATATAGGATGCTTCACCTAAGTCCTTCATAGAATATGTATTTCCAAGCCAGATCTTTACCATTTGTAAAGAAGGAATGTCATTCCTCATCATTAGTATGTCATCTACATACAATATGAGGAACACTATTATTCTCCCACTTACCTTCTTTTACACTAGGTTCATCTTCATTTTGACTAAAGCCGAACTCTTTGACTATTTTGTTAGATTGAAGATTCTAGCTCCGAGATGCTTACTTCAATCTATCAATTGACCTTTGTAGCATAGAGACTTTATTTGCATCCATTGTATTTATAAAACCCTTAAGTTGTTTCATGCATACATCCTCAAGAAGATTCACGTTAAGGAATGTGTTTTTAACATCCATCTACCAAATCTGATAGGATGATAAGCTGCAATGGCAAGCATGATCTTGATGAATTTAACCATGGCTACTAAAGAAAAGGTTTCATCGTAGTCAACATTTTGAACTTGTTTGAAACAATTTGCCTTTTTAGGTTTGTACTTTACCATCCACGTCAGTATTTTTCTTGATGACCCATTTGCACCCTATGGGTTTTACCCCTTTAGGTGGATCCACTAAGGTCCACACCTTGTCGGTGTACTTGGATTCCATCTCAGATCTCATGGCTCAAGCCCTTTCTTAGACTTTGGTCCCTTAGTAGCTCTAGATAGGTTGTTGGCTCATCATCTAGGACCAACTCACCACCTTCTTGAGTCACAAGATAACCAAATCTTTAAGGCTCAAGGCGCGTCCTACTAGATCTATGAGGTTCTTATGTTTCTTGAGGAATTTAAGTTTCCACAACAACTTGTGATTCTCCTTGTTCCTCTTGTACATATACTATTGAATGTTTTCTTGTTTCTCTCAGACCTCTTCGAGTTCTAATTTACTCCCACTACTTCCTTTGGAAATAAATTCCTTTTCTAGGATGTAGCATCTCTGTCAACAAACACATTGTTGGAAGTTGGGTTATACAAGTAGTATCCCTTAGTTTCTTTGGGATATCCAACAAAAAAACATTTGTCAGATCTAGGGCTAAGATTTTAAGGAAACATTTTCCTCACATAAGCTTCACATCCCGAAATCCTTATAAAAGACATTTTGGGATGCTTCAAAGTCCATATCTCATATGGTGTCTTTTGAAATTATATAGATGGTACGTGGTTAAGTGTTAACATTGCAGTTTCTAGAGAATAACCCCAGAAGGACATCAGAAGATTAGCAAAACTCACCATTGATCACACCATGTCTAGAAATGTGTGATTCCTTCTTTCTGATACACCATTATGTTATGGTGTTCTAGGTGGAGTCCATTGTGATACGATACCACGGGCTCACAGAAGGTCCTCATACTCTTGGCTTAACTATTCTCCACCTCAATCAGAATGAAGTGTCTTAATACCTTTGCTTAGTTGGTTCTATACTTCATTCATGAAATCCTTGAACTTTTCAAGGGTTTCTGACTTATGTTTCATCAAGTAAACATAACCACACCTATTCAAGTTATCAGTAAAGGAAATAAAGTATTGATAACCACCTCTAGCATTTGTTCTAAAAGGGACACACAGATCAGTTGTATGACTCTTAATAGATCAGTAGCCCTCTTACTATTTCTAGTGAAAGGAATCTTTGTCATCTTTCCCAACAAACAAGATTCACATGTCTCTAAAGATTTGAAATCAAAAGAGTCTAGATAACAATCTATGTTGAGTCTAGAAATGTGTTTCTAATTTATATGCCCTAGACAAAAATGCCAAATATATGTTTGGTTTGAGTTATTGAGTTTTTGTCTTTTTCTATTTACATTATACACACTTGTATGTAGATCTATCAAGTATAGACCATAAGGCATTGGGACATTTCCATAAAATATCCCATCTTTACAAATAGAATATAGACCATTCTTTATAAGAAATTTTAATCCACTCTTGTGCAAACATGATACAGATAAAATGTTCCTATTAATGGCTTGTACGTAATAGTAGTTCTCCAACTCTATTCCAAGTCCACTAGGAAGAGATAACTCATAGGTTCCAACTACATTGGCATTAAATCTTGCTCCATTAGCAACGCATAGTTCAACCTCACCTTTTGATAAAGGTCTACCTCTTTTTATATCCATCACATTTGAGCAAATGTGCAATTCACATCTTGTATTTAGTACCCAAAATGAAGTAGTAGTGAAGTTAATCTCAATTACGTATATTCCTGAAGTAGAGATCTCTATCCCTTGTTTCATCTTCCTAGGCTTCCTTATCCTTCTCCTTATTTTGAGTGTGAAAGACTTTGACTTTAGCTCAGCCTCAGAACACTTCTTGGCCTTGCCTTTGTCCTTGGACTCTACTCCACTGATCCCCATCATGGATTTGTCCTTATTCATTTGTGCTTAGATATATACCAAGATGTCAAGAAACTCAGACAACAGTCTAGCCATGTTACTCAAGTTGTTACACTTGTAAAATGTCTATATGATTAAGGCATTGATTACAAAATCATATCCGTGGGCAACTCTTGACCTAAAGGAAATCCCAGTCTTTCTAGATATTCCATATACCCAATCATATTGAGTACATGGGACTCTACTGGATCTCCCTCTATCAGTTTGCACTCAAAGAACACCTTAGAGACATTATATGTTTCATGTTGCTCATGCAACTCATAATTCTTATATCTTATCATAAGTTCTTTGATGTCTATGACATCATAGGCACACTTCAAGTAAGGATCCATTTCAGGCTTAGGCGTATATAGAGAAAATTCCATTGGCATTGGTGTTTTAGAAACACAAAGAACATTTCTCAAGGTCTTGAACCAGTTCTAGAAATATATCTCATTTACATTTTCCTTCATAAGGACTGATCGCAATGCTGATTTGATTGTCATTTGATCCTACAATAGAAAATTTTTCATTTTTTCAAAACACGTTTTGATTTGAATAATTTTTTATGATATATAATTAGGCCATTATTTAATTATCACTCATACTATTTTGTTCAAACTGATAGACCTAACTAGAAATTCATAAGATTGCAGAGTACAATCTTCTCGTGAGCCAAGATCCATATTTCATCAAATCATGAGTTAGCTTTGGTTGATCGCCCACAACTTGACTATTTAGGTAGGCAACTTTTTCCAATTGCATCCAAATGCAACTCCTGGATAAATGGTGTGCTCAACCCTTTATCACATTAATATCACCTAGTTAAGCCTCACTCAAAAGCCAACATGATAGAATATGTACCCTTCTTTGGCATATCTACATATCTACTATTACATTTCCACGAGATAGACAATGCACCACACATTGGTGTAACCTATGCTTGGTTGATCAAGATTTTTATGTGAGTTGGTTATGGAAAGAATCTTAGGCTTAATATATACTGAGGAATTTTTATTTATAAATACTTATACATATCCATCACCACATATGTATATTTCGTATTGTATACATGCTATATCACACAAAAGAATAACATGTAATAAAACAAAAGTGATGCTTATGTCCATTCTAATGTAATTCCTTGGAGACACAAGGAATTACCACAACCTAGGGTCTACATCTCATGCTTAAACCTATTTTTGATGAAGATCTATGCTAGCCAATCTAGGTTGATTGATTTAACCCTTGAACCTATCGACTAGCCTCTTGGATGGTCGGTTGGTTGACTCCCTGGTAGTCTGGTCTCCAGTCCACCATCTTTTGGATCATCTAGTTGATCGGTTTGGCCTCTAGGGTCCTCCAGCCAGTCGTCTCATCTTCTAAAATGGGTGGCTTGTCTTCTTCATAGTAACAAGAAATTAAATTGTCCTAATATTATATGATAACCTCAAGTTACATGCGAGTGGAGCAAAAGGTAGGGGAGAATAATACTTTTACAATTGGAAGATAAGGTAGAGTCTCGGTATACAAACCAAGATGAAATAGGAATAAACACACAACCACCATGCATAGATAATTAGGGTTATTGGCCGTAAACATACTACACATCCACCATCAAAACTAGTATTCAGGGTGACATGTGTAAATTGCATATATATCATATATATTAGTTTTGGATTGTACATGGTTCTCAATCACACATGTACATTAATATTTTCATTGTATGAAATAAATAAACGATGAAAACCAAAAATACCATCATATTAATTATCATAAAATATAGTAAATTGACGTAGGATTGATACCACTATAGGGAAATATGGCATTAGAGCAGGCAGTGAGAAAAAAAATTGAACTACCATTTTCCCCTTATAACAGCAGACCACATCTACAAATATATAATGGAAATGATGGTTTCAAGGATATACTTGGTCCATGAGCAAGTCTAGCGATAATCTCCTCAGCTAGTGTGCGCCTTTCTTCAAGTCACAACTGACAGTGTCTATAGTAGCTCTTGGTTGATCACCACAGATGGAAGCTTGACATTGTCCTCCTAGCAGTAGGTAATGGCCTCCTCGCATCTGTGGTAGTCCACATGGACTACTAGGAACTCATGTTGTTCTAGAAGAACAAATAGGAAGGATGTGTCCCTCTAAATTGGTTTACTAGCACCAACATGCTCTCCCACAATTTTTCTCCCTTGTTATCCCTCCTATTATAGGGTAGGACTTGCTCGGGTTCTCTCAGTTACCACATCCAGAGAAGACAACAATTGTTAGAGGTAATTAAGTTGTGTCTCTAGGAAGCCCCCAGTACCCTTATTTGTCGGAGGGTTAGGGTCAGGGTTTCTAGTCGGTGAGCGAGTGGAAGGGACCACAATTTCATGAATTTTCACAACCTACAAGTGGTGGAACAGTCTGTTCGCAGGTGAACCGATCGGTTGGCATGTGAACCAATCGATTGAACCCTTGAATCAGGCATTTCATCATGTTTCCCAATCACAATTGTATTGGTAATTCTAATCCAATTAATACATAACAAAACATTAGCACTAATCCTTGATGCAACATGATTTATCCGTGAACCTGACATCTCATCTCATGAGTCAATCATCTCATGAACCTGAGATAATCAGTTCACTTAGTGAACCATTCAGTTCATGCCATGGTTTAACTAGAATTCAGCCAATGCAATTTCTATTTGGAGTTGGCGTATCAGGCAGTGCAGAAGCAATTTTTCACAACACTAATAGGGTCTTAAGTGAGTGACATGAAGACGGGACTCTTTCTATGCTTACCATTGATTTGTCAAATCTTTTTACTTTTGTGGATAGGTCAGCATTACTTCATGAGTTAAGGGCAAGATGCTCATCTATTTCTTTGTGGGTGGAGTTTTTGAATGGTCAAGTAGCAAGGTTATACAAATTGGGGATGGACATATACGGTCATCTACTGGAGTGCGACAAGGAGATCGTCTAGGTATGCTTATTTTCCCCATTGAATTACATCCATTTATTCATGAGATTAGGGACAAGTGTCAGCTTCTCCTCCATGCTTAGTATCTTGATAATGGGACTATTATTGGAGACATGGATGAGGTGGCCAATGTTCTCGATATCATTCAACGGTTTGGTCCAGGTTTGGACCTTGTCTTGAATATCCGTAAAACTGAATTTTTTTAGCATACATGTGAATGTAGGAAGCTTTGTAAGAGGTAGTTCCCAGTTGACATCGGGAGACCTTTATTGGGTGTAAACTACTTAGAGGTGTCATGAGTAGGGACAGAGGCTTTGTGGAGGGGTTAGCCATGAGGAGAGCTACATAAGTTGTTGAGATGATGAATCTTCTTATGCAATTGGGTGATCCATAGAGTGAGCTCCTTTTGCTTTGATCCTATATGGGTATTGTCTAGCTAATGTTTAGCTTACACACATGTCGACCTGCATACATGGAGGAGGCTATTACATTGTTTGACAAGAGTATGTGAAGATCAATTGAAGACATTATAGTTTGTGGAGGTCCTTTTTACTGGACCTTCAATGGAAAATTTCTTCACTTCCCATTCACCTTGGAGTGTTAGGGCTTTACTCAGTAATAGTGGCTTCCTCATACACTTTTGTGGCCTCCAGGATCTGATCTTGGGTGCTTCATGTTCATATTTTATGAGGTAGAGGGATTTTCGGTATGTAGTTTGATTTTGATAATGCTTTAGATTGTCTTCATTTCACTATTCCATCTTTCAACCTTAGTAGTTTTACCAACAAGAACACCATCCCCCATGGAGCCCAAAATTCTTTGGTGAGTGCTCTTTTTGGAAAAATTATTAAGGACATGGAAATTACTTTTGAGATGACCGTTAGACAAAAAGTAGTATTTGGGTTTCTACAAGGTGATCATGCTCAAGATTTTCTCCTTGCTATTCCTATTGATGGATTAGAATAGCATATGTCACCAGTAGAGTACCTTACCTGTGATAACCATCACCACACTAAATAAGATTACTCATAAAAAATGTGGAATTATCACTAACAACAATATTACCACAAAAGAGGATCAATTAAAACCATTTTGCAATTCTATATCTTAAGTGAAAGTATATCTCAACAAAACATCAACACAAGCCATCAATATTTCATATATGATCAAAATTTGATACATTCCATGTTCAAGGATAAAAACCACAACTCTTACATTTTACCACCTATTTATATGTACAAGCAATTTATATACAATCATGGCATGAGCCAAAATCTACGTCTCAACAAAATAGCAAAATCTCCCCAAAGAACTGAGAGTACAAGGATGACACATAAGACACCACTACAAGACTCTAGCAGCATATCCAACCTCTAGATATTACTATTCTCCTTGCAGCTATGCACCTACACCACGACCTCGACCTCCTCATCCATGAACATATAAAAAGTTGTGGAACCCATAGGGTGAGACCAACGTCCTAGCAAGATTTGTTACTCTTCACCAATGTCTATTATAAGAATGGAAAAATACTAGAATAAACAAGTAAATTAGAAAATATTGGTTAAGCAGTTTAAGTACTTGGAGCTGAGAAGTAGAAAAATTTATTCTTTTAAAAGAAATGTGAAGAACATGTATAACTGTTATAAACTAAAATTTATAAGAAATAAGGTTTGGGATCATCCAATGTGATTCATATTGACCCTAAGCAAATATATGACATGGTTGTATTATCACTTTTATTATTATGCCCTAAGGATTTGAGGTGTACCATTCAAATTCAACCGACCACTACTAAGTCAAAATCAGTACCATACAAGATCAATGCAAGATTCGGACTCCATGATCATTACTAGTACTACTCAGTCAGTTGGAGTCTACAATACAGTGTCTTAATAGTCTCACTGCTAAACAACAACTTATAGTCATAGATATAGTCCTATAGAGACAACAACTCATAATCAAAGTTATGGTCCTATAAAACAACTAGTCTACCTTGGTACATGGCACAACACCAGAGAACAAACCAACACTTTGTTGTTCTATAATAAAGTATTATACCACTAGAACAAAAATTTAAGGATATAGGGAGTTACGTCCACTAATACTCCACATATTCAATAATATGTGCTTTGTGTTTCCTGTAGGAGTTACTCATTTTACCATGTAGCTAGATATTGATGTTGAAGATGGATCTATGGTATAGGGAAACTACATGATTAGGGTTTCACTTGATTATATATTCCAATTGGGTTTCTTTTAATGCATCAATCAAGTTGCAATGAATTAACCCTAAACAAGCTCTACAAAATTAAGGTTAAGATACAACTTCATAAGATATAAAACATATTAAGTGACAAATTGTATCATGATAACATCAATATGGAATATCAACCCCTCAATATATGAACAAAGCACTTTCTAGGTCATTAGACCAATTCATATAACTCTTGCACTTTCAATATCATAGTATGCCTCAACATTACTCATGAACACCACCATGTATTACATAAGGATCAACATAAAATACTCATAGATATAATATTCATCTCACATGCAAGTTAATGTTATACAAGTAGGAGAGAGAAAACACAATCACATAACAAATACTTTGAGTAGTATGAGTGCACACATCATATTTTTACAGGATTAGGGTTAGGGTTCATATGTATCTGATTAGAGTTTCATAACCTCATGTAATCACTAAACCCTAATTTCTACCACCTCCCAAATAATTGGAGAACACTAGGGTTACATTCTATTGCTGATGATTATCCAGTCATAGCTACAAAACTTAAGGTATACCATCACACTAGGTAATGGTCATGTACACACTCACATATAGGTGTCTTGACCACTTCACAACACTTGGTCTCATCCTCCCATAACACATATATAGGACCACTCAAAACCTCTGTCACAACCGAGACAACATATGTGTCTTGACCCTAAACATCATAGCAACACAACCATCCTGACATGGCATCATGATCGTGACACCATGAGGCATGCAATGAGGCGTTGTGACAACTTGCAACCCAACATCTCGACCACACCTATACCTAGTCATGACCGAGATGCCACCCAGCACAGCATCGCGACTGTGACATAGGGAAACACCAGCATGGTGTTGTGCTTGTGACTCAAGGAACAGGTAACAGGATGTCCTGACCACTACCCAAGGTGTGTTGCGATCGAAACCACCCGAGGTGCATCACGATCATGATAATCTAAACACAGCATTGTGACCAAGTCATGTAGGATGATGTTACCACCTTGACAACCAAGTTGTTTTGAGTCAAGCACAACCATGTCTTGGCTGCTACCAAGACATAGACAAGTGTTATGACCTATAATCTTAACCATCCAGCTACAACATTAGCCATCTAAGAAGCAGTGATGCATCATCACCAAACTAATAGGTAGCAATCAGTCTAAGGGTTAGGGGGTGTAATGGATAAAACCACCCTTCATCAATGGTGTCGAGTATGATGGAAGGCCAAAGATCAGTCTCAATCAACACCATATCAGACCTAAACCAAGATCAAAATAGTTGGGTACATAAACCAAATGTCAACAGGGTGAATAACACCCTAGTTCATAGTGTTCATCAACCCTAAACATGATCATGGAAGATCATCAAAAGAGATGTAGTTAGAGAGAGGAAACTGAGATTCTTGTGCACATATAACTGATTAAAACTTTCTGGTGTTCAAGTATAAGGAACCATGTAGAAAATAGTATAAGATTAGGTTTAAGATGCACATAATAGAGATAGGAAAAGTTATAAAACCTACCTGGTCTGAAGAGAAACAAAAACCTAATGACCTCAAGCTCCAAAAACTTCAACCAAGGTTCAACACCTCACTCAAGGGATCACCAACAACAAGAAAAAAGAAAACATGGTCTCAAGGAGTTTCAAAAAAGAAGAAAAATAGATCTAGGCCAAACCAATGGAGAAATAAGAAAGATGAGGTCTTCTTCTCACTCGGGTATTCTCATGTCAACACATGATCTATAATCTTTGTGAAGAAAAGATCTCCTGAAGAAACCACCATGGATGATCCACAACCTCATGGCTGAGAAGGAGGAAGAAGATGAAGAAGTTTTAGAAACGAAATGTGATCTAAAGAGGAAGATCACTTACCAAGAAAAGATTCACCAAGAATCACCACCAAGGGTTGCTTCTAGCACAAGATCTTCAACAAAGCAAGATGAATCGGCCACCCAAGGTCCTAGATCCGACCTTCCTTCCTCCTCAAGCTCCATGGGTGATCCCAAGGTAGAAGAAATAGTTATGGGGCCAAAAATATTACTTGCTTGTGAAGAGGATGGATTATATACCCAAAGGAGGAGAGAAGTAGAGATATTTGAGGTGCCAACATATTCGATCATCAAAGTGCACATGTTCATTAACGAAATAACCATTCCTCCACTCACATGCAAAAATAGAAATGTCCATTGTTTATTTAGCAATGCTTCATGACCTCTAAGTTTGGTTTCCCCTTTGTCTCAGTCAAAACACTCTCAAGCATTCCCTTGTCTCAACCCAAACCCTAAAACACCATAGCATGGTTGAGACACTCCACTAGAAGAAAATTGTCTCGACCATCCTATCCCTAGGTTGTCTCAGTCAAGACAATACTACCTAGGGTATGTGTCTTGATCACTAGACTCACCCAAAGGCAGTGTAGGGGTCATAACATCAAACCTAGCTTAATCACCATATCAACTAAGTAAACTCTAAAAACCCTAGAGTCATCATGTAATGTCACATCACCACACATGATTCAGACAAGGCACCTCATTGCATAATCTTCTCTCTCATGATGCTAAAGCATAAGAAAAAATATATACCTGTGACAATTTTCAAGGTAACCATCTCTTTTGGGTAATTTGCAAACTAGTCCAAAACAAGCACATCTATTACTAAGTAACTCAAACATCAATGTTATTGGATCAAAATGAAAATGTAATCATGTCACATGATATTAAGATATATCAAGAGATTGAATTAAGGTTTAAGAATCTCATTATGCAAAGTAATTTCAATTAAGCATTAAGCTAGGTCAAGGGTCTTACATCACCATCCTCAGGTGCCATCTCATGATTCCTTTGTTTCTTGTTGATGAGACTTGTCCAATTTGTCATAAGGCATGTTAGGACACTTTTGGGGAACATGTAGTTCATTGCAGGGAGCTACCTAGCTTCAAGTATAGACATGATCTTATTCAGGATGTTTTCTATGACATACTCAGAGATGCATTAATTGCTTCTAAGAAAGAGGAACCTGCTAACTTTTTGATTGATCCTCTACAGTGGAGATCAACACTTAGACCTGCTAATATTTTGATTTTTGGATGGGTTGGAGAAAAGCATGCATGCATAGATCTGACAGGGGTTTATCCACTCGTGGGCCTAAGTGGTGGGCGTTAAATGTTGGACAATCTTGTCTCAAAGCTGCCTCAACCAAAGTAACCTAGCATGAGAAAGCATGTGTCGACCATCAACACATTTTTATACCTTTTGGATTTGACACTTTTGGTTTCTTAGCACTGGAGGTTGTGTAACTTATCAAGAGGGTCCAAAATGTTATGCATAGTAAGGTCATGAACCCCAAGTCTATGAATATAGTATTTAGGAGGATTGGTTTTGTTATTCAGAAAGGATTGGTGGTGCAACTTGTTTCCCATATTCCTTCCATGTCTATGCAATTCATTGGAATTATTGATATAATAGAATTGGAATAAATTTTTTGTTCAATACTTGAACCAGTCGATTCAAATTCTCATCGGTCAATTGTTGTTTAAATTGAATCCTAAACACTTTTGGTGATCAAAATAAACATCATTCATTGAAAAACTCCTATTGGAAGTGTATCCTATGTGTGAGACCCTATAGGTTCCAATTTATGTTGGTCGTGAATATCCATAACCAATTTATGTCATTGTAAGCAAAAAGAGGTATCTAGAAACACACCATTACTACCCAAGTAAATGCAAAGTTGGAGAACAACTTCAACCTATAATCTATGTATGGTGTTATAGTGTTTGTATAGTTCCTTTGTCACTGATGTCTAGATTGAACTTGAGGCATGGAGTAGTCATCCTCCTCAACATTCAATCTCTATTTCTTAAACTAGAGATCACTGTCTGAGATATATGTAAACTCAATATCACCATATTGACTCACATGTGCATGGCCATGCTTTCTTAGTCTCGCTAACCAAGAGGCCAGGATATCATACTCATGTAGGAGGAATAAATCCCATAAACATCACTCACAATCATCCCCATCTATCATAGTACACATGAGCATCACCTTTATGGTAAGCCTTATTCAAGGTCATGTTGAGTGATGTCTAAGTACACTGAACGACATGAGATGAGTGTAGTGACTTCAGGTATAAGAACCACAATCACCACCAACACTATAAGAGCTTATTTTGATTACTATTTACAGTTTCCATGTATCATTGTTATGGTGGGTCTAATCGATACACTATTTTCTATTAAGTGTCTATGTGTTTGGTTTGATACCACATATCATGACTGATGAGATTCTATCATCAACCGCCACACACTCTAGTCTTATGTGTTATTTTTATCTATCAGCCTTACTCAATAACATCTGAATAGGGACATATCAAAAATATACATACTCTTAACATCTGTATGATCTCATTGTTCAGTTCCTCTACCCGAAGACATATGTCATTAAGTAATATCATTATTTAGATGTTTATTATGTTACATCATTATCTCATAACTGAATAGAACTAAATAATTTGGAATATGGCCTTTATCATTAATCAAATCATTTACAAGTTATGCCATTAAAATCATTATATGTTTGTCTCTCTTGGAATACATACCAACAAGGGGTTCCTTTGTCTATGGTTTGTCAACAAATCATTCTAGAAGGCATAGCACTATGAAGATATCATTCTAGATACTTGTGGTTTTTTTATCAACTTCCTTCAGCTTCTTTCCTTGGTGCTCAACTGGTTTACTCATGCCCATACTCTATGAAGATATCATTATTATAATGTATTCTTCCTTGAATATGAGCATGTCGCTATCGTAGTTGCTTAGCTCTAGGAGAGGCCGATAATGTTTGGTTCTAAAGAATCTGTAGTAGTATTTCTGTGTCTGCCTTGACCTTGTCAGGACATTAGTTGAAGTTAGATATTTGGCATCAATAAATACATCTCCCTCTAACCTGAGGAAATATCTAAGATCTTTGGGGTACCCCCATACGATGTGCAATGTAGGTCATTACACCTCCCATGCAGAAATTAAGGGGGCCTTCTGGCCCAACTTTTACTACTAATTTGTCGATAAAAAAATTTCCTATGTTGACGGGTTACCTTCCATGATGCTCCAAAGTAACTGTAGATCCAATCTAATTGCATTTCCCATATCTACTCTGAAGGTCAGGGGATTGGTGAAGAGCATGTGCACGACCCTCATAAAGACAAAATGCATCATGGCGGCTTTGGACTATACGAAATTGTACATGCAGTCTTCTAATAACTTTTCCCAAGTTTTGTCTGTAGAAAAGCCTCACGTATCCATGTCTTCCTATGCTTTGTTGACTCGTTCTGCTTGCTCATAATATTCTATGAAGATTGAATTGAGCCATCTTTCTATGAATACATGTTCTTCCTTGGCAATGCGCACTTGTAGTTTATAGTCTCCATGACACTCCTTTACCTATTCTTTTGTCACTGTAATCTTCCTAAAAGATGACATAAATTCCAAAGTAACGTCATCATAGGATGTATTCTTGTTGGAGAAAATCTTATAAATGCCTATTCTTTCAAAGTCTACTTCACCTTGTCATATATCCCAAGTTTCTATAAGGTATTTGCATCAGCAAACCTAGTGGCTTTAAAGTTCTTCTTTGTGAACATGAAACCCCAGGTTTTGTTGTGTTCCTCATCCCTGACCAGGGAAGTGGTTGTCAAGTAGTTCCTTATAGACTACATGCGATGTTTGGGGAGTGGTGTTGGTGACTACCATTTTTTGTGGTACTGTTTCTTCTACTTTTGCGCCGTATGCAGGTGTCTTGGACACATTTTGAGGTCTCTCTCAGTTGAGGATAGGTGCACCCTTTTTTCTCAAGTTCTGAACTTCCTCAGAAGGTGTGTATTCAGAGACATTGGTCCCTATTTGTTCTTCCTCATTTATCGATTCCTCATGGATTGAATCAACTAGCCTCTTGAGTCTATCTACTTTTAAATCTTCTTTGATTCTTTTCCTGAGTGGATTCCCCATGTATTTTTAGGTAAGCAACTGCTTTGTCTTTTAGTTTTTCAATCATATTCATCTCCTCCAAAGTCATAGATGCTTCGAGTTTTTGGGTTGTTTCATACTCCTGAATTACTTGGTGCCTGTCCTAATTGTCTGCCATCTTTTTCTTTGTATATACTCAAGTATCTATAACAAGGTTAGTCTGAAAATATGAGTGTCGTGGGTCTATGAAAATGATTGTTTTCCTAGATAATCTAACAATCAATGCATATCAAAGGTTTGATAAATTGATCACTAATAGTAATAGACCAAGCTATAGATGACCAATGGAGAGAAATGATGGTAGTAGAGGTGAGAAAGGATCGGTGGTTAGGAAGCGATGGTCTATCATAGATGGTTGGGAATCGATGGTTTTGACACAGGTTAACAGCTGATGGCTTTGTCTGTTTGTCAAGGTCAGCAACCAATGGTGGCAACTGATGCTTCTACACTTGATGGTAGGTGTGTGGATCAAAAAATGATGGTCATGATAGAGAGCCAACAATCAATGGAAGAAACTGATGGCTAGAAAATGCACAAGGATCGATGGTTATGAAGTGATGGTTATCAACTAGTGGACTAGGGATCGATGGATTCTTCTACAAGTTTGTGAAATATTATGGTTGTAGAGAGTCAAGGGTTGGCGATAGGTGAAGCGTATGTCTTCTGGGGTTCAGAAGGACTACAAAGAAGATGAGTGGATTCCACAAAGAAGATGGTTAAGGTATGGTAGGAGTAAACACTGGCAAGCTCATAAAATAGATATGAAAGGTAAGGAGTTTGGATTCTTATGGATCTTCGCTAATGACACCCAAGTTTTGCTTTCCTTCCATATCATATATATCGCATGTGTCGTTGAGGTCTTCGTTTGGCATCTAGGTTGGCAATCATAAATGACGATTGGTGGTGTGCCTTGGTGTTTTCCTTGCAATGATCGCCGACATCTTGAATGGAGTTCTCTTCGTGAGTCATAAATTGATGGCTAGTGGATGAGAAGATGATGCCTTCTCATGGTCTTTCATAGGGTGATTTTGGTCACCTTATCTCTCAAGTATTTGTGTGGCTAGGGTTTACTAGTTCGGGATCTATCGATCTATTCAAGACCTTTTATAGGGTCCCAATGAGTCAAGGCAACATGGCGGTCATTGGATGTCACCTTGGGATGGTGAGGCCATGAGATCTGATGGCTTGTTTATGAAACCATCGAGCGTCCACATCCAATGGCTAGTTAGTGAGGTGCCTCAGTCACAATCCATTGGTGTCCCTAGCCAACATTCGATGGTATGACAATTTAATGGTTAGTCTGAACCATTAGTTCTTGTAACTCGATGGTTGACCTCAATACCCATTAACTTAGTCATTTTGAAATCCAATGATGGTATGGCTGTGCGCATCTGATGTCTATATAGATATTACTTCCTTCTTATGGTGACCCTAGCCATTTTGCAAACTGATGCTCAGGCAGTGTAACTTTAAATTTGATGGTTGGTTTGGATGAACCATGATCTAATGCTTCCTTTCAAAGGATTGATGGTTCTTATAGATGATTCCTAAAATGAAAACTCGACTCTTAAATTTTTTAAATTTTATTCTATGTACACTAGAAGTTACAAAAAATTATAATAACACTTGAGATTATACAATTATTAGAAATTGTATTATTGAAAAAAAACATAAAGTAGACTAGAATCTAAGAAAATATTGTTGATGAGTTCTCGAGTTGCCTCCCAAGAAGCACTAATTTATAGTATTTAGATAGAATTTCTCTTATTTGTCTCTTTCAAACTTCTTCTGGTTGTGCTAGTGGGGGTTCCTTCATCTAGAGTTTTGATCTTCTGGTAAACACTTCATCTTCATAGTATATGTTCACCCTATGTCAATTTACCTTGAACGTCTCAATCTTTTCCTTACAAATTTCCATCATCCCTGGAGGATATATCTTGGATACTATGAATGGTCCAGACCACCTTGATTTGAGCTTGCCAGGAAACAGTATGATGCTATAATTAAATAGAAGGACTTATCCCCTTCTAACACATTTTCATTTTTAGATGGTCATCATGCCACATATTTGTGCTTTGCTTGTAGATCTTAGTATTCTGATAGGCATGTAGCCTGAGATCCTCTAACTCTTGCATTTGTAGAAAGCTTTTCTTTTCTGCCATTGCTGGTTAAAGTTCAAGAATTTGATGGCCCAAAGGCCTTGTGCTCTAGTTCTAGTGGTAGGTGGCAAGATTTCTCATATATCAATTGGTAAGGGGTAGTCCCTATTGGGGTTTTATATGTTGTTCAGTATGCCCAAAGTTCATTGTCAAGCTTCATTGACCTATCATTCCGTGTTTGGATGACAGTTTTCTCTATGATTTGATTGATCTGACGATTCAACACTTCCATTTTCCCAAACACATGTGGGTGATATGGTGTAGCCGCTTTGTGCTTAACCCCATACTTTTTCAATAGAGCCTCAAATTGTCTTTTCCTGAAGTGGGATCCCCCATCACTAATGAGGATGTATGGGCCACCAAACCTGGGAAAGATAGTCTTCTAAAATAATCTAATAACCACCTTGGAGTCATAAGTGGGGGTGGTCACCACTTCCACCCATTTGGAGACATAGTTAACAACAACAAGAATGTATTGGTTTCCCATGGACAAAGGGAAAGGTCACATGTAAACAACCCTCCTGATTTCAATATTTCTACCCCGATCCGGTCCAACAAAGGAATTTCCTTCCTTTTGGAGATATTCCATGCCCTTTGGAATTCATTGCATGCCTTAGCATAGGCTTGGGCGTCCTTGAATAGAGTATGACAATAGAATCCTGATTGTAGAACTTGTTGTTTTTCTATCTCTGCCAAGATGCCTTCCATATGATGAAGAATGACATTCTTTTAGGATCTTGGGGACTTTTTTCTTTTAGAATGCATCTTCTGTATAGATTGTCTATGCATTTTCTCAACAAGAGTGGGTCATTGTTACAATCCTGATTTTGGGTTCATTTGGTGAGAAATGTAATTTCTCATATTAAAGATATTTGAACAAATAATGATATAATTTGTTTCAAATAAATGGATTTTGTTTACATTAGCCTTGATGATTGTGTTGTGGGATTTATTGGCTATTGGGCCCAGATAACAAGAAAATTCAATTAGTAAATGAATAATTGAATATTTGAGCAAAAAGAAAGAGGTAGAAACCTCTAGAATGAAAAGAGATGTAATCCAAGGATGGATTTTGTGCCTCTTGAGTTCCTTGGGTTCCAAGGAGTCCAAAGTTGCAAAAAGAAAGCAATAAGAAAAGAAAAGATTAATTAAGTATTTCTTTAGTAAGAAGAAATTGAAATTAATGTTAAAATGTTGGGAATAAGTGGAAAAAGGTATAATTGAGTGATCCTTTGTGGATTTTCGTATCCCAAGGATTCCTAATGATAAAATGAATACCAATGAGGAAAATAAAAGAGAAATAAAGAGAAATCCTCAAAAAGGACTATTTTAATAAGAAATAAACAAAACAATGTGAAAATAATGCATTTAGATGCATCTAGAAGGATAATGAGTGTCCAATAAAAAGGATTTCGAAATAATAGAGTTTCTTGGGATCCAAGGAGTCCCAATAAAGAGGAAAGAAAGAGAAAATACCAAATTTGCAAAATAAAAGGATAATGGGATACCTTATTAATGAATTATGGGGTATTGTTAAAAAGAAAGTAATTTCTATTAAAGGAAATAGAATTTCATGCCTATGAATTAAAGGGCAAGTCTAATGAGATTAAGGAGAGGTTTTTCGTATTTCTAATTATCCATGGAATAATGATTATCAAAGAAGCTAATTAGGAGAGAGAGAGAGACTTGCTTCTCTTTGAAGGGAAACGATTCCTATTAGCAGAGGGACTTCGTTTCTTTAAGGAAAGCCATCCTAGGGCATTGTTGACTTCCACTATATAAGGGGTAAGACTTGGGGGCGAATCCAGAGGGAGTTCCCCGCAGCCAACCCTCTCTTCTTCTTCTTCTTCTTCTTCTACTTCATCTTCTTCGTCAAAACCCTAACTGGGAGGAACATCGAGAACGTGAAGTCATGAGGCAACAAGTATGGGTTGCAATGATGGCGTGGTGCTCCACAGTGCCATAGATCTGTGTTTCCATCGGGACCATGCCCTAAAGAAGGCGCAACTACAGCCGCATGGTTGCAACATCAGTAGCAGGTCACAGGGCATCTTCTCCTAACCTAGCCACATGGGCCACGCTCTGGGAGACGCCCCAGGTGCGGCTAGAGGTGGTGGGGCTAGAGCAAAGTGGGGCGGCAGTCGTCGGGGTCCGAGGGAGGTTGGAAGAGCCGCGCAGGTCGCAGCTAGGGCTGCATTCGGCAGGCAAGCAGAGCTTCGCAGGGAAGAAGAAGGCAAGGGTCCATTGGATGAGAATGCCCCTTCATGGGCTGCAACACTCAACACTTAACCAAGGGCATAACGGTCATTGTGTTATGTTTCCAAAGCAAGCTGCATGCATGGGAACTTGGTGATGTGGCAATCTCTGATTTGCGGGAAGGTAATTTACTTGTAAAAATCATATCTAATGATTGGTAACTCCGATTAGGACAAGTAATATATGAATTTTGATCAGGAGAACAAGATGAATCCAATAAAAATGGTATTAAAGATAGATTCAGTTTCTAATTGCAAAAGTACTATAAGTTAATGAAAAGTGCATTAAAGTTAAGTTAAAACCCCTATTTGTGATTAAAGGTTGAATCTAGTATGCTTAATGGGTTAATTGAAGTGTTAATAACATGTTGGATGATAATTTTAGTTTCGAACCTGATCTAGATGTAAAATTGCATAATTTAGGGTTTTTACCCCATATGAGAATGATTAAGTTTTTAGAAACCCTAAATTTAGGGTAAAAGAGGATAAGATCGTATATGATTTGGAAATGTGAAAATATGTTGTAAAATGCTAGTCCTAAGTTATTTGTACATAAAAGTACTTAATTTTGGATAAATACCCTATATGTAGTAATTAAGGTCTTTTCATGAATAAAAGGTGGAATTGATGGAAAAATGAGTTCATATGATAATTAGACCCTAATGAACTTTGAAATTGATGATAGATACGCATAATGATCTTGTCATGGATTAAAAGGATAAAAATAGTAGTTTTAATGAAAAAGAAGCTTAATGAAACTAATTGATGATTAATGTGCCTGTAATATGAAAATAGGGTTATATGTTGTTAAGATAACCTTAATGTTGAAGAATAGATAAGATAATAAGGGTTTATGAGTAATGGTATAAAATTAGGGTTTGAAATAGTAAAAGATGAAGGGAAACCCTAATTTCTATGGAAACCCAAAAAGTGAATTAGAAACCCTAGGAAACGAGCTAGGTTTAATAGATCTTGATGACATGAATAATAAAAAGGGAATTACATGATTATTTCAGGATCTTATTGAAAATGCTTACTTGCTTGGATTCTTATTTGCATGGATATTTCTATTCAAATCATCAGATCAAGTATGTGGTTACGCTTATGAATATCTCGAGTTAGTTTTCCGAGGTTTACTGAAGTTTTCATCGATGTCATGAATTAATTGTTGGATGATTTTAATTCATGCAAGCTATTATGTGGATATGACTATCACATAAGATATGTGCCTACTAGCTCAGATCCTGGTCCCCTCTGTGGCTTAATAGTTGACCAAGTACATGGCTACCTATGGGGTAGGTCCATCAGGTCATTGGATGACTTAGTACATGGCTACCAATGGGGTAGGTCCATCAAGTCACATTGAGTTAGATATTGGGCTACCTTCGGGTAGTGCCATGCAACTCTATTACCCTATGTATTGGCTACCTGTAAGGTAGGACCATGGTCGTAAGAATCTACCTAAAGAGAGGTAGCATACAAATCCACTACAGGGATAGCACAGAGTCAGGGGATAGGTAAGGATTGAGTAGTATGGCTTAAAATGTAATCTTGGTTGTTAAATGATTAATTGAATGATTACATTGTTAAGAATAATTGCATGAATATTGTTTCCCCCACATACCAGCTTCGGCTAACCGATGTTTTGTTTGTCGGCGTTTTAGGTACAAGCCAAAAGAACAAACAGTAAATCGTCATATTGGGAAATACATAAAGTAAACTACAAGGAGGATTAGTTAGAGTAGAATGTGTAAGTGGTTAGAAGTTTAGAGATCCAAGTTTTCAAAAAGAAAAAAAAGGTATGCAAAAGTTTATTTTCTTAAAGCTTTTTAGTTTAGTCTGTTAAAATTTAATAATTGTTCTTGGTTAATTGCCAAACCTTTGATCTGGGTTATTGGTTAATGACTTTGTCCTTTTGGTCTCCCTTAATTGGGGGTTACTGGGAGGCAGGGTCGTAACATTTGGTATCAGATCGTAGGTTTCTCACTTAATCATTAATAATTATTAAATTTTACAAACTCCATAGAACCCAAGGGAGTTACTAGATGATTATCCAAAAGACAGAGGTGTCTAGAAAAGGATCACGACCGGGGGCTAGCAATATTTTTCTCCACACCGCTAGTCGTAATACGAGGACTCCTAGATCCGTGTGACTGCCTGGCCAAAGTATTAGGGTATGAATCGAAATAAGATACCTTTAGGACTTTCTCGTCTTGATTCATCCCTTCTCAACTCAAATTCTATTAAGGACCTTAAGGATTAGGGTTTTCTATCTTCTCCTCACCCTCTTGAGGTATGGGTAAGGTTGATAAGGTATAAGAAATCCTCCACAAAATTAATGAAAAGTATGTAAATAAGATGTCATGGACATAAGCTTAATAGATTAAGCGCAAACTAAACAATAGATACATGCTTAGGTCGTATGACATAAGTTGCCATGTCCTCAGAAGAGACCTGAGGCTAGACCTTCTTGTCAGGTGGATAAGTTAGACTTGGAGATAGAGATCTACATTGCAAGTAGAGACCTGGAACATCCTCTGAGGATGATGCTAACCCTAACCATAAGTGAAGGTTAGAGAGAGATGAGTTAGACCAGGTGGTTGAAAGGACATGTCTTGGATGATGTATGAGCCATGAGAGGTTGGATGACCTAGTACCTCTGGCGACCCAACCCTGGGAAGGGTCTTGCATGTTTGAGTGAATGATATCTCCTTCATAGATGAGGTTAAAGAAGAACCTATGGAAACCCCATGAGCTTATATGGGCATAATAGGCACCCAGAGTGTATCAATAGTGCAAGCATTAGGTTGAAATCCTGGCTGGGAGAGTTTGATGGATGGCTTATGAAATAAGCATATAAAAACTATGGATAACCTTGAGCGAGCATAAGTTTCATCCAGGAAGGGGAATTCTTTTGAGGTTGACCCTTCATGAAGAGAGGACCTCTAATGGTGAGGTTGGTTGTAGGGTTAGCTCTAGAGAGAGATCAAGAAACCCAGTAAGAAGGTTGGAAGCCTAAAACTCTGGGATATGAGGAAAAATAGGGAGTTGAGCATGATGCGACCTAAGTGGATGATAGTGGTTGCCACATGCTTGATCCCTGGAGACTGATGATATCTTGGTGGCCTTAGAGGAAATAAACCCTAGAGAGAGGATGAGTCTGCTAATACCTCTGTATCTATGGTATAGATGAGAAGAAGAGTTCCTTAAACCATGTAGAGGTTTAGTAACATGTTGAAGGGCCTTGTACCTTGTTGATTGTCCTTAAGGAGGACTTGACTCTGCAGTGTTGCTCAAGTAGAAGGATGACAGGAAGTGTGTTTCATGCCTTATACATGCCTGGTTCGTAGATAATAGATTGAGCATGAAGTTGGATACCCAAAAGTGAACCTAGGGTTCCTGGCCTAAGAGGGGAAGTGGTGTACCTAATGCTCATGATGAGAATTAAGTTTCTATAGTTTTGAGCATGTTACTCCTCATGTATAGAGGAAAACGGAAGCCCCTTAAGTTTAAGGTATGTTTGATGAATCCCTCAGAGCTAGGTTGATGATAAAGGAAGGTATGATCTTCATACAACTTTGAGGAAAGAGGACAAGTATGACCTAGTATGGTTCAGTAGGTGATTTTCTTATGCCTTAATAGCTTGATAGGTTTAAGTAGGCTCATGTGGATGTAAATCCTAGACCAAAGAGATTTTGTGACCTTGTTGTCAAGAGATAGTTTTCCTCCCATCCTGGGAGAGGGAGCCCTTTGGTAGGGTGTATATCAGTTTTGTTGGTATAAGGTAACCTAAAGAGGTCTCATAGGATCTTCAGAAGCTAAGTGAAAAGTACATGGTATGAGAATGAACATGTAGACCCATAGATATCTATCTCTAAGTGCATGTGGATGTGTTACCATGGAGGTAACCGGTATGGGGGCTGACCAAGGTAGGCAGGTCACCATGACCCCTATGAAAGGATGGATGTCATCCCATGTATACAAAGAGAGATGATGAAGACTGGGGAAAGGTTCTAAGTTGGACATGTACTATAAATGGAGAATCCTAAGTCTATCCTAGGGTCAGGTAGGGATAAGACCGATGGAAGTAGGAGTTGCCTAATTCCCCAATTGCACATGACCATAGGGTCAGGAGGTAACAACTATCATTGTTTGAGGGCCATGGGTTAGGAGATTGATCACCTTCATGAACTCATGGGACCGAAAGGGTAGATGAGTAGGGCACTCTCTTGATGCATGAGGGAAGAGGGATGACCCCAAAAGAGCTGGAACCCTATAGACCTAGAGGAGATGACCAAGGATATAAACCTTAGTAGGTTTAAGACTAGTTTTCTATGGAGGTAACTTTGATATCGAGATGATTGTGATGTTGAGACATATGTGGCACGTTTCAACTTAGAGTTAAAGGTGTACTGGCAAGGTGGGATGTACCATCTCTACTCTTGGAACAGGAAGAACTCTGTATTTGGACTATAGCCAAATGCGTATTTCCTCTTGTTATGGGAGTGAGATATAGGATAGTGCGCATACCATACACCAAGGATAAAAGATGTTGTGAGTTGGAACGTTGCTATGAGGTATGAGGACAGAGAAGATAACATACTCTGGTAAAGTAAATGATACATGGATGGTTTGCAAAAGTTAAAGAGAAATGAGGTAGTCACTTTATGAGGATGTTTTTATCATGAAATATGAGTCATACAAGGTTGGGTTTGATCACCATGATGATGAAATCAGAAAGTGTTCTTAAGGAAGATAGACATAGAGTTTGAGGTAAGATGATAAGTGAAAATACATGGAAGTCTATGACTTTAACGTTACCGAATACCTAAGGATATGAAGTGGTAATGGATGCTCTAGTTGAGTTATAGCTGCCTAGTTTGGCTAGAAGAGGTTGTTAGGCCAACCCTAAGTTTGGAAAGAGGATGTGTTTGGATAACACTGAGATGTAACGAGATATGTTGAAAAGTTAATGGTTGTTTGGTTAGCCAGTCTAGTCCTTAATGCAATGAAAGGATGGTGGTAGAACCTCAAATGCACTTCTTTGGAAAAGAAGGTGATGAAACCCTGATAGAATGGTTTAGGGTTTTTGAGGTATTGATCTTGAAGAATAATGACATATAAGAGATCATGATTTTAAGATCACCATGCATAGTACTACGAAGATAATGAGTGACAGTGGTGCTTTAGGTACCTAAGATAAAGTTGCATGTGTTATATGGCCATGCAAGCTGAGGGTGAAGGATGAACACAAGTAACCCAGTGCATGGATATAATGGATAAAGAGTTTCTGAGAGGGAATGGGAGTTCATCATTATGGATGTGGTGATAAGTCCCCCTAGACCAAGGAAGGTCGAGATGCAATATGGGTTATGGTAGATCGCCTTACCTAGATGACATGAGAAAGAAAGAATATTGTCAAGGGACAGATCGGGTTGAACTACATAAGAGAGAGGTGGTTCAACTACACCATGAGGTTGAGTATAAAGGTTCCTGAGTTTGACCTAAAGGCTCCCTTCCAAAAGGTGGGAGTAGGTACATGAAGAACTCAATATTAGTATAGTTTATCACCCCTAACGAATGGTTAGTATGATCCAGACTAAAGGGTCTGATGAGAGCATATGTGCTCATTCAGGGTGATAGCTAGAGACAGTTCTTGTCCTATGTAAGATGAGAAGTTAACCACCATAGCCAGTATCGGGATTTAAAGAAGCTATGTAAGGGAGGTTGTGTTGGTCACCACTTCAGTAAGGTGATGTTGGTGAAAGGACGACATGATGGTTAGAAAAGGACCATAGTGCGTGTAGATGAAGTCGCTTTGATTGTTCCAGGGCTAAAAGGAGCCTAGAGACAATGAGAGTTGTGAGCATATGCAAAGTAGACTGATATACAAGTTCACAGTGGGAGAATATGTGAAAATCTGACCCCTCTAAGTTATAGCTAAGAGAGTTGAGTCCCCGATGCATGGGTTCTTTTGACATGGTTTGGTGGAGAAGGTTAAGTTTGACCTTACCCCTCAAGATAAAGTAATGTGTGATGAGTTCCATGTGTCCAATTTAGAGCACTATGTGAGGTACGTCGACCATGTGCTGAGCAATAAACCTAGTGAGCCCCAAGGGAGGCTGAAATAGCCTGAGTCACCTATGCAGTTATAGACGCCAGGATGAAAGAACTTATAGAAAAGAATATGTGATGATAAAGGTTCTTTGGAAGTGCCATGAGTAAGGTAAAGCCACATAGGGTTCAATGATGGACATGGAAAAGTCTTATCCTGAATTATTTGTTTGCTTGATAGAATTTTGAGGACAAAATTCCTATAAGAGGGGAAGGATGTTACAACCCTGATTTTGGGTTCATTTGGTGAGATATGTAATTTCTCAAATTAAAGAAATTAGAAAAAATAATGATATAATTTTCTTCAAATAAATGGATTTTGTTTGCAATAGCCTTGATGATTGTGTTGTGGGCTTTATTGGCTATTGGGCCCAGATAACAAGAAAATTCAATTAGTAAATGAATAATTGAATATTTGAGGAAAAGAAAGAGGTAGAAACGTCTAGAAGGAAAAGAGATGTAATCCAAGGTTGGATTTTGTGCCTCTTGGATTCCTTGGGTTCCAAGGAGTCCAAAGTTGCAAAAAGAAAGAGATAAGAAAAGAAAAGATTAATTAAGTATTTCTTTAGTAAGAAAGAAATTGAAATTAATGTTAAAATGTTGGGAATAAGTAGAAAAAGGTATAATTGAGTGATCCTTTGTGGATTTTCGTATCCTAACGATTCCTAATGATAAAATGAATACCAATGAGGAAAATAAAAGAGAAATAAAGAGAAATCCTCAAAAAGAACTATTTTAATAAGAAATAAACAAAATAATGTGAAAATAATGCATTTAGATGCATCTAGAAGGATAATGAGTGTCCAATAAAAAGGATTTCAAAATAATAGAGTTTCTTGGGATCCAAGGAGTCCCAATAAAAAGGAAAGAAAGAGAAAATACCAAATTTGCAAAACAAAAGGATAATGGGATACCTTATTAATGAATTATGAGGTATTGTTAAAAAGAAAGTAATTTCTATTAAAGGAAATAGAATTTCGTGCCTATGAATTAAAGGGCAAGTCTAATGAGATTAAAGAGAGGTTTTTTGTATTTCTAATTATCAATGGAATAATGATTATCAAAGAACATAATTAGGAGAGAGAGAGACTTGCTTCTCTTTGAAGGAAAATGATTCCTATTAGAAGAGGGACTTCGTTTCTTTAAGGAAAGCCATCATAGGGATTCGTTGACTTCCCCTATATAAGGGGTAAGACTTGGGGACAAATCCAGAGGGAGTTCCCCGCAGCCAACCCTCTCTTCTTCTTATTCTTCTTCTACTTCATCTTCTTCGTCAAAACCCTAACGGGGAGGAACACCAAGAACGTAAAGTCACGAGGCAACAAGTATGGGTTGCAATGATGGTGTGGTGCTCCACGGTGCCATAGATTTGTGTTTCCATCGAGACCATGACCTAAAGAAGGCGCAGCTGCAGTCGCATGGCTGCAACATCAGCAGCAGGTCGTAGGGCATCTTCTCCTAACCTAGCCACATGGGCCACGTTCTAGGCGGCACCCCAGGTGCGGCTGGAGGTGGCGGGGCTAGGGCAAAGTGGGGTGGCAGCCATTGGGGTCCGAGGGAGGTTGGAAGAGCCACGCAGGTCGTAGCTAGGGCTGCAGTCGACGGGCAACCAGAGCTTCACAGGGAAGAAGAAGGCAAGGGTCTATTGGATGAGAATGCCACTCTGCAGGATGTAGCACTCAACACTTAACCAAGGGCATAACACTCATTGCGTTATGTTTCCAAAGCAAAGCACATGCATGGGAACTTGGCGACGTGGCAATCTCTGATTGGTCGGAAGGTAATTTACTTTCAAAAATCATATCTAATGATTGGTAACTCTGATTAGGACAAGTAATATATGAATTTTGATCAGGAGAACGAGATGAATCCAATAAAAATAGTATTAAAGATAGATTCCGTTCCTAATTGCAAAAGTACTATAAGTTAATGAGAAGTGCATTAAAGTTAAGTTAAAAACCCTATTTGTGATTAAAGGTTGAATCTAGTATGCTTAATGGGTTAATTGAAGTGTTAATAACCTGTTGGATGATAATTTTAGATTCGAACCTGATCTAGATGTAAAATTGCATAATTTAGGGTTTTTACCCCATATGAGAATGATTAAGTTTTTAGAAACCCTAAATTTAGGGTAAAAGAGGATAAGATCGTATATGATTTGGAAATGTGAAAATATGTTGTAAAATGATGGTCCTAAGTTATTTGTACATAAAAGTCCTTAATTTTGGATAAATACCCTATATGTAGTAATTAGGGTCTTTTCATGAATAAAAGGTGGAATTGATGGCAAAATGAGTTCATATGATAATTAGACCCTAATGAACTTTGAAATTGATGATAGATACGCATAATGATCTTGTCATGGATTTAAAGGACAAAAATAGTAGTTTTAATGAAAAAGAAGCTTAATGAAACTAATTGATGATTAATGTGCATGTAATATGAAAATAGGGTTATATGTTGTTAAGATAACCTTAATGTAGAAGAATAGATAAGATAATAAGGGTTTATGAGTAATGGTATAAAATTAGGTTTTGAAATAGTAAAAGATGAAGGGAAACCCTAATTGCTATGGAAACCCTAAAAGTGAATTAAAAACCCTAGGAAACAAGCTAGGTTTAATAGATCTTGGTGACATGAATAATAAAACGGGAATTACATGATTATTTCAGGATCTTATTGAAAATGATTGCTTGCTTGGATTCTTATTTGCATGGATATTTTTGTTCAAATCATTAGATCAGGTATGTGGTTACGCTTATGAATATCTCGAGTTAGTTTTCTGAGGTTTACCGAAGTTTTCATCGATGTCATGAATTAATTGTTGGATGATTTTAATTCATGCAGGATATAATGTGGATATGACTATCACATAAGATATGTGCCTACTAGCTCAGATCCTGGTCCCCTCTGTGGCTTAATAGTTGACCTAGTACATGGCTACCTATGGGGTAGGTCCATCAGGTCATTGGATGACTTAGTACATGGCTACCAATGGGGTAGGTACATCAAGTCACATTGAGTTAGATATTGGGCTACCTTCGGGTAGTGCCATGCGACTCTATTACCCTATGTATTGGCTACCTGTAAGGTAGGACCATGGTGGTAAGAATCTACCTAAAGAGAGGTAGCATACAAATCCACTGTAGGGATAGCACAGAGCAAGGGGATAGGTAAGGATTGAGTAGTATGGCTTAAAATGTAATCTTGGTTGTTAAATGATTAATTGAATGATTACATTAAGAATAATTGCATGAATATTGTTTCCCCCACATACCAGCTTCAGCTGACCGACATTTTGTTTGTCAGTGTTTTAGGTACAAGACAAAAGAACAAACAATAAATTGTCATATTGGGAAATACATAAAGTAAAATACAACGAGGATTAGTTAGAGTAGAATCCGTAAGTGGATAGAAGTTTAGAGATCCAAGTTTTCAAAAAGAAACAAAAAGGTATGCAAAATTTTATTTTCTTACAGCTTTTCAGTTTAGTCTGTTAAAATTTAATAATTGTTCTTGGTTAATTGCCAAACATTTGATTCAGGTTATTGGTTAACAGCTCTGTCCTTTCAATCTCCCTTAATTGGGGTTTAATGGGAGGCGGGGTCGTAACAGTCATCCCAAGAACAATTTTTCAAATCTACAAACAAATTTTTCTTTTGGTTGCAGGTGATATCAGGTGGCAATTGTTGATATGATAAATAGTTATAATTATCGACAAACCATGGTAGGTGGGGTTCAATAGACTTTGCCATCATCCTAGTTTCATTGCCATAATTGCCATTAATAGGTAATGGATCCTTTTCAACAACTATGATCCACGATAAGTGGTCAGCAACCATATTTTCTGTTCCCATGTTGTCTATGATTTCATGATCAAATTCTTGCAATAGTCGAGCCTACATTAAAAGTTTGGGCTTGGTGTCCTTTTCTGCATCAAGTTATTGATGGCACCATGATCAGTGTATACCTTGACTTTTGATCTATCAGATAGGATCTGAATTTGTGAAAGGTGAATACTATTTATAGTATTTCCTTTTCAATAGTGGTGTAGTTGACCTGGGCATCATCCAGGTTCATGCTAGCATAGTATATAGCATTGTGTTTCTTGTCTTTTCTTTTTAAAAGAACGACCCCAATAGCATAGTTGCTAGCATCACACATTATCTCAACTAGAAGCCCCCAATCTATGGCTTGCAATAGTGGAGTTGTTGTCAATGCATTTTTCAGAGTATTAAAAGCTTCACGAAATTTATCTATAAAGTCAAACTCAACATCCTTTATGATAAGGTTGGATAGGGGATTTTCAATCTTAGGGAAGTCCTTGATAAACCTTCTATAGTATTTGATGTCTCCCTGAAAGCTTCTTACCCTAGACACTGATTTAGGGGGCAGTAGTTTAGATGCTATCTCTATTTTCCTAAGGTCGACCTCAATTCATTTTTTAGAAATCTTATGTTCGAGAATAATGCCTTCTTGCACCATGAAGTGGCACTTTTACCAATTCAAAACCAATTGCTTCTCCTCACACCTTTGTAGGACTTGAGATTAGTTCTTTAGACATTTGTCAAAATCAGTTCCATACACTGAAAATTCATCCATGAAAACCTCCATTATATCCTCTAAAAAATCTACAAAGATAGAATGCAGGTGGGTTGAATAAACCAAATGACATTTGGAGGAAGGCATAAGTTCTATAGATGTAGGTGAAAGTGGTCTTCTCCTAATCACCAGGGTGGATAGATACTTGGTGGAATCCTGAATATCCATCTAGGAAGCAGAAATACGAGTGGTGGGCCAACCACTCCAGGACTTGATCAATGAATGATAGCTGAAAGTGGTACTTAGCTGAGGTATTGAGATTTCTATAATCTATGCCCATCTACCACCCATGCACTATCTGTCTGGTCACTCATCTCCATTTTCACCCTTCACGACCATCATTCCTCCCTTTATGGGAACGGCATGTATTAGTGTTACCCAATTGTTGTTGCTAACTGGGTATATAATCCCTACATCACACAGCTTTGTCTCCTCTTTCTTGACTACTTCCCTTAATATTTAATTAAGTTTTCTTTGAGGTTGGGGCATAGGCTTTCCTATTTCTTCCAGATTTATTCTATGCCTACAAACTGATGGGCTCAAACCTTTGATGTCCTCCATAGAACACTCTATGGCTTTCCTTCATAGTTTTAGTTCTTTTAACAATTTCTCTTCTTGTTCATCAGTCAAGTCAGATTTTATGATCACCGGATTCCTTTCTTCATCCTTCAGGTGTGAACTCATGCTTCAATCCTTCAGTCAAGTCAGAGTATGAACTCATACTTCAATTCTTTAGGTAATTGTTTCAATTATGGTTTGGCTTTAGTGTCATCTTCTCTTCCTGTGTTTGTTCCAGTGAAGCATACTTTGTAGTTTCAATGGTTTCTTCTTTGTCATTACTATATTCTTCCATCGGTTGTTTCAGATAATCCAAAATCTCTACAACATCAAGTTCTTGGATACTTGGATCAGAGTTATTGAGGGATCACATAAGTGTATCAAATATGGTGGTATTTTCTTGTACCTCCTAACAGAACTGATGTAGCTATCCATCAAGTGTAACCAACTCGGAAAGAGAAGGTCTCCTCATATGGCATCTTGAATGTGGAAGTTAATATTATCATTCCCCACTTGAGTAATGATAATTCTAGATTCGACATCAATTAATGCACTCCCAATGGAGAGGAATGGTCTCCCAAAGATCATATGGCATGTTGGGTCTTCTAGCATATCTATTATGACAATGTCGCATGGGATAAAGAATCATCCCATGCGGATAGGGACATCTTCCATGATTCCTATAAGCTTTATGAAAGTATGGTTGGCCAGCTGAATCCTCATTCCAAGATTTACCATATCTGTGAGTGTCAGGCTTTGTGAAAGAGTCAGGGGCATGAGACTAATATATGATCCCAGGTCTACAAGTCCCTATCTTACCCCATCATCTCCAACGTTGAAAGGAATTATGAATTCTCATGGATCCTTCTTCTTTGTGGGCATGTTAGCTTGAACATAGGCATTGGACATTTTTTCTAGCCTCACTATTTGTATGTGATCTCCCTTCCTTCTCTTCATAATTAGGTGTTCAAAGAACTTGGTGTGGGTTGGTATCTCCTCAATAGTGTCCAAGAATGGTACATCAAGGTGCAATTTCTTTACTTCAAGAAATTTTTCACATCTTTTCATTCGGTCGGCCTTGATCAGCTTATAGGAAAAAGGAACTCTTGGCGAGTATGGATTCCTCTTAGTGAATGCCTACTCAGCTGAGTTGGACTTCTTCTCTTTGGTAATCTTCTTTCCCTTGGATTTCTTTTTGGCTTTATCTTTCTCAGTAACCACTTCCTCTTCGACTGCTTCCTCTACTATCACTGGTTAGGGATGAGATTCAGCACTAGAGTTGCCTTCTTGACTAGTCATGTCCTTCAGATCCTCCAAAAACATTTTCAGAACAAAGAGTGACCATTTTCACACTTTCAGTGTTGGATGAAATCTTTCCTTGCGGATTTTTGATGAGTTATGACAACTATGCTAGTTGTTGAACAATCTACTTCTGATGTGTATGCATGTTGGCCATTTGAGTATGTATCACACTTAAGACACTCGTATTGGTAATATCACTTTGTGATTCTTGTTTACATATTGTGGTTTGTCTCTCTGCAAATTCGAAGATCCCAAATACCTGATGTGATATTTTGAATGCACTAACAAACTCACTCGGGGTTCAAAACCCCTAGCTTTTACCTAAACCTAAGTGCAATAATACCACCCGCAAGCGGATGAGTCTTATCGTAGTATAGTTAAGGATTGAACCCAAAGGACAACGTTTTTAAGAATCCTTGTCAGTCGAGTCTAGTTCGAGTTAAAGCTAATATTTAAAATGATTTGTTGATTTGGGTTTAATTAAACTAATTGCAAGAAAGTAAAAGTTGAATTAAAGTTGGATTTAGATCAAATGATATGGAATCGCTGGGATGGTATCAGGTTTCACCACCGCTACACACGCAAACACATTCCAATGCAAACTATCTAGGCAACATAAAACGATCCAAATAGAGCTGTTGCAGAACCCCCCATACGGGCGTTAGGTTCGCGTAAGCAGCACCTTAGGCATCAGATGTCTCGTCACCAACCGGATCACTTACTTACGACTCTGACAATACAAAAATCGAACGAAGGTTGTGAGCCCCCTATACAGGCGTTAAGCACACAACAGCGTCACCGAAGGCTAAATGGTTCGTCCCCACGTAGATCATACACTTACAACCTCGAAGAAATCCCATTCTATTTCTAGTTTGGGAGTCAACCACGTTAAATGATAAGCAAGCAGGTGATAGATCTACCAACTAACATTGATGATAAATAAGACGATACAAAATCCAACTAAGTTTGTGGTCCTCCCTGACGGATGTTTATACCATAGAAGTGTCACCGTAGGCTAGATGTCTCGTCCCCTCATGGATCATACACTTACGACCTCAAGGAATCCTATCAGAAGTTCTCATCAAGAAGTTGAAATTGTAAACCGCCATTCCGTCCCACATATAGAAGATTTCACAATATAGGAGAGAACAAGATGAAAGCAAGTAGATAATCAACTACAAACATACCAACTAACAACAAAATGGAAAGTTATATACATTGCCATGGAGAGTTTAACAAAAGAACATGATTTGCATAGGCAGCGGGGCTAATCCCCACACCCCAGTGAAAAGGTACTACTCGCTAATGATGTGAGAAATAAGAAGAATGAGAAAGAGAGAGAAATCTACCATGAACTCGGTGCAGAAGGTTGTCGCAGCTCGGTGAAGAAGATATGGCCTTCTACATCATGTCGGAGTAGATCTGGGCACGAATGGGAGTTGCCAAGACAGACTGGACAGTCTTCCTCGCTCTGTCTTCCTTCTCTCCTCAGCCTCCTTGGTTGCAACATGGGCAGTAGGTGGAATGAAACTGGCGTGGACGGCACTGGATTTGGATCGGACCTATGTACATGCATCATGTCGGTGTCCTGGAACCGATGTCCAAGTGAGGACCCTTGGGGTCCTATTTATAGGCACCGAACTGTCCCCGAACGGTCTTGGATTAAAAGACACCAAATGATCTAGAGATATTTTTGCCCAAACGGTTTCACTTTATTCAGCCCAAAATGTCTGTAATGCATTCTCGAAACGGTATGTAGACCATTTGCTATCAAATGATCTTGAGCAAATTTGACCAAACGGTCTTGAGCAGCAAACGGATTGGAAACCATTTAATATCAAACGGTCTTGGATTGTAAAGTTCAAACGGTTTCACAAACTATTTGGGATTGATCAGTCTCACAAACTGTTTGGAACAGAACGTTCTCTCAGACTGTTTGCCTATCAAACGGTATCAAGCAAACAGTCTTTGTGGGGCAAACGGTCTTCGTGGAGCAAACGGTCATGTGTAAAAGAGTAAATGATTTTGCAGGAGTGGACTTCCAAACAATCTTCGTTTCTTTGCTGCATACGGTCTTCAGCTTAATGAAATAGTTTTCCAGAAAAAAGACCAAACGGTCTTGGCTGCTCGATTGGCTAAATAGTCTGGGATCGTATGGTTGGTGGCGGTGTGGTGATGCAGTAGTAGGAGTGGTGGATTCGGAGCCGCTGCTGGATAGGGCGGAGTTCTAGGAGCAAGGCGCCACCGAGATCGGACGTATTTGAAGAAGAGAAGTGCTGCTTGGCAGAGGTGTAGAGGTAGAAGACGACGCACCATGGTCGTGGTGAGGTAGCTGTCTCACAATCGTGCTGCCTCGCACGGGCATGGCGGGTGAAAGATGGTCGATGATGGTGGTGTGCCACGGTCGTGGTGTGTCAAACACGGTCATGGCAGTTGGAGGCTTGGCACTATTCGGCGATGCGCCACGGTCGTGATGAGGAGAACACGGTCATGGCTTCACCTCACGGTCGTGGCTTCACCACACGGTCGTGGTGAGGACAGTGGACCACGACCATGGTCATCCAAAACGGTCATGGCCGTGGCTTTGCTTCAAGGCCTTGCACTGCTCGACCCCTCGCGGCTGGGTTATGCCTCCAATCGGCCTCTTCTGGTCTATCGGTCTCGAGACTGAATGGGCTCAAACAGTCTTAAGACCGAATGGGCTCAAACAGTCTTGAGACCGAATGGGCTCAAATAGTCTTGAGACCGAATAGGTTCAAACCGAATGGATGGATTTGCTTGGTTAGATAGATTGGACAGAACCAAGGGTGAGTGAGGATGGGCCCCAGGTGAATGTTCAGCTTCATCAAGACCTACATTAAGTCAATATAAATTCAGTTAAGACCTTGATAATCGAATCAATCAAGTATTTTTGCGCATTATGATTCATATTGATATTTAATGAGTGAACTAGTATATGTAGAGTTGAATTTGTCCAAAAATGAAAATTGAGTTTCATGATGAATATGCATTCATCAAAATACCCCAAACTTAAATGTTGCTCATCCTCGAGTAACACAAAATCTGAAACAGTCGCCAAATGAATACTTTCAATTCATGTGATTACTTCATCTTCACATCACGAATAATTTCTTTCTGCTCAAAATGACTCAGTATCTCAACCTCCTGAGACCACTAAACACATCTTACCATATCTTCGTTCCTAAGTTTGTTTTCCAAAATCACTTCCTCATGTTTTCCAACAACAAGCATGTCAAAGAGTTTTGTAAGAGTCCAGAGATGCCCATGGAACAACAAGTGTGCATTTGATCTGACACTGGTGTTTTTCAGGATAGGGTAGGCAATCAATGTGCCCATAGGTAGAAAAGGGAGTGAATGATGGTATGGAAGGAAGAAATAAATCTCTCCTCGATTCGACTCGAGATTTTTATTTTATGGTTTGCAATTTCATTTATTGCATTTTTTGTGTGAATCTCTACTCTATTCGAGTCGAGATTGCATTTCGTTTTGTGTGTGCTTTGGCATCTTTTTGTTTGCAAATATCTCCTCTATTCGACTCGAGATTGCATTTTTGGTGGTACGCCCTTGTTTATTTGTTAGGGGTATGGAAGAAGCAGATAAAGAGGGAAGCGACGTGCCACCCCGAACTTAGGGTTTGGCACAATTTTGGCTATATATTTTTTTTCTTTTTGATGAATGGAGGGATACGAAGATGATAGAAGAGGTGTAGAAGAGAGTTTAGATCAGAATGCAACTTGATTTACAATTCAGTGCACTGAGTTGTTCTCTTTATCGTACTCTGCTCAAATAATGACTTGATGAGGATCCAGTGGGGATTCCATGCTATTGTTCCACAAATCAGTTAGGAAGCATGACGTGTTTGATCCCTATCAGTTTGAAAGACACTTATCATTTTTGCAAAAGTATCACAATGTTAGGAATCATAAGCTTCACAAGATGATTTCAATCAAAAGGCTTGTTTCAAAAAGTGGTCCTTTTGAGGATTTACTTCAAATAAGGAGGATAAGATGATTCAAAATGCATAGCAGGTTAGGAAGTGGCTTTTAATGAAAAAGGAAGTGTCAAAAATTCATCAAGTATCTGTTCAATTTCTTTGAGAAACATTATAGAATTTTGAAAATTTTGAATTTTTTTTATCAAGAATGTGATAGTGAAAACTTAAGTATGAAAAGGATGTGTGGTGTGCTCCCGCTAGGGGCTTACAATAACGGCCAACTAGGGTGGCCGAGTGCAATCCATGAGGTCGGGAGGCATGGGAGTGATGGGATCTTTGCTTTGGAAATTTGTATGGTCCCAGATCGAGTCTATCACTAAAAGTAAAACAATTTGCCTGCAAGCGTACGGGGTACTGTTGTAGTATAGATCAAGGGCAAGATGCGGGGTCGAACCACAGAGATAGAGGGGGCGCTAGAGTTAGAAGGTGTGAGCTACGTTCCTATTGCAGAGAGTAGGGTTTTTAGGGTTTTAAGGTTGATTGGTTGTTGATTAAGCTAAGAGAGCGAGTAGGAAAAGCAAAATGAAACTAAGTTATCAAAAAGCTAAATTAACAAACTAAGTCAACAAGCTATCTAAACAAGAGCAAGAGAAAACTACACTGGACTAAGCAAGCAACTAGCAATTGAGAGCCTAAGTTAACCACTAATCAAGATCAAAGACCTAAATTAACACTTAGCTAATAAAACTAGGCAATTAACTAAGTTAACTAAAGTAATTGAACTACACTAGCATTAATAAGAAAACTAGGCAATTAGGTTTTTAAGCAATTAGATGAAGGAGGTGGGCTGTTTGGGAATGTGACCTTGACATTAATTGGGGGATGTCATCATAATAAGCAATAAGCACACTTCATTCTAGACTACCAAACCAAACAACAAGGTGGGTGCTATGAGGATGTACCCTATGCTATTAGTTGGAGAACTAGGGCTAGGTGTAATTCTCATAGGACTCACCAAGTCTAGGTCTCTAGGATAAGTGGTATTAGTCAATTGAGGACCAAGGTTAAGGATGGGAGTAGAGATGAGGATATTTGACCTCATGCCACTAGCCACCTCAACCTTTAGGAAATCCTAGGCAATTGCACTAATCACACTTATACTAGTCACTTAGAACTCACATTTGCATGTAGGAAGAAGGTGATTATGTAGGAAGATAGGGGGCAAGCTAGGGATCCGAATTAAGGACCTAGGAGCCAATCCTATGATAGCTACATAGAAACCAACACCCTAGCGGCAAATGTCTTCAAGCACCACAAGGCAAGCAATTAATGTAATTAAACAACCATCACATGCACAAGTAATGGGAAATGAGATATAAGAAAAGGCAATCATCATAGAAGTGAAATATGTTCATTACAAATTATATTCCCCCAACATGGTATCAAAGTCACATTTTTGCCCCAAACAGCCCACCCAAGGGGGCTTAGCTATACATGATCAAAACAGAAACAAAGAAGAAGGGAAAAAGAGTAGGAAACACCATGGATGCTTGATGAAGCTTGACTTCTTCACCTCCTTGCTGCCAGCCACAATCCTCCTCCTCCAATGGTGCCCTAGAGCATGGAAATGGTGGAATGGATGGATAGAAACCTAGAGAAACTAGGTTTCTATGGTGGAAATTAGTGGAAAGTGGGTGGAAATGGGATTAAATGCAAGGAAAGTAGGTGGATGAGAGTAATGGAGGCAAGGGAGCAGCTGGGGGAGGCTAGGAAGTGCTCTCTCTTGAGCCCTAGAAGCAGCTAGTGCTTATATAGGAGCTAGGGCTAAGTGGGGGTAAAATAGGAAAAACAGTGAAAAGTTGTTTAGGGTAGGTGATCACCACGGTCGTGGTGGGTGTGCCACAGCCATGGTGAGGGTAGTGGGGAACGGCCATGGGGGGTGAACACGGTCGTGGGGTGAAGGAAGTGGTGAAAAAAACAAAATATGGTGGTGGCCACGGTCGTGGTGGGTAGCATGCACCACGGCCGTGTTGGGTAACACGGCCGTTTTGGAGGAGTTGGAGGTGACCGTGGGGAGGGGCCACGGGCGTCTTGATCAGCTTTGGCCATGGTCGTGGCTTTCTGGGCAAATTCCCTGTTGGCAATTGACTTTTTGCAATTAATTCCCACGACCGTGGTAGGGTGCCACAGTCGTGTTCTCTTCTCTTGACCATGACTGTGCTGATGGCCACGGTCATGTTGTCTTTACTAGCCACGGTCATTGCTGGGAGGCCACGGTCGTGGGTGATCTAAGGATTTCCCTATTGCAACCTATTGGAACTTGGCAATAAACCCACGACTGTGGCATTGGGGCCACGGCCGTGGTGAGGCTTGACTTCTTGATTTTGCTTCTTACTTTGTCAATTTCGGATGTCTTTGCTCGGGGATGATTCTTGGCCACTAGAGGTAGGTTGAGGGAGACTTTGGGGCCTTCTTTGGGTCCCTCCTTCTCTCTCTTCCATCTAATCATGGTCCAAGTACCTGAAAAACAGTGCAAAGAACATCCATAAGTATATTTGCAATGATAATCATATTTGGGAGAATAACATGTAATTGTAATGCATTTGAATGTGATAAAAGTACAAAATGACACAAGATACAGCCCTAGAATAGGGTTGGATCAATGGGTGTAGGAGGAAAGTGAGGTAAGTACCACCCACCCTCCACCCCAAAACTTACAGATTTGCTCGTCCCGAGAAAACCCTAAATCCAAGATGGAGGGGGAAATTATGCCAGAATGACCACCGGATGTGGTTGCGTTCCAATCAGCGTGCATCCTTTTATCTGAAAATCTCAAAGGTAAAGAGAAATTAGATCTTAAAATAGTATCTTGTGATGCTAATTTTATTTAATGAAAAATTAACTAGAAGTTAAAGGCAAAATTGAAGAAACATTCTAATTTGAAAAGGGAAGTAAAACAAATTTATTTATTGGGTTGCCTCCCGATAAGCACCTTTGTTGTATGTCGATGGCTTGACTGAGTCCTTCACCTTCATGGTGGATCCTTTGGATTGGTGAGTTCCATCGTTGCTTTAGTGCCTATGTCAGTTGAGGGGAAATATCTCTTTAATAGGTGACCATTTGTTACAAATTCACCTAACTTTTCACTCCATAATGAGAAGGCACCGTGTGGGGAGATGATCTTGATGATGTATGGTCCAGACCAGTGTGAGCGGAGTTTTCCTGGGAATAACTTTAACCTTGAGTTGAATAGCATAACTTGGCCTCCTACTTGTATGTCTTTTCTTTTCAGATGTCCATCGTGCCAAAGTTTTGTGCGTTCTTTGTAGATTCATGCATTCTCATAAGCTGTCATCATGAGTTCATCCAGCTCTTAGAGTTGTAGAATCCTGGCTTGGCCAGTTTCTTTCATATCAAAGTTCAGTTGCTTAATTGCCCACCATGCCTTGTGTTCGAGTTCGACTGGCAGGTGGCAAGCCTTTACATATATTAATCGAAAAGGTGTAGTCCCAATGGGAGTTTTATAAGCAGTTCGATATGCCCATAAGGCGCCGTTGATTTTTGTTGACCAATCCTTTCGATTGCATCCTACAGTTTTTTTCCAAAATAGCCTTTAGTTGACGGTTAGAGACTTCTACATGTCCACTTGTTTGTGGATGGTAAGGCGAGGCTACCTTATGTGTTACAATGTATTTTCTCAGTAAAGCTTCAAAGCTTCTTTCAAGAAAGCGGGACCCTCCATCAGATATCATGGTTCATGGCACTCTAAAATGGGGGGAAATAATATCTTTGAATAATTTGATGATGGATTTGGAATCACTAGTGAAGATTGGTATTGCTTCAACCCATTTTTAGACGTAGTCCACCGCCACCAGGATGTATGAAAATCCATGAGAAGATGGGAATGGACCCATGTAGTCCACCCCCCAAACATCGAATATCTTTACTTCTTGCCATAGATTTAGCGGCATCTCATCTCTCTTTGTTATATTACATGTTCTTTGACATTTTTCACATGATAGGACAAAGTCATAGGAATCCTTGGATATGGTCGGCCAGAAGAATCCACATTGCAAAACATTCAAGGAAGTCTTTTTAGAGATCAGATGTCCTCCCACAGGTCCTGAGTGAAATTGTTCCAAAATATGTTGAGCTTCTTCTTCGGTGATACATCGTCTATACAGACCATCAGCACATAGTTTGAAAAGGTACGACTCATCCCAGTAGTACTGTTTCACATCATGCATAAATTTCTTTAGTGCATTTCTGGTGCATTGAGGATGAATAACCCCAGCAGCAAGGTAGTTCACAAAATCTGAGTACCATGGTATAACTTCTGAGACCTTCATTAGTTGATCATCCGGTAGGGAATCATTAATCGAAATCTTCTCGGTATCCTGAGTGTGGATGCGACTGAGGTGGTCTGCTACAACATTCTTTGTACTATTTTTATCTCTTATCTCTAAATCAAATTCTTGTAATAGGAGGATCCATCTAATCAGCCTAGGTTTTGCATCTTTCTTTGCCAGAAGGTAACGAATGGCAGTGTCGTCTGTGTAGACAATGACCTTCGAACCAATTAGGTAGGATCTGAACTTGTCAAAGGCATACACGACTGCTAGAAGTATTTTCTCGGTAGTTGCATAATTCATCTGAGCTTCATCGAGAGTCTTCGATGTGTAATAGATCACATAGTGTTTCTTCTCTATACATTGCCCTAAAATAGCACCCACAACATAGTCATTGGCATCGCACATAATTTCAAAAGGGTTGTCCAAGTTAGGAGCTCTGATGATGGGTGTTGTTGTGAGATCCTGCTTTAGTGTGTTGAAGCTTGTGACACATTCTTTGTCAAAATTGAATTCAACATCTTTTAGTAACAAATTTGTCATTAGCTTGGTTATCTTTGAAAAGTCCTTTATGAATCTCCTATAAATCCTGCATGACCTAGGAAAGCATGGACTTCTTTTACATTTTTTGGGGTAGCCAATTTAGAAATCACCTCAATCTTGGCTTTATGTACTTCAATTCCTCTATTGTTGACCATATGGCCTAGGACAATGCCTTCCTTTACCATAACGTGGCATTTTTCCCGATTCAGCACAAGATGTGCTTCTTCACAACGTTTGAGGACCAGGGAGAGGTGCTTTAGACATGAATCGAATGAATCTCTGTAAATAGAAAAATCATCCATAAAAACCTCCATAATAGTTTCAGTAAGACCAGCAAATATGGCAGTCATGCAACGTTGAAAAGTTGTGGGTGCATTACAGAGACCAAACGTCATTCTTTTAAATGTGTATGTCCCGAATGGGTAGGTAAAGGTTGTTTTCTCTTGGTCATCTGGATGTATGGGTATTTGATAGAATCCAGAGTAACCGTCGAGAGAACAGAAATATTCTTGGTGAGCCAACCTTTCTAGGACTTGATCAAGGAAAGGCATTAGAAAATGATCTTTTCGAGTTTCCCTGTTTAATTTTCTATAGTCTATGCACATCATCCACTCTATTACTGTTCGAGTGGGGATGCATTTCCTGTTTTCATTCCGTATAACAGTTGTTCCACCTTTCTTCGAGACTACATGCACTGGGCTCACCCATAGCGAATTTGATATTGGGTAGATTATTCCAGCTGTGAGAAGTTTAATAACCTCGTGACGGACCACTTCCTTCATATTTGGATTTAGCTTCCGTTGATGCTCAATAGTAGGCTTGTAATCTTCCATCATAGGGATCTTGTGCATACACAACACTTGACTGACCCCAGTGAGGTCACTCATTTTATAACTGATGGCTTTCTTTCCCTTAATTCCTTCAGGAGTTTCTCTTCCTGTTTAGTTATTAGATCGGAATTTATAATAATTGGGAAAACTTTGAGATCGTCTAAAAACACGTGCTTCAGTCCTTTGGGCAGGGGCTTCAATTTGGGAGCCTATGGTTTTTCGCATGTTTCTTTTATAGCCTCCATAGTTTTGAGTTCTTTATAAGTGGCTTCAACATCTTCTTTAGCAGAGTTAAGGGATTCCATGCAATCCTTTAATTGTTCGTCAATTGGTTCATCAATTGATGGGTTCATTAGAGAAACTTCTAAAGGATTGTCTGATTCATGATGCTCTTGAGTCAGAAGTGGCATTTGCTCAATGCAGTCAAATAGATAGACTTCTTCTTGCATACTTGGTCTTCTCATACTTTCAAAAACATTAAATTCGAGAGTTTCTTTGCCTAATCTGAGCAGTAAGGTACCAGCTTCAACATCAATCAGGGCTCTTGCAGTGGTGAGGAACATACGGCCAAAGATGAGAGGATATCTGGCGTCTTCTTTTATGTCCATAATGACAAAGTCGCATGGAACATATGTGTCCTTACCTACCTTGACCAGGACATCTTTGAGGATTCCTAACGGACGTTTTATCGAATTGTCTGCAAGCTGTATAGTCATGCCAATAGGAAGCAATTCTGCAAACCCTAGTCTTTTGCATAGGCTAAGTGGCATAATAGAGATGCTTGCACCGAGATCTGCCAATCCTTTCTTGCATGATGAGTCGCCAATGTGACATGAAATTCCAAAGGATCTCGGGTCTTTTTGTTTCTTGGGCATTTTGTTCAATATGATATCAGATGTAGTTGTAGCCATTTTTACTGTCTCATACTCTTCAATTATATACTTCCTGGTGAGGAGTGACTTTAAGTACTTTGTCCATGCTGGTATCTTGGCCAAAGCATCCAAAAAGGGTATATCAACATGAAGTTTCTTCATAGCCTCTTTAAACTTATTGAATCGGGTATCAAGCTTTGTTTGCCTTAGATGGGCTAGAAAAGGTATACGAGGTTTGTACACAAGGATATCAGATTCTGGAGTCTCATTTTATTCGTCTTCTTGAGCAGACTTCTCTAAATTTCCCTTTTCTGACTTATCATCTTTTGATTGAGTCTCTTGAGTTGTTGAGTCTTGGGCAATCACAGGTTCATCCTCGTCTGTAATAACCACATGTGTCTTTTTAGGGGGATCCGAATAGGTTTTCCCTGACCTAGTGGTGAGTGCCTTCAACTGTTCAGGATGCTTAGGATTGTTCTTGGGTTGGCCAGAAAAGACTCCAGTAGGCAGTTTTATGCTAGCTGCGAGTTGAGCTAATTGAGATTCAATAGCCTTCTGTTGAACTTGTTGGTTAGCTATCACGGTTTGCTGAGTTTGTAACATCTTTTCAATGGCTGATAGCTTGTCATCAGGAGAAACTGGACCTGCTTGTTGTCCTTGTTGTTGATTAAGATTCTGGTACTGAGAGTTATTTTGGTAATTATTGTAGTTTCTATTCTAAAAGTTCCCCTTGAAATTTCCTTCATTCCCAAAATTTTGTTGTTGATTATACTAGAATCCTGGTGGGCCTCTTGGTTGATTGTTTGAACCAAATTGATGTGAGTTTACTGCTCTAGAGGGGATTCCATATTGAAAACCAAGATGATTCCTATTATGATTCAAATTGTAATAACTTTGACTAGGAATGGTGTTGATAGAATCAAGATTTTCCATCTAACATCTATCTCCTTGGCCACATACATTGCTCAGAACAACATCATAGAGAACATTGCATGATAGAGTGGAATGATCGGTGCTCTTACATGCTTCACAGAATAAGGAAGCAGACTTGACCTATTCTAGTTGTCGAGTGGGTGAACATCCTCTTCGAATAGCAGCAAGAGATGATTCAATATGGTCTTGCTTGGCAACTAAGAGTTTCAAGGTTTCAGCGATAGGCTTGTACTCGGGAGTAGCTTCAGCCATAGATACTTTCAAAACTCCTTTACCTACAGATCTACCACAATTGGCTTGATTTTCTGCTCCCAGGGTGATGACTCTCCATGCGATGTCATAACATTGGCACATGAAGTTTCCTCCACATGAAGTTCTCGTCAAGAAGTCGAACTTGTAAACTGCCATTTTGTCCCACATATAGAAGATTTCGCAATATAGGAGAGAACAAGATGAAAGCAAGTAGAAAATAAACTACAAACATACCAACTAACAACAAAGAGGAAAGTTATATACATTGCCATGGAGAGTTTAACAAAGGAACATGATTTGCATGGGCAGCAGGGCTAGTCCCCGTACCCCAGCGAAAAGGTACTACTCGCTCATGATGCGAGAAATAAGAAGAATGAGAAAGAGAGAGAAATCTTCCATGAAATCGGTGCAGAAGGTAGTCGCATCTCGGTGATGAAGATATGGCCTTCTACGTCGTGTCGGAGCAGATCTGGGTGCAAATGGGAGTTGGCAAGATAGACTGTATAGTCTTCCTCGCTCTATCTTCGTTCTCTCCTCATCCTCCTTGGTTGTAACACAGGAAGTAGGTGGAATGAAACTGGCATGGACGACACTGGATTTTTATCGGACATGTATACAGGCAGCCTGTCGGCGTCCCGGAACTGATGTCCAAGTGAGGACTCTTGGGATCCTATTTATAGGCACCGAACTATCCCCAAATAGTCTTGGATTAAAAGACACCAAACGATTTAGAGATATTTTTGCCCAAACGGTTTCACTTTATTCAGCCCAAACGGTCTGTATTACATTCTCCACACAGTATGTAGACCATTTTCTATCAAATGGTCTTGAGCAAATTTGACCAAACAGTCTTGAGCAGCAAACGGTTTGGAAACCGTTTAATATCAAATGGTCTTGGACTGTAAAGTCCAAATGATTTCACAGATCGTTTGGGATTGATCGGTCTCACAGACCATTTGGAATAGAACATTCTCTCAAACCATTTTCTTATCAAACGGTCTCAAGCAAATGGTCTTCGTGGGGCAAACAGTCTTCGTGGAGCAAATAGTCCTGTGTAAAAGAGTAAACAATTTTGCAGTTGTGGACTTCCAAACAATCTTCATTTCTTTGTTGCATACGGTCTTTAGCTTAATGAAACTGTTTTCCAGAAAAAAGACCAAACGGTCTTAGCTACTCGATTGGCTAAATAGTATGGGATCGTATGGTTGGTGGCAGCGTGGTGCTATAGTAGTAGGAGTAGTGGATTCGGAGCCGCTGCTGGATAGGGCGGAGTTCTAGGAGCAAGGCGCCACCGAGATCGAATGTATTCGAAGAAGAGAAGTGCTTTTTGGCAGAGGTGCAGAGGTAGAAGATGACGCACCCCAGCCGTAGTGAGGTAGCTATCACACGGTAGTGTTGCCTCGCACGGGCGTGGCGGGTGAAAGATGGTTGATGCTGGTGGTGCACCATGGTCGTGGTGTATCAAACACAGTCACGGCAGTTGGAGGCTTGGCACTGTTTGGCGATGCGCCACAGTCGTGGCGAGGAGAACACGGTCGTGGCTTCATGACACAGTCGTGGTGATGATAGTGGACCACAGTTGTGGTCGTCCAAAATGGTCATGTCCGTGGCTTTGCTTTAAGGCCTTGCACTGCTCGATCCCTCACGGTTGGGTTATGCCTCCAATCAGCCTCTTCTGGTCTATCGGTCTCGAGACCGAATGGGCTCAAACGGTCTTAAGACCAAATAGGCTCAAATGGTCTTGAGACCGAATGGGCTCAAACTAAATGGATGGATTCGCTTGGTTAGATCGATTGGACAGAACCAAGGGTGAGTGAGGATGGGCCCCAACTGAATGTTCAGCTTCATCAAGACCTGCATTAAATCAACATAAATTCAGTTAAGACCTTGATAATCGAATCAATCAAGTAGTTTTGCGCATTATGATTCATATTGATATTTAATGAGTGAAATAGCATATGTAGAGTTGAATTTGTCCAAAAATGATAATTGAATTTCATGTTGAGTATGCATTCATCAATACCATATATGGTTGATTGTTGCTTTTTTTCTGGTGCCGATCCTGGCTCGGCCTATTAGAATTTCTATTCTGATTTTGGCTTTGTCACTGAGCTTGAAAATTTCTTTTGTTCTACTCGTAATTTGTATTATGGGTGAACATAGTTGGTCCCCCACCCCTCCCAAATTCAGGTCGTCCTTTAGACAAATTGTTAAGCTAGTGGGCATTCTCAACGACATCTTTGTTTCCATAGTTGAAACCAAGGTGGTGTGGTTTCTTGAAGTTGGCATAAGAAACATTCTCAGTATCTTCCTTGTTGTTATCTTCTTCTGGTTGAATATAGATATAATTGTTGATACCATGTCCTCCCTCTCTGTATGTGACTCACTACATGACCTTCTCGGCCATTCATTTTCCTTTGTTTCTAGTTTCATTCAACTGCTTCACATCTGAAGCGATCTTTTAGATTTGAGCAGTTTTAGTTTTCTAATGCCTTAGACTCAGAGGTTGTCCTTCAGATGTTACTTTTTGGCTGAACCCCTCACACCACTATCATTGTTACAACTCGTTCCTAGCTTTGTTGGTAATCCTAGAGATTTAAGATAATCTTAATGCTTGTCACGTTTTTGTTAGTAATGTTTTATCTTGTGCTTTATCTTAACTTTGGAAACCTTAAATACTTATTTGGGAAATTGATAATCATGACTTAAGTCTACTATAAAGATCTGAGTTGGAGTAATATAGCATTAACCCCTACATGTATGCAAGAAGAGAGTTAATGACATTGAAGGAAATATTTATAAATAATGTTTACTCTAAGAGTATTGGAAAAATAATATTGTACGATTGTAGATAATTCAATTATGAATCTAACAAGAAAAGAATGAACTAAATCGGAGTTAAAATGAGAGACTTATGCCTTTTTTAGTAAACATGTACAGAGTACCACGACCGACGCCGCAACCGCGACGTTGTGTCATGTGCCACGACAGAGACCAACACCACGACCATGACACTGCATCGTGTGCCAAAACCATCACCAACACTATGACAGTGACACTATGTCGTGTGTCATGGTCGATGTCGTGACCACAACGCTACGTTGTGTGTCGCGACCGCGACCGATGCCGCCTAGGATAGCTAATGGTAAAATAATCATATCTCAGGCTATACTTATCTATTTTCAAAAAACAAAGTGCTTTAGAACCAACATTCAATCATGTATCATCTCAAAGCCTTGCTCAACAAGAGGGATACCTATAGGGAAATTTTTTGGGTGATATTTGGGAAAGAATGTGAATAAAAGCAGAAATCTAAAGGGGTTGCTATAGATTCGACTTGGTAAGAAGGTTTGACCATTGATTCTTCCTTATCTTCATTTTACCTAGCTCGAGATCCCTAATCCAGAGATTTTGAGGTTTGGCTTAACCTCCGATCTTTATGTTCTACCTATAGCAAACCCTCTTTTGGACCGGGAAACACATTAAAGGTTTTTTTTTAATGAGATCGTGAGGTTTAAAGCTTGATCCTGACTTGTGTCAACTAAGATTCGAGAATAGTTGGTGAAAAGGCTAAGATCAGTGTCTTGGGAAAATTCTGTGAGTAGATAATCATCTTTTAACCCTGATTTAAAAAAGCATACAAATTCAAATAATTGTTTCCAGTGTTTGATTCTTGCTCTATGATATTTTTTGATGGTTTAAATAAGAGTATGTCGTGAATATCAGTAGTTCAAATGCTTTATTAATCATATTATTAGTGATGTATTATCATGTTGAAAGTTTTCATGTGAATTGTTGTGATTCGACATTTAATGAATGTGTAAATTAAGGCACCGGAAAGACATGTTGCCCTAGTTCATGTTTTAAGAGTTGGAGTATGGTTTGTGAGATATATGAAAATTATTAATTGATTTATTATTTAAATGTGAGACACTTAATTGTCAGAAATAGGGTAATCATTATCTACGATGATGATACCTATTATATTAAATAAACATCATTAGACAATAGATGCCATGGACACTGTAGAATCCTAATAGGATGAGGCATGCGTTGTGGGGAGGAAACAATTTCCCGACTCGAGGTAGCCCAGATCGAGGTAAGCTGAAGCACACCAGTAGGGTGCAGGGGTTTTGAGCACTAGGGCAAACTCGTTAAAGTTGTGTGGTACCCAAAACCAATTGGGGATGCCGATGGTACCTATGCTACATGTTGTAGTGATCAGTGGTCGGTAGCTCCACTGATGCACTTTAAGCCTGAGGGCTTTGACTCACCGCCTAAGTACCATGGTTGAGAGGTGGAGTTTGAGATATTCAACCACTCCCATTAGCTACCAAGAGGAAGATGTGCCGACGCGATCTATAGACGTGGTATTGAGATCAAAGACTTAGGAATTTGGGCATGCTTCTAAGTCTTTTACAGTGAGATCATAGCTTGGTGTGATACTTCCACATGTTGTGGTACACCTCATGTGGGTCTAGAGGCATAATAAATGTATTTAAAATAACGTAATTAGTTAGGTTATCATTTTATTGCATTCAATATCTATATTACTGCCATGCTGAGTGAAATTATAGTTTCTAAACTACCATTCTTACATGATTATATTTAAGTTCTATTACTTGTAAACATCATAAATATCTTGGTTACCTATTAATTCTCTACTCACTGAGCTAGTAGCTCACCAACCTACTAAACAATTTTTCAGGTAAAGGATTAGCTCTTCCAGAGGAGATGGAAGCCAACTTTTATGAAGAGTAGCACAGAGGTCTTGAAATAAGAATAGTTAGAATAGTTAGAGGGTCTCTTATCCTTCCTCTGGAACCTGGGATTGAAAGAGTGAGAAAAGAGAGAAGTTTAAAATGTAATGTACATGATGAATATTAAGAGTGAAACTCTTGCTTCTATGTACTAGACAAGTTCTGTTGTATCTTGTTGTTATGTATAATCGAGGCTTATCGTTTAGTAAGTGATATTACAATCTCTTTTAGATAAAGAAAAAAAATATGGCGGATTTTTCATCAAAATTATGCCCTAATCTCATGATTAGTGGTAATTGTGGGATGTTGGTGTAACAACTTGGTATTAGAGCATAGATTGAACCTAAAATGAGTTTAGGTTTGGGATAGGGGTGATAATAGCCCAATAGTATTAGGATGTTTTCTACTTTGAACTATAAATTTCTAACAGATGTGTTCTATTATGGATATGTAGATGGAAGGAAGAGGACGTGGACATGGTGAGGAACAAGCTGAGAGCCATTATGGCTCTGACCCTCGAGCAATGGCTCAAGGTGGACGGGATAATGAGGCAACAAGGATGTATCGTATTTTTCTAGTGATAAAAGAAAAATACAAGATGGACAGGAAGTCTTCATCTTCTAGTAAGGATCTGATGAGATCCTATGTTACAACCCCAATTTTGAGTTCATTGGTGAGAAATGTAATTCCTCCTATTAAAGATATTTGAACAACAAATGATATAAATGGAATTCATTTACAATAGCCTTGATGATTGTGTTTTGGGCTTTATTGGCTAGTGGGCCTAAATAACAAGAGAATTCAATTAGTGAATGAATAATTGAATATTCGAGAAAAGAAAAATGTGGAAACCTCTAGAAGGCAAATCCAAAGAGGGATTTCGTGCCTCTTGGATTCCTTGGGTTCCAAGGAGTCTAAAGTTGCATAAAGAGAGCAATAAGAAAAGAAAAGATCAATTAAGTATTTCATTATTAAGAAAGAAATTGAAAATATTGATGAAATGTGGAAAATAAGTGAAAAGAGGTATAATTGAGTAATCCTTGATGGAATTTCGTATCCCAAGGATTCCTAATGTTGAAAGGAATACCAATGAGGAAAATCAAAGATAAATAAAGAGAAAACCTCAAAAAGATATATTTTAATAAGAATAAAATAAGATAATGAAAGAATAATACATTTAGATACATCTAGATAGATAATGAGTATCCAATAAAAAGGATTTCGAAATAATAGAGTTCCTTGGGTTCCAAGGAATCCAAATTGCAAAGATAATGACAAAAAAAAGAAAAGAAAGAGAAAGGATTAATTAAATATTGCTTTAATTAGAAGAGATGTGAGGTAATGATGATATTATAAGAAATATGTGGAAATATGGATAATGAATCCATCTTGGATAATATTTCGTGTCCACATAGTTTCTAATGGAAAAAGGAATTAAAATCAAAGAAAATAAAAGATTCAGAGAGAGAAAATATGCTTAAAATAAGCTTTATTGAAAGATAACTTGCATGTGAAGATAATGCATTTTCCTTTTGAGTTTGGAACTCAAATTTAGTGTACGAGAAGATAAAATCAAGATAAAGGTCTCCCTAAATTTTGAGTTTAAAATGATAAATGGTTTGAGAGATATGAATTTTGTAAATTTTCATATAATGGAAGTATTGACATTGAATGTCACGATTTAGAATTTCTTTAATGGGCGCGTGCAATACATGTCGTTGGATCTGGGATTCAACGGAGTGGGGTCATCCCCTACCTTGCTCCAAGAAAGCAAATAGGAGAGTAGGAAAGATGTTTTTTTGAGAGAGTCTTTCTGGAAATCTAATGTGTGAGAAGTTTTGGAAACTGTCCCTACGAGATCGGAGTGTGAAGGCAAATCCGACTGACCCTGGTTTTCCCACTTTAGAAGGCTAGCGAAGCTTTCCCCAATTCAACAACAGGTCGGCATCCCAGACTCGTAGGACCCATTCTATAAAAGGCAGGGTAACAACTTCCTTTGAGATCGGAATCTCCTCCCTAGTTCTATGCGAGACTCCCAGAATGTCTGCTTGCCTTCAATTCCGTAGAACGACCACTGCTCGTCCCTCTTTTTGTCCCTATGTTCAGCCACAGACCAGCGTTCCAGGACCCAGGGGTTCCCTCTTCCTTCAGATGATTCAAGGACGCCGATGAGTTCGTCTTGGAGCGGCGGAGGCGACGACCATCCTCCCTGGAGCAGCGGCACCCCACATCGTAAGGTCAACCCGGTGGTTGACCGGCCCTTGCTACTGTTTGCGTGAGTCAGGTGGAGCGTGAGGTTGAAGATGCGAGTAAATGAAAACCCATTTGTGCCCTCACTCGTGCAACATGAAAGGGAGGGAAAAATTGTCTTTAGCCCTGTTCATCCACTCCCACCTCGTTGAAATAAGAGAAAAGATGCAGATGGCTGATTAAAAGGTAAAAAGGCCCCCTTTTTCCTACATGGCATATTCTGATAGGCCCAAAATATTTTATCTTGTGGAAACTGTAAGAAATCGTAGGTTTGTCCAATGGATACAAGTAATACATGGTTTTTGCTCAGAAAAATGCAAGGAATCCGATAAAAATACTAGTACAGACTAGTTTTGCTTCTAGTTTGAAAGATACACAAAGATAGTCACTTTAATGCTTTAAGAGTAATCAAAACCCTCAATGTTGATTAGAGATGAGTTCAATTACTTAAGTTAGTATTATGAATCAACATTTATCCTTTTGGCATAAAATGGATAATATGAATCCAATTTGAGTTTATAAACCCACGATTTGCTTAATTAGGGTGCTATGACTAAGATAGTGCAATAATGGACATAAAAGCCCTAATGTTGAGTAATATGTCTTCTATTTCGAGAATATGAATATCTTAAATAGAGATACATTGATCTGAAGTTTAATTATGAAGCTGTGAAATAGATAACGTAAAGAGATAAAGTTTTAGTATGTAAAATGGATGTCTAAAGTCTCATATGAGTGAAGATATACTTGAAAACCTAGAAACCCTAATCTAGGTGTTTATGACCTCAAAAAACTATGTTTTGAAATCTCATGTTTAAGATGAAGTAAGAACTAATCGTAAGCCGGATAGGTAATAAAGAGGGTTAGATATGAATAACTAAGTGATTAGGGTTTTTGAACATGGAAACAGTGTTTTAGGGTTTAGTTGACCTAAATAGTAAAGGTTAAGAGACGAATATATAGAGTGTTAAGGAAAACCATAATTCAATTTAGACACACCCTAGGAGGTAATTCCAATTCTATAAAGTAGGTGCATGATCAACATATGAGTAATTAGTTTGCACATGTTTTCCAGGTTGCTTGTTGTGCCTGAATGATTGGAGTGATTGGTTGCCTGGCTTGGTTGGCTATTTGATTAATTGAATTTTCTACTTACAATCTTTGAGATTTCCAAATAAGGTATGTGGTTAATTATGAATAACCGCTTTAGTTTCCCGATGGATTCCCGGATGTTTAATCGCATTGAATGCAACTAAACTGTTTGGATGTTTATATTGCAATTATAAAGTGACTATGACTATCACAATTTAATTTAAATGTGTATTCCCGCACCTACATGCCACCCTGATGGAAGATGCCATAAAGGTCAGGCCCAGGAGGGTAGACCAATGGGTACCATGAGAGGTGACCCTAGACACCAAGCTCCGGAATGAGAAGGTGGTCAATGAGGCATGACTATGGATCACCATGAGAGGTGACTCCCAGGCACCAAGCTCGGGATTGAGAAGTTGGCCTTAAGTCCAATCCAGGGTTAGGGCAAAAGCGGTGGGGATTGTCACATGGAAAATGTAAATTGACTTACTAATTATCTTGATTGCAATATTTAAATTGTTAGACTTAAATGTGAAATTTTGGTTGCCTCCACATACCAGCAATTGTTGATCGATGTTTTGTTTGTCGGCGTTTTAGGTAAAATCTTGAAAACACAAATAGTAAAGTGACACATCGTGAAATTAAGAAATAAAGTGCAAGGAGGATTAGATAGAGTAATTCAAGCTGTGGATAGTTAGATTTCCAAGTTTTAAAAAGGTAAGTAAAGTTTTAATTTTTGTACCCAATTCCAGTTTAGTTAGTAGAATTTCATAATTATTGTTGATTATATGTTGAACCTTTGATCTTATTAATTGAAAATGGCTCTGACCTTCGGGTCTCCCTTAATTGGGGGTTACCGTGGGGCGGGGTCGTTACAATTGGTATCAGAGCATAGGTTCCTCAATTAATCTTTAATCATTATTAAATTTTACAAATTTTGTAGAACCCAAGGGAGTTATTAGAGGATTGTCTGAAAGGATGAGGTGTCTAGAAAAGGATCACGTCTGGGGGCTGGAAATATTTTCCTCCGCACCGCTAGTCAGAATACGAGGACTCCCGAATTCTGTGACTGCCTGGCCGATGTCTTAGGATATGACTTGAAATAAGATACCTTTAGGACTCTCTCATCTTGTTCATCCCTTCTCAACTCAAATTCTATTAAGGACCTTAAGTATTAGGGTTTTCTTTCTTCTCCTCTCCCTCTTGAGGTATGGGTAAAGTTAATAAGGTCTAAGGAATCCTCCACCAAATTAATGAAAAGCATGTAAATAAGATGTCATGGACATAAGCTTAATAGACTAAGCGCAAACTAAAGAATAGATACATGCTTAGGTTGTATGACACGAGTTGTCATTGCCCTCAAGAGAGACCTAAGGATAGACCTCCTTGTCAGGAGGATGAGAGAGTTAGTCTTTGAGGTAGAGACCTCCATTGACGGTAGAGACCTAGCACATCCTTTGATGATGATGTTAACCCTAACCCTAAGTGAAGGTTATAGAAAGATGACATGATGAGTTAGATGTCATGGTAGACTGGGTGTTTGGATAGATATGCCTTTCGTTTTCCATACGAGCCATGAGAGGTTGGATGAGCTAGCACCTTTGGCAACCCAGGAAAGGGTCGTGCAAGTTAGAGTGAAGGATAGCTCCTTCATCGATGAGGTTAGTGAAGAACCTATAGAAACCCTATGGGCTTGTGAAAGTGGGGTATATCTTGCACCCAGGGTACGTCAGTAGTACTGATAGTAGGACGACACCCTGGTCAAGAGATCATGATGGACGACATATGAAATAAGCATAAAGGGCTATGTATGGTCTTGAGAAAACATAAGTTCGAGCATATGCTTCACCTATGTAGAGGATGCTTGTGAGCTTGATCCCTCATGGAGAGAGGACCTCTCGTAATAAGGCTGGATGTGGAGTTAGCACTGGAAAGAGAAAGCAGGTCCCGAGCAAAAGGTTGGAAACTTAGGGTCCAAGACATGAGGAATAGTGGGGAGTTGAGGATGATGTGACCTAAGTGGATGATAGTGGTTTCCTTTTGCTTGACCCCTGGAGGCTGATGAAATCTTGGTTACCTATAGAGGAATCAAACCCTAGAGAGAGGATGATGCTTCTAGTATCAATGGTACAAGTGGTTACCTGCTGGATGAGATAAAGAGTGCTTTGGACCCTAAGGAGGTTTAAGTAATCAGTTGTGAGGCTTTATACCTAGTTGGTTGTTTTTGAGGAGGAATCCACTCTAAGGTGCTGCCTATATAAAAATATCATGGAAGTACATGACATATCTTGGACATGTTTGATTTGTAGTTAAGAGATTGAGCATGTAGTTGGATACCCGAAGGTGAACCTAGGGTTCCTAGGCCTAAGAGGGGAAGTAGGGTATCTGATGCTCATTATGAGATTTGAGTCTCTATAGTTTCGAGCATGATACTCCTCATGTGTAGAGGAAAAGGAAACCCCTTAAGTTAAGGGTATGTTAGATGAACCCCTCACGACTAAGTTGATCTAATGTTGAGGAATGAGAACAAGTGTGACCTAGCATGGTTTGGTAGGTACGCTTGTGCCTTAGTAGTTGTTGGTTTAAGCATTCTCATATGGATGTAAACCCTAAGGATGCTTGTGACCTTTGTTATAAAGGTGTAGTTTCCTCCCATCCTGGGAGAGGGACCCTTTGGTTGGGTATATACCAGTTTTGTTGGTGTTGAGGTAACCTAAAGAGGTTTCATGGGATCTTGAGAAAGCTAAGTGAAAGGTACATGGTATGAGATTGGACCTGTAGACCCATAGTTAACCATCTCTAAGTGCATATGGATGTGTTACCATGGAGGTAACCGGTATGGGGCCTGACCAAGGTAGGCAGGTCGCCATGACCCCTGTGAAAGGATGAAAGACAACTCACGAATGCAGAGAGAGATGATGAAGGCTTGGGTAAGGTTCTATGTTGGACGTGTACTATAATGGAATCCTAAGTCTATCCAAGGGTCAGGTACGGATAAGACTGATGGAAGAAGGAGTTGCATGATTCCCTAGTTGCACATGACCATAGGGTCGGGAGGTAACAGCTATCATTGTCTGAGGGCCATGGGTTAGGAGATTGATCACCTTCATAAACTCATGGGACCCAAAGGGCAGATGAGTAGGGCACTCTTTGGATGCATAAGGGAAAAGGGATGACCCCAAAAGTGTCAGCACCCTATAGGCATAGAGGAAAGGACCAAGGGATGTGTGTAAACCTCAGTAGGTTTAAGACCAATTTTCCATGGAAGTAACCTTGACATCGAGACGATTGTGACGTAGAGGCATAGGTGGCACGTCTCAACTTGGATTTAAAGGTGTACTGGCAAGGTGGTATGTACCATCTCTACTCCTGGAATGGGAAGAACTCTGTATTTGGACGACCGCCAAATGCTTATTTCTTCTTGTTATGGGAGTGAGAGATAGGACAGTACGCATGCCATACACCAAGGATAAAGATGATGTGAGTTAGAATGTTTCTATGAGGTATGAGGATAGAGATGATAACATACCCTAGTGGAGAAAATGATACATGGATGGTTTACAAACACTAAGAGGAATGAAGTAGTCACCTTATGAGGATGTTTTTATCATGAGATATGAGTCATACAAGGTTGAGTTTGATCACCATGAGGATGAGCTCATAGTTTCTTGAAGAAGACAAACTTAGAGATGAGATAGGTGGAGGTGTATGTCTTCAACATTACCTAACACCTAAGGATAAAAAGTGGTAATGAATACTCTGGTTGAGATATAGATACCTAGTTAGCTGGAAGCTAGAAGAAGTTGAGGTTGATTCGACTAACCCTATGTTTGAAAAGAGGATGTGTTTTGGCTAACACACAGATATAACAAGATATGTTGAACAAGTTAATGGTTGTTTGGTTAACCAGTTTAGTCCTTGATGTAGTAAAAGGATGGTGATGGAACCTCAGATACACTTCTTTGGATAGGAAGGTAATAAAACCCTTTTGAGAATGGTTTAGGGTTTCTGAGGTATCAAGCTTGAGGAATCATAACAATACAGGAGGTCATGATATACCTTGGTACTACAAAGATAGTAAGTGATGGTAGCACTCTAGATGCTTAAAACAAAGTTGCATGTAGCATGTGGCCATGCAAGCTAGGAGGTGAAGGATGAACACCAATAACCTAGTGTATCGACATAGAGGATAAAAGAGTCCCTGAGAGGGAATGGGAGTTCATCACTATGGATGTTGTGGTAAGTCCCTTTGACCCAGAAGGTCAAGATGCAATACGGGTTATGGTAGATCGCCTTACCTAGATAACATGAGAAAGAAAGGAGTTTTGTCAAGAGATAGATTTTGTTGAACTACATAAGAGAGAGAGATGGTTCAACTACACCATGATACAAGTTCAAAAGTTCTTGAGTATGACCTAAAGGTTTGCTTCCATAAGGTGGAAGTAGATACATGAAGAACTCAAAAATAGTACAGTTTATCACCCCGTACTAATGGACAGTATGATCTAGACTAGAGGGTCTGATGAGAGAAAGTGTGCTTGTTCAGGGTGATACAAAGAGGCAGTTCTTAAGATGGGATGTTAACCACCATAGCCTTTATCGGTATGCAAGAAGGAGGATGTGTCGGTCACCACTTCATTAAGATGAGGTTGGTGAAGGAAGCCTCACGAAGGTCTGAAAAAAGAACCACAGTGAGTGCAGATGAAGTCGCTTTGATCGTGCAATGGCTGAGAGAGAGAGAGAGAGCCCAGAGACGACATGAGTCGTGAGCTGATGCAAAGCAGACTGACATGCAGTTCACTGTAGGAAAAAATGTGATGTAAATATCCGACCCCTCTAGGCTACAGCTGAGAAAGTTGAGTCCCCGATATATGGGTCCATTTGAGATGGATTGGTGGAAAAGGGTCGTGTTTAACCTTCCCCCTCAGGATAACATGATGTATAATGTGTTATATAAGTCTGATCTAGAGCACTATGTGAGGTACCCAAGCCATGTGTTGAGCCCTGAACCTATTCAGCTTTTGAGAGGCTGAAATGTCCTGAGTCACCTATGAGGGTACGATATACCAAGGTAAGAAAGAACTCAGATGGAAGAATATGAGATGATGAAGTTTCTTGGGAAGCACCATGGAAAGGGTAACGCCACATGGGAGTCGCGATGGACATAGGAAAGGTTTATCCTGATTTGTTTGTTTGCTTGGTGGAATTTTGAGGACAAAATTCTTATAAGAGGGGAAGGATGTTACAACCCCAATTTTGAGTTCATTGGTGAGAAATGTAATTCCTCCTATTAAAGATATTTGAACAACAAATGATATAAATGGAATTCATTTACAATAGCCTTGATGATTGTGTTTTGGGCTTTATTGGCTATTGGGCCCAAATAACAAGAGAATTCAATTAGTGAATGAATAATTGAATATTCGAGAAAAGAAAAATGTGGAAACCTCTAGAAGGCAAATCCAAAGAGGGATTTCGTGCCTCTTGTATTCCTTGGGTTCCAAGGAGTCTAAAGTTGCATAAAGAGAGCAATAAGAAAAGAAAAAATCAATTAAGTATTTCATTATTAAGAAAGAAATTGAAAATATTGATGAAATGTGGAAAATAAGTGAAAAGAGGTATAATTGAGTAATCCTTGATGGAATTTCGTATCCCAAGGATTCCTAATGTTGAAAGGAATACCAATGAAGAAAATAAAAGAGAAATAAAGAGAAAACCTGAAAACAATATATTTTAATAAGAATAAAACAAGATAATGAAAGAATAATGCATTTAGATACATCTAGATGGATAATGAGTATCCAATAAAAATGATTTAGAAATAATAGAGTTCCTTGGGTTCCAAGGAGTCCAAATTGCAAAGATAATGACAAAGAAAAGAAAAGAAAGAGAAAGGATTAATTAAATATTGCTTTAATTAGAAGAGATGTGAGGTAATGATGATATTACAAGAAATATGTGGAAATATGGATAATGAATCCATCTTGGATAAGATTTCGTGTCCACATAGTTTCTAATGGAAAAAGGAATTAAAATAAAAGATTAAGAGAGAGAAAATATGCTTAAAATAAGCTTTATTGAAAGATAACTTGCATGTGAAGATAATGAATTTCCCTTTTGAGTTTGGAACTCAAATTTAGTGTACAAGAACATAAAACCAAGATAAAGGTTTCCCTAAATTTTGAGTTTAAAATGATAAACGGTTTGAGAGATATGAATTTTGTAAATTTTCATATAGTGGAAGTATTGACATTGAATGTCACGATTTAGAATTTCTTTAATGGGCACGTGCAATACAGGTTGTTGGATCTGGGATTCAACGGAGCGGGGTCATCCCCTACCTTGCGCCAAGAAAGGAAATAGGAGAGAAGGAAAGATTTTTTTAAGATTCTTTCTGGCAATCCAATGCGCGAGAAGTTTTGGAAACTATCCCTACGAGATCGGGGTGTGAAGGCAAATCCGACCGACCCTGGTTTTGCCCACTTTGGAAGGCTAACAAAACTTTCCCCAATTCAACAGTACATCGGCATCCCATACTCGTAGGACCCATTCTATAAAAGGCAGGGTAACAACTTCCTTTGAGATCGGAATCTCCTCCCTAGTGCTATGCGAGACTCCCAGAATGTCTGCTTGCCTTCAATTCCGTAGAACGACCACTGCTCGTCCCTCTTTTCATCACTCTGTTCAGCCACAACCCAGCGTTCCAGGACCCAGGGGTTCCCTCTTCCTTTAGATGATTCAAGGACGCCAATGAGTCCGTCTTGGCGTGGTGGAGGTGACGACCCTCCTCCCTGGAGCAGTGGCGCCCCACATTGTAAGGTCAACCCGACGGTTGACCGGCCCTTGCTGCTATTTGTGTGAGTCAGGCGGAGCGGGAGGTTGAAGATGCGAGTAAATGAAAACCCGTCAGTGCCCTCACTCGTGCAACAGGAAAGGGAGGGCAAAATCGTCTTTAGCCCTATTCATCCGCTCCCACCTCGCTGAAATAAGAGAAAAGATGCAGATTGCTGATTCAAAGGTAAAAAGGCACCCTTTTTCCTACATGGCATGTTCTTATAGGCCCAAAATGTTTTATCTTGTGGAAACTGTAAGAAATCGTAGGTTTGTCCAATGGATACAAGTAATACATGGTTTTTGCTCAGAACAATGCAAGGAATCCCATAAAAATACTAGTACAGACTAGTTTTGCTTCTAGTTTGAAAGATACACAAAGATAGTCACTTTAATGCTTTAAGAGTAATCAAAACCCTCAATGTTGATTAGAGATGAGTTGAATTACTTAAGTTAGTATTATGAATCAACATTTATCCTTTTGGCATAAAATGGAAAATATGAATCCAATTTGAGTTTAAAAGCCCATGATTTGCTTAATCAGGGTGCTATGACTAAGATAGTGCAATAATGGACCTAAAAGCCCTAATGTTGAGTAATATGTCTTCTATTTCAAGAATATGAATATCTTAAATAGAGATGCATTAATCTGAAGTCTAAGTATGAAGCCGTGAAATAGATAACTTAAAGAGATAAAGTTTTAATATGTAAAATGGATGTCTAAAGTCTCATATGAGTGAAGATATACTTGAAAACCTAGAAACCCTAATCTAGGTGTTTATGACTTCAATAAACTATGTTTTGAAATCTCATGTTTAAGATGAAGTAAGAACTAATCGTAAGCCAGATTGGTAATAAAGAGGCTTAGATATGAATAACTAAGTGATTAGGGTTTTTGAACATGGAAACAGTGTTTTAGGGTTTAGTTGACCTAAATAGTAAAGGTTAAGAGATGAATATAAAGAGCGTTAAGGAAAACCCTAATTCAATTTAGACACACCCTAGGAGGGAATTCCAATTCTATAAAGTAGGTGCATGATCAACATATGAGTAATTAGTTTGCACATGTTTTCCAGGTTGCTTGTTGTGCCTGAATGATTGGAGTGATTGGTTGCCTGACTTGGTTGGCTATTTGATTAATTGAATTTTCTGCTTACAATCCTTGAGATTTCCAAATAAGGCATGTGGTTAATTATGAATAACCGCTTTAGTTTCCCGACGGATTCCCAAATGTTTAATCGCATTGAATGCAACTAAACTGTTTGGATGTTTATATTGCAATTATAAAGTGACTATGACTATCACAATTTAATTTAAATGTGTATTCCCCCACCTACATGCCACCCTGATGGAAGATGCCATAAAGGTCAGGCCCAGGAGGGTAGACCAATGGGTACCATGAGAGGTGACCCTAGACACCAAGCCCGGGAATGAGAAGGTGGTCAATGAGGCATGACTATGGATCACCATGAGAGGTGACTCCCAGGCACCAAGCTCGAGATTGAGAAGGTGGCCTTAAGTCAAATCCAGGGTTAGGGTAAAAGCGGTGGGGATTGTCACATGGAAAATGTAAATTGACTTACTAATTATCTTGATTGCAATATTGAAATTGTTAGACTTAATTGTGAAATTTTGGTTGTCTCCACATACCAGCAATTGTTGATCGATGTTTTGTTTGTGGGCATTTTAGGTAAAATCTTGAAAACACAAACAGTAAAGTGACACATCGTGAAATTAAGAAATAAAGTGCAAGGAGGATTAGATAGAGTACTTCAAGCTGTGGATAGTTAGATTTCCAAGTTTTCAAAAGGTAGGTAAAGTTTTAATTTTTGTACCCAATTCCAGTTTAGTTAGTAGAATTTCATAATTATTGTTGATTATATGTTGAACCTTTGATCCTATTAATTGAAAATGGCTCTGACCTTCAGGTCTCCCTTAATTGGGGGTTACCGGGGGGCGGGGTCATTACATCCTATGAGTTGGTGAAGAAGCTTGGTGGAACTGAATTTTCTAGCACAACAGATCCAGCTGTGGAAGAGGTGTGGCTTTGATAATTGGAAAAGGTCTTTTGCCTAATGGAGTTATCATAAGATAAGAAAATCAATCATGTGGTCTATTTACTCAAAGGAGTTGTTGAGTTGTGGTGGTGGGGAGTGGAAGATAAAAGGAGAAATGAAGAGATGACCTAGAAGGACTTTGTGGATGAGTTTCAGCTTAAGTATTTTCCTCCTACCTTCCTAAGTGATAAGATTAAACAGTTGGAGAATATTTGTTGGTACCCACTCTTTTAATCAGCATAAATACCAATCAATAGAGATAATCCCAAAACCTAAATCTAGATTATGAAATAAAACAATCAATTATCGACAAAGGTGAATAAACAATATACAAAAAACACAAATACATTTTTCCTTTTTCTTTGTTCGCAAACTCATAAATCAATGTCACATCAAGGTCATCACATTCAGATATCACAAATCACATTCAACTCCACAAAATCCAGAATCAAATCTTGTTCTCATACGCGGTTCAGTTTACATCATATACATGTACATTGATGAACAAACTTAATCTACATCCCATCTCGGGAAAAAGAGAGTACAGGGACATTCTAATCTATCTAGATTATGCTATTTATATCTTCCTTGTCATGACCTCTCTACTGGATAGAATTATACCTAAAAACATTTGAAACAACCTCATGAGACTCATATAGAGCCCTAGTGAGTGGATACCTCCCACTCAAGATAGGTACATGCATCAGCATCATATTAAGTATAATAAACTTAACAGAAACATGCAAATATTCAAAAGTCTAGTAGATAGATCTATCATAAAACAATACTATCAAATAGCAAGCAATCCAACTCATATTCAGAATGGATATAAATCCCAATATTTATAACTTGTCAGCATGATAGATCATAATATGAAATAGAAACTGTCCATAGCAACATGATTACATTCCACAACATGAAGCTTAATCAATAATGACAAATCATCAACTAGCAGTATAAGGAATCTAATAATCATTCAAATCATGTTCTACATGGCTTATCATCTTTCATTCATTTGCCCTGAAACTACTTGGCTTGTACCTCACCAAGTAGAAGTCGTCATGCATGATTCTCGTATCAACGACTCATTGTCACTATCTTAAGGTTTATTCGGCCACCCTAAGATATCAACAACAGACCCAAGCCACCTTAGGGTTGCCTAAAGAGGCTCACATCCTCATCTCGGGTAGATGAGATAGGAACTAACAAAGTAGTATATCGCATATCATAGTATTTCACATATTTTTCATTTCACATTTCACATATTTCATTTCATCAGAGTCTATTCCATCTGGACATAGACTTTCACAACAAGGATTTAGGGCATGAGCCACTCCAAATGACTCACTCCTAAATCCTGGTGGTCTAACCTTTAAGGTCTCGATCCACACTCCGGAAATCCTTCTCATAATTCATCGATTACTATAAGGAGATCTGTTGTGTTTCCCCAGTGTGGTCCTCAGGGGAAACTCACGGTGTTTAGGGCACATAACTAGATGTTTCATCATTTCACTTGTTATTAGTCTATTTTACTCATCTTAAAAGAATTCAAAACATCATACATCATATTTTTGTATTCTTGCGTAACTAGAATAACATGAAACAGATCAAGTTTATCAACAAGAAAAATGATAAAAGTAAGAAGCACAATAAATCTGTAGATTGCAACACATCATTCTTTCTATCTTCTACATCATCTCACAGAAATCATCAATAGTGGGCTCTCTGCCTGAGACATAATATTATTGTCCAACATTTACCCCATCAAGGTTTTATCATCATCAGTGGGCTTTCAGCCCTAAACATAATCTCATTATTCAACATTTACCCTTATCATGGTTTCTCAATGCAAGGAGTGCATATTGATTCAATTTCAACATAAATGTTATCAGTTCATTGTATATCATAGTTCTGAACAAATATTAGAAGAGGCATTAGAACTAGCAACAGTAAAAGCATATAGATATCATGTATCGTTCCTCATACTCAGAATAGATTTATCATACAACATATGCCTGTTCCATCCAATCTGAATAGATGCCAATTATTTCATGCATATACATGCATAACAGAATTAGTTCTCTTCTTCTTTTATTTCACATTCTTCCTATGGGTTTACTAATCAACACATGTTGACTATCAATTGAAGTTTGTACTATTAGTCCATTCTCAGAGTACAATTCACAATTCAAGAACACATTCTTGTAAATCAATTTAAATACTTGACTTTCATCTTTTAGTTGAATTCAACTATAGTTATGTGCATCTCTTAATCCCCCATTTGAGATTGTCATTCACTAGCATCATCAAACTCATCATTTTAGGGTAAGATTTACATTCTTAGAATCATCTACTAATTCCTATCTTTTTCCATCATTTTATACTCAGTAGTCTCAACTTCTTTCATTTCATGTTCATTACATTATGTGGACCAATCCTTCTTGATTCACTTTAAATACAATGCTTCTCTTCTACATAACATTTAGCAAAGTACAGTTCTTAGTATATTTCATTTAATTTGGGTTAATGCACATGTAATTAAAATAAAAGATAAAATACTTCATCATACTATCTTCATTAGTTTCATCTTTATCTTGCAATCACCATTAAGTACATCGTGTTCATATTGTCCCTTATATTCAAATAAGTATACCTTGTCATTGACTACTAATGTCATTCTCATAATCATCAATGATCATTCTTTATTATACTCAAGCAAATGCATTACACTTAGATGATATTAGTAAGACTCGTCATATTCAATTGAAGTATTAATACCTTCCACTTCAGCATTTGATCACATTTACAACATCATATACAAGTTCTAACTTTATCACTCATAATAGTCTTAATAATAAACTTTTAGGGTTTTCAATAAGTCATTCCATAGTTCAACATATCATGATAATCATATCATTCAGTAATTCAATCATGACTCAAGGGTTCATTAGGGTTATTCAAAAACATTGAAACCCTAATTTCCATTTTCACACATTTCATTCATCAATCATAAGTATACACTGATTAATTGACTCATTTCATTCACTTCCTCAACACAAATCCAAATCAGGATATGTGGTCATTCAATTCCATTAACATTTAACAATAGACTTGTATCATACAATATAGTACAATTCAAATATGATTTTACACATGTCAATTCAATTCCAAGCATATCGGCCATTGGGCTGATTTTTAAGAAAAATTCACATGAAATAGCATATTCATCTACCCATAAGAAAAACCCATGGATCCTCAATCAATATATCAGGAACTAATCAATTTCCAATCAATAATAAATAATCAAAATAAGTAGAATTGGATCCCCAATATCTTTCCCAAATCAAATGCAATCACATGCATGTACAAATAAGGTTTTTGATTGTTTTATCTGGATAGAATTATGCTTTCAACATGAATACAAAGCTTAGGAGGGAGAAAAACACTCACCTCAGGTGCCAAGCACCTTAATTTCGTAGGTCAACCTCTGAATTTTTTGGAAATCCAATCAAACTCTCGCAAAAGAATCCAATTCTTTCTCCTCTCAACTTGGAAACCCTAGAAATGGGGATTAGAAGAGAAAGAGTGAGAAAAGTGATATATTTGATGTGATTTCAAATAAAATTAGGGGAGGGAAGGAATCTTGACATGTGAGAGAAGATTCATCATCAAATTCTATGCAAAGAAGCTAAACTTACTTGATTTCATCATATCTTGGATAGAGAAACCCTAGGTCAACATGTCCACCACTTTCTCTTCTCAAAACCCTAGCTCTCCTCTCTCTCAAGAATTTCATTTCTTCGACAGGAATGACGAATTATGAGATCTCCTTGTGTGTTAGGTTAGTGATATAGATGAATTGAGGTGATTAGAACATTTGCAAACAAGCCCCTCAATGTATTTTTTTTTTGCTCAGACTGGTTGGTCGGATGAGTTATATACTCGACCAAAACCACACATTTCAAAGCTCAAAACTCATCCAAAAATTATGAAACTTTAAACCAATGTCTAAACCTGAGTTTTTAAGAAACAATAAAAATTTTAGATCATTTGCAGTTATGAATACATAATTAAAAATCAAATACTACACTGCTATATTTCAGTCAGTAGCATGGTCGGTTGAGTTTGTCCTTCATAGAACTCGACCGACACCCCTCTCTATAGAGATAAAAACTCATCCAAAAATTACACCAATTTCATAGGATTTCTATAATGCAGTTTAACAACTACAGTTAAAATTTGAGATGAATTGGATATACCAATAAAAAGATAAAATTCAATTCCCACACTATGATATCAATCTGGAAATATGATCGGTCGAGTTTGAAACTCGATTGATAAATAGGTCATAACATTCTTCAAAAAATCTTATATTTTTAAATGTTGTTCACATTTGATATACAAATTTTTTCCAAATATGAATTAAATCATAGTTACACATAAAATACTAAAAACCATTTAGTGAGATAGTATATTTATCAAATTATGTATTCATATGTCATCAAAACCCTAATTTGGGCCGATTAGGGTTTCCAAACCTTAACCCTAATTATGTGAATCAAAGTATGATTAAACCTTCTCATTATATTTAAAATATCAAAAATTAAGTACCATCACTAATAAAGCTTTAAACAATGATCAACTTAGTTAAGCATACAATCATCCAAGTAAACCATAATTAGATGACTAATTTGAAAAAGGGTCATTACAATATCACACAAGGAAGTATGACAATTGGTGAATATGAGGCACATTTCACAAGGTTGGCAAATTTATGTCTGCAACTTGTGCCTGATGATGTAGAAAAGTGTAGAAGATTTCAACAAGGATTAAGATCAGAGATTAGACATACCATGTTAGCCATTGGTTGAAGAGACCGAGAAAACTTTGGGGAATTTGTGGAAGAAGAGAGACATGTAGAAGAGTTAGTTAATACTAATAAGTAGTTTGAGAGTAAGAAAAGATCTAGAGACTTCAATAGATGAGACAAAGCAGTGGTGGACACAAAGGAGGTGGTGGTTTCTTTTCAAAGATAGGACAAGGACTTGGCTGTTTTGGGAGACAAGGATCTAGTTTTTCACCAAGTGGAGGAAGGCCCAATTCTGGTAGATGGAATACACAGTTTACATGGACACCTCCAAATAGGTATTCAAGATCTTCAGTGTCAGTGATAGGACCACAAAGACATGATGCATCCATATGTGATAATTACGGCAGGGCACATTCTGGTCAGTGTTGGGGAACTAAAGCTCCAATATGTTTTCATTGTTGATAGATGGGACATATAAAAAGGGACTGTCCAAAGCTTCCATATGTTTCAGAACAAGGTTCACAATTATAGTTTCAGACTCCATAGAGGCAGGCTCCAGTTAGAGGGGCAAGTTCTTCAGTGGCTTCAGGTTCTAGAGGGGGAGGACCTAGTACCAGTAGTGGACACTGAGGACAATGTGGCAGAGGGAGAGCTATTGGACGCTTCTTCTCAATGACACCATATGAAGGTGTAGTTTCAGCCATAGTTGTGACAGGTGAGATGCTTCTCTTTAACAACATTTTTGTTACAATATTAATAGATCATGGTGCAACACATTCTTTCATTCAAAGATCGATAGTTAGTGGACTAAATCTTCTAACCCAGGGTTTATCTTATGAGTTGTTGTTAAATGTTCCGCTAGGTGAATCCTCAGTTTTGATAGAAGTATGTCCTAGATGTCTGTTAAGTTTTAGTGGGTATACAGTAGTTGTTAATCTCATACCCTTAGATATTAATTCTTTTCAAATCATTTTGGGTAAGGACTGTCTTGAGACATATCATGTCCAGTTAGATTGTTGGAAGAAAGAAGCTATCATTCAACAAGGTGGTTTTTCATGTGTCTTTGCCGAAGATAGAAAAGTTTTACCGACATGTATAATATCATTTGATGTAGATGATAAGATGATGAGAAAGGGGTGTGAGGCCTTTTTATCACATGTGGTGGATGCTAGGGCAGAGAAAACATCAGTCAATCTAGCAGATATTCTAGTAGTATGTGAATTTTTTAGATGTCTTCCTTGATGAGTTACCAGATTTACCACCTAAAAGAGATATTGACTTTGAGATACAAACTTTACCTGGTAGCCATCCAGTAGCATTACCTACCTATAGAATGGCACCTGGGAGTTAAAGGAATTGAAAACCCAGTTATAGGAGTTGTTGAATAAAGGATTTATTCAACCTAGTACATCACCTTGGGGAGCTCCAGTATTGTTCATGAAAAAGAAGGATGGAACATGCGGTTATGTATAGACTACAGACAATTGAATAAAATAACAATTAAGAATAAATATCCTTTGCCTAGGATTGAAGACCTGTTTGATCAACTCGGTGAGGCAACAATCTTTTCAAAGATAGATCTCAGGTCAGGTTATCATAACCTAAGGACAAAGGCATTTGATGCACCTATGTCAGCATTCAGAATGAGGTATGGGCACTATGAGTTTGTAGTTATGTCTTTTGGATAAAAAAAATGCCCCTACAGCCTTTATGGACATGATGAATAGGGTTTTCAGACCATATTTAGATCAGTTCATAGTAGTGTTTATAGACGACATCCTTATATATTCTAAAGATGTGGAACAACATGAGAAACATATGAGGATATCCCTGTAGTTGTTAAGGCAACATCAATTATATTCTAAGTTCAACAAATGAGTTTTGGTTGGATGAGGTATCTTTTCTTAGACATGTCATATCCGGAGAAGGGGTTAGTGTTGACCCTAAGATGGTAGAATATGTTCTTTAGTGGGAGCAACCTATGACCCCTACTAAGATCAGAAGTTTCCTATGGTTAGTAGGATATTACAGGAGGTTTATAAGGAACTTCAATGCAATAGCAACGTCTCTTACATGCTTAACAAGGAAGGATGTACTTTTTGTTTGGTCTGAGTCATGTGATAAAGGTTTCCAAATTTTAAAGAAGAAGTTAACAACAACAACAGTCTTGATATTACCAGAGGCAGATAAGGGCTATGTGGTTTTATGTGATGCGTCCAGGAGAGGTTTGGGATGTGTTCTTATGCAAGAAGGGAAAGGGGTGGCCTATGCTTCTAGACAACTTAATAAGAATGAAGAGAATTATCCCACACATGAACTTGAGTTGGCAACAGTAGTGTATGCTCTAAATACATGGTGTCATTATCTCTATGGTGAATCGTGTCAAGTCTTTACTGATCATAAGAGTTTAAGGTATATTTTCACACAGAGGGATCTCAATTTGAGACAACACAGATGGTTGGAGCTTATAAAGGATTATGATGTCACCATTGATTATCATCCTGGAAATGCCAATGTATTAGCAGATGCTCTGAGTAGAAAGTTAACATCTTTTGTAGAAATGTTTTCAATGGCATGTGTAAAAAGAGACATGATAGTTAAGATGAGAGAGATGAATTTGGATCTGAATGTGTTTGATCAAGGTAGACTGATTACACAGATGCAGGTTAGACCTACATTTTATGATCAGATTCAGGAGCTTCAGCATAATGACATAGAATTGCAACAGATCATTCATGACATGACAAAAAGAAAGAGATCAGAGTTCAGATTTTCAGATGATGGTTGTTGTATCTACATGAAATATTGTTTGTGACAGATGACACAGAGTTAAAGAAGAAGATTCTTGAGGAACCTCATTCTTCTATGTATGAAATGCATCCAGGTAACACAAAGATGTATAGAAACTAGAAGGAGTTGTATTGGTGGTCAGGTATGAAGAAGGATGTGGTTGAGTATGTAGCTAAGTGTAATATTTGTCAACAAGTCAAGGATGAACATCAGAATCCAGCAGGTACTCTATAATCACTTCCTATCCCTGAATGGAAGTGGGAGCATATAACCATGGATTTTGTGGTTGGATTACCTAGGACACCACGTGGTTTCGACTCTATATGGGTAATAGTAGATAGGCTAACAAAGTCTTCTTACTTTCTACCAATTAAGACCACATGGGATACACCAATGTTAGCCAAAGTCTATGTAGATGAGGTAGTCAGATTACATGGAATACATATTTTTATAATATCTGATAGAGATCCTCAATTTACATCTAGGTTTTGGAATTAGTTACAACATTCCTTGGGAACAAAGTTGAAATTTAGCACAACCTTTCATCCTTAGACAGATGGGCAGTCAGAGAGGACAATTTAGACCCTAGAGGATATGCTAAGAGCATGTGTTTTGCAGTTTAGTGGTAGTTGGGATGATCATCTCAGTCTTATGGAGTTCGCCTATAACAACCATCACCATTCTAGCTTAGGCATGGCCCCTTATGAAGATTTGTATGGGAGAAAATGTAGATCTCTAATTTGTTGGTATGAAGTTGGAGAAAGGTAGATTTTAGGTCTAGAGTTGGTGGAAGAAACCATAGAAAAGATATATGTGATAAAAAAACAATTGAAGGCAGTTCAGGTCAAGAAGAAATGCTATGCAGACAAAAGGAATAGACCACTTCAATTTGAGGTTGGGGATGAGGTTTATTTGAAATTTTTACCATGGAAAGGTGTGCTAAGGTTTGGAAAGTGAGGCAAACTAACACCTAGATACATGGGTCCCTATCCAATCATTCAAAGAATTGGACCAGTTGCATATAAATTGGAGTTGCCATTGGACTTAGCCAATTTACATAATGTGTTCCATGTATCGATGTTAAAGAAGTATCATCCTGGTATAGAGAAGATTGTAGACCCATATCCTATACAGTTGAGGGAGGATATCTCTTATATTGAAGGACCAATTCAAATTCTAGACCGTAGAATTTGAAAGCTTAAAAAGAGATAGATACCCCTAGTAAAGGTTCTTTGGAGGAATCATGGTGTAGAAGAAGCTACCTAGGAAGTAGAGACGAAGATGTTTAACAAGTATCCTTTCCTCTTTTAGAAATTTCGAGACGATTTTTTTATTAGAGGGGGAGAATTGTTACAACCCGTTCCTAGCTTTGCTGGTAATCCTAGAGATTTAAGATAATCTTAATGCTTGTCATGTTTTTGTTATTGATATTTTATCTTGTGGTTTATATTAACTTTGGTAACCTTAAATACTTGTTTGGGAAACTCATAGTCAAGACTTTAGTCTACTATAAAGATCCGAGTTGGAATAATATAGCATTAACCCATACATGTATGCAAGAAGAGAGTTAATGACATTGAAGAAAATAATTAAAAAATAATTTTTCCTCTAAGAATATTATCAAAATAATATTGCACGATTGTAGAGAATTCAATTATGAATCCAACAAAAAAAAGAATGAACCAAATCGGAGTTAAAGTGCGAGAGTTATGCCCTTTCTAGTAAACATGTACAGAGTACCACGACTGATGTCGCGACCGTGACGTTGCATCATGTGTCATGACCGCAACTGATTTCGTGACCATGACAGTGCATCGTGTGCTACGACCGTGACCGACACCGCAACTTTGATGCTGCATCGTGTGCTGCTACTGCGACCGATGCCGCCTAGGATAGCCAATCATAAAAGGATCATATCCCAGGCTATACTTATCCATTTTCAACAAAACAAAATGTGTTGGAACCATGATTCTATCCTCTATCATCTGAGACTCCTTTCTCAACAAGAGGGAGACCTAGAAGGTGATTACTGGGGAATTTTTTGGAAAATAATGTGAAGAATGGTGGAAATCCAAAGGTGTTGCTATAGATTCTACTTGGTAAGTAGGTTTAACCCTTGCTTCTTCCATCTCTTCATTTCCCTTTGCTTGAGATCCCTAATCTAGCAAATTTGAGGTTTGTCTTAACCTCTGATGTTTATCTTCTATCTACAACATACCCTCTTTAGGATCGGGAAACACATTAAAAGGTTGTTTTGAACGAGAGCTTGAGGTTTAAAGCTTGATCTTGACTCGTGTGAGCTAAGATCCAATATTAGTTGGTGAAAAGGCTTAGATCAGTGATCTTAGACAAATTTTATGAGTAGATAATCATCTTTTAACCCTGATTTAAAGCATACAAATTCAAATAATGGTTTCCATTGTTTGATTCTTGCTCTATGATATTTGTGATGGTTTAAATAAGTGTATATGGTGAATATCAGTAGTTGAAATGCTTTATTAATCATATTATTAGTGATGTATTATCATCTTGAAAGTTTTCATGTGAATTGTTGTGATTCGATAGGTGGTGAATGTGTAAATTGAGGCACTGGAAAGATAAGTTTCCCTAGTTCGTGTTTTAAGAGTTGGAGTATGGTTTGTGAGATATAAGAAAATTATTAAGTGATTATTATTTAAATGTGAGACACTTAATTGTTAGAAAAAGGGTAATCATTAGCTACAATGATGATACTTGTTATATTAACTAAACATCACTATACATTAGATGCCATGGACATTGTAGAATCCTTACAGGATGAGGCCTGCGTTGTGGGGAGGAAACAGTTTCCCGGCTGGAGGTAGTCTAGATCAAGGTAAGTCGGAGCATACCAGTAGGGTGCAGGGGTTTTGACTAGTAGGGAAAACTCCTTACAGTTGTGTGGTACCCAACACCAATCGGGGATGTCGGTGGTACCTGTGCTACAAGTTGTAGTGATCAGTGGTCGGTAGGTCCACTGATGCACTTTAAGCCTGAGGGCTTTGACTCACCGCCTGAGTACCCAGGTTGAGAGTTGGAGTCTGAGATATCCAGACGCCCCCATTAGCCACCGAGAGGTAGACATGCCGATGCCAACTAAAGACATGGTATTGAGATTAAAGACTTAGGAACCCGGGCATGCTTCTAAGTCTTATACAGTGAGATCGTAGCTTGCTGTGATACTTTCACATATTGTGGTACACCTCATGTGGGTCCAGAGGTATAATAAATGGATTTAAAATAATGTGAATAGTTCGGTTATCCTTTTATTGCATTCAATATCTGTACCACTACCATGTTGGGTGAATTATAGTTTTTAAACTGCCATGCTTACATGATTGCATTTAAGTTCTATTACTTGTAAAGATCATAAATATCTTGGTTACCTGTTGATTCTCTACTCACTGATCCAGTAGCTCACCAACCTATTGAACAATTTTTTAGTTAAAGGTTTAACTCTTTCTGTGGAGATAGAAATCAAATTTTATCAAGAGTAGCACAGAGGTCTTGAAAGAAGAGTAGTTAGAATAGTTAGAGGGTCTCTTATCCTTCCTCTGGATCCTGGGATTGAAAGAGTGAGAAAAGAGAGAAGTTTGAAATGTAATGTACATAATGTATAATAAGTGTGAAACTCTTGCTTCTATGTAATTGACAAGTTCTATTGTATCTTGTTGTTATGTTTAATCGAGACTTATCATTTAGTAAGTGATATTAAAAAATATTTTAGAGAAAAAAAATGGCAGATTTTTAATCAAAATTATGCCCTAATCTCATGATTAGTGGTAATCGTGGGATGTGGGTGTAACAATCATAGTCCATACCGGCTTGCAGAGCAGACATGTTATTAATGATTTGCATGGTCTTTTTGGGTTGTGGCCAAGGAAGTTGCTTCCAGTAGCAACATTCAACAAGGTTCTTATGGAAGACGTCAGACCATTGTAAAACATGGTCATAAGAAATCCTTTTCCATACTTGTGGTGAGGACAATCTTTATAGTATTCTTGGAATCTTTCTTAGGCTTTATAGAGATTCTCTCTAGGCTTCTTTGTAAACCCCAGTAATCTTATGCATGTTCTTTAGAGTCTTCTCAATCGGGTAGAACTTTGTGACAAAAGCATATACCAGTGGTGCCCATCCATTGACGGTCTTGTCGGGTAGATCAAGGTACCACAACAATGCTTTGTCTCTCAAAGAGAAATTAAACCCCTTATAGTATATCACCTATTATGGTGCCCTTTTCATCTTGATTGTGTCACATATGTTCTTAAAGACTTCCAGGTGGTGGTAGGGATTCTCATGCCAAGAATTGCCTCTAAAGGTTTTGTTCTGAATCATTACAATTACTTGGGTTTCAGTTCAAAATTTAGAGCATCGAATATTGGGATGATGATCGGGCACCTCAATTTCTTGGCCCTGGTAGCAGCCAACTCACAGAGAGCAGGGCCTTCGTCATCAACATTGTTGTTGTTGTCCTCATTCACATGGTTGTTCCTCCCATTCCTCCTTTCTCTAGGATGACGACCTTCATCACAACGTCATTCTTCACACTCCTCATCATGAGGTGGTAGAATGACATGAAGTGGGTTTCTAGGTCCTTATTCATCAAAGTGTTATTCCTCATATGCAGACTCGGGCTCAAGCTAAGGTTGTTCAATTGTCATGTTTTGATTGCCTCTTAGTTGGCATCCTCCCCTAAGAGGAGGCATTTTGAAAGTAAGGTGGTGATTGAATTTGGTGCCCGCTTTTTGGTATCCGCTTCTCTCCAAGCTACCTAAAATAGTTCACGTAGTCGAGTTAGATACTAGACATGTGAAGAAGAGTATTCGAGGTAGTTAAAGATAGTGGATCTAAAATGGTGTAGTCAAGTCTATTGCTAGACTTGAGGCACTGGTGTATGGTGAGTAGATTTGGGATCCTAACAGTATTGGTTACCTTGTAACCAACAATGGAGGAAAAAAAATTGACCAGCCTAAATCACACGTCGAAAAAGAAGCAGATCTAGTGCAGTTAGACTCTTAAATTTGTAACTCGACACTCAAGCCCACACAACTATTATAAGGGGTTTGATGTAGTAAATCAGGGTCAATCCACAGGGATAAGGAGTGGCAAGTACTAAGAATGTAGAATCTAGGCTCAGTTACACCAGCCAAAGAGTGAGATTAATTTTGGTCTTCCTTTGGGAATGATGTTACTTCAACCAATAAAGAAAACAAAATTAGTAAAAGAAAGAAGTAAAACAAGAAAACTTATAAAAACAAAGAGTGATATTGCAAATGTGGATGGGAAGTTGGATTGAGTTTCACCATCTAAGGTCTCTCATCAACATGTGATACTCACACCCATAATATACCCTTAGAAAGATTACAATCATATATGTATATTCCCTCCTCTCTCAATCTTAGGTTAGATCTTTATTATAAGGTTGTCTCTCTCTCAAGATGGTAAACAAACAATCACAAAAATAACCAAATGACCATTAGCTTCATCTTTCCACCATTCTGATGTATTCATGCAACTCCATAATAGTTAGATAAGATTACTACTACTCTTTCAAGGAACTGACAATCAAACATCACAAGATGGTAGTTAATCATACAAGTGAAGCATTAAGACCAAGCCTATGGAAATAATCAATGCTAAGATCATATATTCAATGGATATAAGTATATACATTATGGGGGAGCCTTAGTGTCTACTCCCAACCTAAGCTAGGTGTTTAGCCACTCATATTCATGAGCAGCACTATAGATTTAAAAATAGCACAACACATGAGGTACTACTCAGGTGAAATATAGTAAATAAGAAAAGAGAGATAGATCTAGAGGAAAAAGTAGAGGATATACACCAACAATGACTAAGATCGGTCAAGGTGGTTGGTCCTGCACTCTAAGTCAGGATCTAGTGCGGTAGAGGCGGGAACTCCCCTCCTTCTCATCATCTTATTTTTGTTGAACAAGACCTTGAGCAAGGTAAAGTGGAGGAGAACTAGATCAGTCATTGAGGAAGTCATACTCTCATCCTTCAACTGATGGTCCAGCTTGAGGTCGATGGTGAGGGTGGTCTGTGAAAGCACTTTGCAATTTCCCTGTCATGTACCCTGAGGTATTGTGCCCCTTGTGTCCTATTTATAGCTTTGACTCCTTTCTCTTTTCTTGTGCCACAAGTATTGGACACGTGCCTCAAGGTACATGCTTAACAATGTTGGAGTGAACATTCATTCTATCCATCAAGCCTTGATGCTGGTTCAAAGACATTTAGTGGAGTCTTCCCTTGCCATCAGGTGTTGGATCAGCATAGACATTGGTTGTTAGGCTAGGTGATCCATCTGTTCCCAAACATTGATGGTATTAGTAGCAGTAGCGATCCAATGGACAAAGTCTATGTAGATCGATGGTAAGTTTGGAAGGATGCTCGCCCAGCAGAACCATCAGATATCACCACTCAATGGTTTCATATGTGGAGGTTGTACATAGGGACGCCATCAAATGTGAACATACGATGGTCTAGTTGGCTAGCCATCAGACGTAATTTGTTGGATAATGGAGTGTTTTCTTAGATTGCAACCATCGTTTGTGACATGATGGTTACTTTTGTAGTTGTTCCCTAGCCTTGTTGTGGTTCCCATTGGTTGTGAGAATTGACAAGTGCCTACTCAATGGTAGGATCCTCTAATACTTATGTTAGTTTAAGTAGTTACCTTCCAGATAAAGCATAAGAGAAATTTATGTACAAAATAATCGGCATTCAAGGTAACTATGTATAAATGAGGGTGAATAAGGAGTACATTAAGGCATGAAATATCCACAAAATTGGATGTTATCAGCAACACAATAGCTTAGATGGTCCATGATGGTTGACACTGAATAATGGTATGAATTTCATTTTATATATGTTTTTCAATTGTGTTGTATCAAAAATAACAACATCATCGACGTATTTAGATGCCATTTGAAACCACTCATCCACCAAAAATACATTTATCAAAACATCAACATCATTAAAGTCTAATACATATAATAAGTCCATGTTATTCTTTTCAATACAAACAAAATATGATTGTAATGCATGGACATTGCCTTCTCCTAGTTGGAGCTTCATCAAATGCAACATGTGATTATTCACATCATTTTGGGTGAATGTGAGTTTGTTGTACCCTCCAACATCTATTAGTAAAGATATCATCATTTTGGACTGGCCAATGCCAATTGCATCATTCAAGTCAATGTGGCATTGTATCTCAAATAGAATTTTGCTCTTGCATGGTAGTAACTTAAGCATATCATATTGCAACATTTGGTGATTGTGTCTAAGGTTTACATGTAAAATTTGATATTCACATGAAATATTGTGTTTCAACTTAGTATGGTTGGGACATTCAGTACATGCACTCGGTTTGTATTGGTATAGGGTATCCTTGCATTTGGTTAGTGCCCTGCCTCCCTTAATGCAACTATACATGATCCTTGCAATTGCTGTGTCATTTCCTTCCTTGGATGAATATGAGATTTTGATGCCAAAGCCATCTATGTCTACATATAACTCATAGAATTGTTTTGCTTCTTTTGTAGAATGCAACATAATCCCAATTGAAGACATTCCAACATTTGTTGGAGTAATAGGGACATGAACAACACATGATGTTGTTGGACATGACTGACTTGTCATTGAATGGTAACCATTTTTATCTAATAGGACTATGACATGAGCTATTCTGATAACTCAACAACATTGCCGATTTAAATAACGTTTATCCCTTCATTATCATGCATACAATCCTGGTTGGGGTATTCATTCACGTCTATGAGAGGGACTTTGGTGCATGCATGAAATAAAAAGTACAACTTATGTATAATTATGTTTTAAAAAAATAATAAGAAGAATGCAAGACAACAGTTAGCAGGAATAATGGATGGCTATTTGTATGTGTGGTTGGGTTTCCAATACCGAATAATTTTTTTGCAATCAGTAGATGAAATAAGTTATGATGTTAAATGCATCACAAGTTGTTGTGTAGGGTATCGATTGTTGTTAACTGACACCTTTTCATCTATTTTCGACTATCACCAGATAACTAATACTTGAGATGTGACATGGTTCATTAGGAATTTATTGTATTACATGAAAGGATTGATGCTATTTAGGTGAGATTTAATTGTTTTACATTTTTATGTGACTAGGGTGAGATTTTGTTGTCGTTGGGCTGCCAACGCAAAAGATTATTCATAAAGTCCAAAATGTCAATATTTTCATTTGACTGAATACAAAATATTTTGTTCTAGTGTGTATGGTTTGTTGTTTCTTTCCACATTGTAATTTGTATTGCAAATACCTTAAACTGATATGCGACATGGTTTGACACAATTGTAAGATTCATTCTTATGTGAAAGGTTGTAGTTGATTTAAGTGAAATTTATTTGTATTAAAGGCTTGATCTAACTTAGGTGAGTTAGGGTTGTGTTTGGGCTCCCAACACCAAAATATTTTCTGATAGAACAAAAAAATATGTCCTTTTTATGTTACTAAATATATCATAGTATGTTATGGCGTGTCTATCTTGTTGTGAACTGACAGTTTATCATTTGTTGAAGACTATCATCAAATATATTATGCTTGATATGTGATTTGGTGTGTTCATGATGGTTAGATTAATTGTTACTTTAAACGGTTGAGGTGTTTTATGTGACACTTATTTGGGATAAGGTTGATGTGACTTATGTGGAATATAGTTATGATTGAGGCCCCAACACCGAAGAATGTTCCTACATCCCCACCTGAAGACATTTCTATTAATGATTAGGCCATATATTGTTACCATGTGTATGGATTGCTCTAACTTGCCATGTTATTATTTGTTGTCTTGTATTGTCTAATACCTAACACTTGATACATGATGTGGGTTGCTATGAATTGTAATAGTTAGTCTTACATGGAAGGGTTGAGGTGATTTAGGTGAGATTTAGTTATGTTATAGTGTTGAGGTGACTTATATGGTATGTAGTTTTCATTGCGATCCCATCGCCAAAGAGTCTTCATATAGTCCCAATCTTAAAGATTTTATGTTACTAAGTATAGCATACTTTTATTTCAGTGGTTATAATTTGTTGTTACCTTTCTACATTATTATCTTTTATAATGTCATCCTAAAAACATTTATGTTGTTGAATATAACATACATTGTTATGCTATATATGCATTGTTGTTACTTGCTTAATTATCATTTTTTATCGAGAGTCATCGAATTTCCAATAATTGAGATTTGATGTGGCTTTCCAGGAACATTATATGTTACTACTTGATAAGATTTAGGTGATATGTAGTTGGTAAGAAGTACAAGTAGGCAATCTTACATGTAAGTCTTAATGAGAATTAGGCAAGACGTAGTTTCCATTGTGATTCAAACTCTAAAGATTCTCTTAAAGTTTTTTAATGTACTGCAATAACTTTATTACTTGTCTTGAATATCTTCAAATTTCTTGTGCTTGATATATGACGTGGTTTGGCAGAATTTAAAGAGTCAGTCTTACATAAAAGTGTTGTGTTGATTTAGGTGAGATTTTATGTTGCTGAAAATACAATGGGTTGTTATGCGGGGCACAGTATGTTGTTACATATCACACTGTCATTTGTAGGTGAGTGTCATGGAACATCTTGTATTTGAGATGTGACTTAGTTTGTTAAAGGGGTGAGCTGACTTAGGAAAGATGTAGTTATGTTAGGGTTGTGTTTGACGTGACATAGGTCATATGTAGTTGTGCTTCGGTTCCCACATCCAAAGAGTCTTGTTGTAGGCAAATTTGACTAAGGGCATATGTAGTTGTTAGTGTGTATTGTTATAGTACAAGTATTAGTTTGATATCGTGTGTATGTTTAGTTGTTAGTAATACATTAACATTTGCTTTTGTTACTTGATATTGGCTATGTTGTAAATATGGTTATGGTTTGTTGTTACTGATAAATTATGCTTTGTTCTTAGCTCATCGTTGTGTTTAGATGAGCAAAAAAATAAATATACAATCCATTAACAAGAATGAATATGTGTTTCTTCTATTGTGTAATAAGCATGGGCCCAAAATGGGGAATTTTGATGGAAAGGCTATAAGTTGTTGAGTATAATGTGGTTATTGGACAATCAACTTTGAACGAGGCACATTATGTTGCTCAATTTACTTTAAAGCCGTCACATAAGAGGTGTGCTTAAGAAAATACGAATCTTTTTTTCACTTCGGCTAATCACTGGACGACGGCTGTAATCCTCTTCTAGGTAGCTTCTATTAATATTTTTATAGTTGGCTTCATGTAAGAAGACAACTTCTTGTTTTTGCTGACCTTTAATCTCCATCTTCAAAGTGAAGTTCTGCCAATTGCTAGTTTCAAGTAAAACCTTGATTTGCTAATCCTCCGGTTCTGCTAATTCCTAGGTTGGACGTCATTGTCTTTTCCTACTGCCATCGTGAGTTTGCTTAATCGTAGTCTTCACCGCGACCTACGTGTATGCTATTATATGCACTTGTTTCTCTCCAACAAACCAACTGGGACAGAAATAATAACACATGTTTGAGAATAGATGTTGTGTACAAGGTGATAAATTTGGAGAAAAATTAAAATACAAGCATCGCACACACATGGTTATTGGGAGGGAAATGAAATACAAATGGAAAGCTACATAAACCCACTAAGCATCACTTTTTCATTTTAATAATATGTAATTATATCAACTTCCATCGTAACAACAAGTGGGAGCGGCAAGCGGATCACTGTGACGAGTAGGCGGAGACTTAGAAAACAAAAAGTGTCCCCATTTCTTGTTCATTTCTAGTCTACGTAGAAATTTCTCTTTTACTGAAGCGTATAAGAAAATAAGATTCTTTGGTATAAAAAATCAAGGAATTTGCTATATGGACACATTTTGGAACTCAAAATGAAATCCAAGCCATTATTTATTTTGTGAAACATAGATATTGTCTTTTATTGACCTTGCTCTCTATCATAGGTAAAAAAGGAATTAATGTCTACATTCATGCTCCCAATGAGCCGGCTAGATTTGTCGACTGAAGAAGTAAATGAAGAGATATGTGATATATCTTGTTTTGCTATGGAGTCAGCAACCAAGCATGGGATATGGCTAATTTTCCCACTGAGTTAGGTATGCAAAAGGCCCTTTATTTTATTGACATAGGGATTGAACTTGATTGGTTATGATCTTGAGAGTGTATCAAGGAGATGGATTGTAAGGAATCTGTGAAAATCTGTGTATGTGTCCAATATTGCTCATGTTGAATCCAAGATCTTTAATGATTGCAAGGAGTTCTGCTCCAAGGGAAGACAAACTAATGAATGATTGCCCTCTGCTGAGACAACAGTTTCACATCTTGTCTACTACATGAGTACCAAAACCCGATGACATTATGCTGGTATGGAATGAAGCATTAATGAAGATGAAGAACTTGGTGTTGGGATCCTTGTTGGTGATGGCTCTCCTAGACGGGATAGCTTTATCAGTATGACCATCGCTGCTAGCAACTGGTTGAACTATGAATAGTCATCTTTTGATGAAGATGTCTTTGGTGAAAGCAGGTTTTAGACTCCTTTGTGGGCTTGTTCATTTATGCATGTCCATACATGCTAGTAGGCAATTAGGAGTGAAGGGAAGATCTCTGGGTGTTCTTTTGAGCTATTGAAATTAGAGATATCCAATCATCATCTTGTAGAAGGAGATGATCGGTGTTTAGCTCAAGCTCGATCCATACGGATCTACTAAATCTACAGTCACGCAGGGCATGGACAATGTTTTCATGACCATTGCTACATAGGGGACATTCCTCACTGACCGACCTCCATACGTCTATGTTGCTTTTCAGAATTAGTCAAGAGTGTTTTATGTTGAAGGAGCTAGAGTTTACATGAATCCTTGCCAATAGGTTTGATTTCCATATCATCTTCCAATTGCCAGGTACATGAACCTCTTTGTGCTCATGCACCCAACCACAAGCAAATCTAGATGTAAATTGGCCACATTGTTTAAGGGGACAACCCCAAAAATCATATGTCACATTGAATCTAGGGCAAGGGTTGCTTCAGTAACTTCCCATGTAGATTGCGGCAAGTAATGGTGAATAAACTCCCAATCCTAATTGCCATTATAAAGTTCCATGGAGAAAACCTTTAAAGTTTCTAGCTCTATCAGTATCTGAATATCTGATTGGAAGTCACGAATTGATTTCCCAAGTAGCCAACGGTCTGTCCACACATTTGTAGAGTCACCATATTTGATCACCTTGTAACAAAGGTTCTAAATTACTAGGATATGTTTCTTGATTAAGATCCATGTAGAGCATCCATCTTTTGTGGAGATGATCCCTGCCCTAGTGTACCTTCATTTCATCATCTGGACCCAAAGTTTTGACAACATGTTAAGGAAAGACCAAACATTTGTTTAGCATTACAACATGAATCAGGTCTCTTGGATCCTTGGTGCCTAGACCTCCAACATCCCTATTCTATGTGATTTTCTCCCACTAAATTAAGGATAGTTTCTGCTTCTCCCAACCACTAGACCTGATGAATCTTCATATGTGTCGATTGATGTCATCACAGAAGGAAGGAGATAGCTTCACAGATTGCATTGTTCAAGTTGATATTTCTTGAAGTGTAGACTTTGTTAGAGTGATCCTTTCAATAAAAGAGAGGTGGCACATACACCAACTATTCATGTGGACCCTAACATAGGAGATGATGCTAGCATGAGTTTCTTTATTGACGTGATGATGTAATATAGACACGCCTAAGTAACTTCCAAGGTCGGTGGTCCAAGGAAATCCCAATTTCCTACTAATGGCTCAAACCTTAGATCTCAGGGTCTTTATGTTGAAGAAGCAATTTGATTTTTCAGTTGATATGACCTGACTCAAGGCCTATGCAAAGTTTGTAAGATGTTGTTTATAATTCTAGATTGGTCTTAGGTGGGTTCTCCCATGACCAAGATATCATCTACAAAAAGGACAAGAGAAATCTTAGTGCCACCCCTAGATAGGACCATGGGTTTCCAGTTATCGGTAGCCACTATGGTAGTAATTTCCTAGCTTTGTCTATCCATGCAAAGGATGAAGACGTATAGACTAATCGAGTCCCCTTTCCTTACCCCTTGAGATGCTTTGAAGGGTTGGAGGGGCATTCCTTCGCAGAGGATAGAAGTCAAGCCTTGTATGAAAATTTGCATGATGAAATCATAGAGTTTTAGGGGAAGGTCAATTCAATGTAGGGTATCTTTAATAAATTCCCATATCATGCGATCAAAGGCCTTTGATAGATTTAATTTAATACATATCCACTTCTTCTTTGCAGACTTTGACTTCATACAATGCCTCACTTATTGGACTAGTAAGTTGTTATCACTGATAAGCCTGCCAGGAATGAAGCTTGACTATGAAGAAGAGACCCATGTGTTTATGAATGGTTTTATGTGCTCCACTAAGACTTTAGTTATGACTTTGAAGCAGCCATTATTGAGTGATATTGGGCACAGGTCACTGCAAATTCATGGAGCTTTAAATTTTGGAATGAGCACCATATAATAGTTGGTAAGAGATGGATTGATTCTCCCAGTGGAAAAGGTCTCAGTGATTATATCCAACTTTATGTTAGTTATTCTGAAGAAATTCATTATATATGTCATCAACTTTAGGAGCTTTGGATGGGGCCATGAGAAAGAGGGTCCTCTTGATTTCTCCAGCCATCGGTGTTGTTGATAGCTGATTATAGTCGACTATTAACATGATTGGGAAGGTTCCTACATAATCAATAACAAATTATTGATTTGGCCTAGAAGACACAGTCAGAAAGTTGGAGAAGATGCCATGTATTAATAGTTGAATTCCTGAGAATAAGGTCACCCACACAACTATTTGGTCCTTAAGCCTGGTCATCTTATTGTAATGACTAAAAGATTTTACATAGGAATGATAGAAGTTGATGTGTCACCGAACTGAAGCTAATCGGTATGGGTCCTCTATTTCCAATCGGCCTCCTCACATAGGAGGAGTTGATTATAGTATTCCTGTAGGGTGATCGAAATATCAATAATACATGTATTATTGGGTTCTTAGGAGGATATTCTGACATTAGTTAATGCACTTGAGAAGATATTGTTTCTCCTGGTGATGAAGGAGGATTGTGCTTAAAGTCCCACTTTTGAGCAATATCTTTGAAGTTTTGTAGAGATTCAGTGAAAGGAGCATGATTGTTCCATTGAGGAATTACTCATGTGGAAGGATGGTGTGAGTCACCAACTAGCTTTGGTTTTAAAGACATGATTCTTCTTTATAGTAGAACCACAATTGTAGAGCAACAATGGATTACAATCTGATTCTACTCATGGAAGGAATATAAAAGTTGCACATGAATTATGATTAAGCCAGAAGTCATTACAATGACATGATCTAGGCACTCTTGGACTCTTCCTAGTCAAAACGTGAAGAGTTGTACCTAGCTTCACATATCAAATAGGTTTGTGTTCAACAAGCATTCATTAGAACATGTAGAGGCATACTTATCAAAATAGGTACACCCTTTCTTCTCATAAGTGTCTAACATAGTCTTGAAATCACCTGTGTCATCTCAAGATGAGGAGATATTCTCAAAGATCTCTTCCAACCTATTCCAAAAAAAAACTTTTTGTCGGGTTTTGGCTACCATATATGTGACAACCCCAATTTTTGGGTTCAATTGGTGAGAAATGTAATTTCTCATATTAAAGATAATTGAACAAATAATGATATAATTTGTTTTGAATAAATGAATTTCTTTTACAATAGCCTTGATGATTGTGTTGTGGGCTTTATTGGCTATTGGGCCTAACAATAAGGAAATAAAGAAAGGAAATTCAATTATTAAATTAGTAAATGAATAATTGAGTTTTTGAGAAAAGAATGATGTGGAAACCTCTAGAAGGCAAATCCAAAGAGGGATTTCATGCCTCTTGGGTTCCTTGGGTTTCAAGGAGTCCAAAGTTGCAAAGAAAAGGCAATAAGAAAATAAAAGATCAATTAAGTATTTCTTTATTGTGAAAGAAATTGAAAATAATGGTAAAATGTAGAAAACAAGTGAAAAGAGGTGTAATTGAGTTATCCTCAGTGGGATTTTGTATCCCAAGGATTCCTAATGTTAAAAGGAATGCCAAGGAGGAAAATAAGAGTAGGAGAAAGAGAAATCCTCAAAAAGAGATATTTTGATAAGAAATAAATAAGATTATGGGAAATAAAGGATAAAAGATAAATAAAAGGTCAATGTATATTCCCAAGATGGGTTTTCGAGCCATTAAGGTTCCTTGAGGTTCAAGGAACTCAGAATAATAATTTAATAAGCAAAGGAAAGAGAAAATATGTGGGATATATATATAATTAAGTGATATTTTGCACCTAAAGAAAAGGCACGTTTTCTGTTATATAATGAGCCAAATTTTGTCAGAGAGGTAGATAAAATTATTAATAACTTTCCCTCAAAATTTGGGATTAAGTGGATAATTGGTTTGAGAGCTACAGTTTTTAGAAGTTCCCTAAAGTGTTGAGCTTTCATTTAAATGTCACAATATTTCTAATTAAAAGAAAAGGAATAGGAAAGGGACGGGACTGATGACAGTCATCGGATCTCCGCATGGTCCAAGGGACCACAGATCTGACACCAACTGTACGTCATCTTCCCTGGTCGCAAAGTGAAAGGAGGAGGGGCTTTTTCCTATCCTTTTTCTCACGATATGAACCACGAAAAAACAAGGCAAGGACACGAGTGGGTTTGTGAGATGAAATCGCCCCCAACGGATCCAACTTGTTGGGTGTTTCGAGGATTGTAGAAGAAAGACCCAACTCGCCCAAAGGCCTGGGCGGCGGCAAGGTTGGGAAGCCCTAAGGGAGCCCCAAAACCTATAAAAAGGACCACCTCTAGCCTCGCCCAGATCCCGAGAACTCGGACGACATCTTTTTGTCCCCAAACACACTCTCTATCTCTCAATATTCCTTTAACCGACGAGCTTCCACCGCGGCGGCATCGTAGGCTCTGTGTGTAGAAAAGAGGAAGGGGAAGAGAGGAGAGCCATCCGATTATGATCCACGATAGGCTCGCGAAGGGAATCCACGACGCAGGTTGTTTCACGCCTCAAGAACAAGGATAGTGGGTGTGAGTGGCTACAACCATGAGATCGAGTCAACCGATGACCAAAGTGATGATCCTACAGTTCTCGTATTTCCAAAAAGAAAAGGTAAGCAGCCTCTCTGACTAGAAAATCTAGAAATTGCTTTTTCTTGCAAACAAATTGTAGTAATTAGTAGAAAGGTCTGATGAAGGAACTTCGTATATGAAAATTGATCAAGAGAAAATGATGAATCCAATAAAAATGATATTAAAAATTGATTCCATTCCTAATTGCAAAAGAATAATAAGTTGATGAAAAATGCTTTAAAGTTAAGTTGAAAACCCTTTTTGCGATTAAAGGTTGAATCTAGAATGCTTAATGGGTTAATTGAAGTATTAATAACCTATTGAATGATAATGTTAGATTCAAACCTGATCTAGATGTAAAATTGCATGATTTAGGGTTTTTGCCCCATAGGAGAATAATTAAGCATTTAGAAACCCTAATTTAGGGTAAAAGAGGATAAGATCATATTTAATTTGAAAATTGTAAAAAAAGGTTGTGATATGATATTTCTAATCTTTTTCGAGCACTAAAGTCCTTAATTTTGAATAAATATCCTAAATGCAGTAATTAGGGTCTTTTCATGAATAAAAGGTAGAATTGATGGCAAAATGAGTTTATATGTTAATTAGACCCTAATGAACATTGAATTAATGATAGAAGCACATAATGATCTTGTCATGGATTAAAAGGATAAAAATAGAAGCTTTAATGAAAAAGAAGCTTAATGAAATTAATTGATGAGTAATGAGCTTGTAATATGAAAATAGAGTTATATGTTGTTAAGATAACCTTAATATTGAAGAATAGATGAGATAATTAGGGTTTATGAGTAATGGCATAAAATTAGGGTTTAAGATACTAAAAGATGAAGGGAAACTCTAATTGCAAAATGAAACCCTAAAATTGATACAACAACCCTAGAAAGTGAATCCAAGTCAATAAAGTAGATTCTTGATAAAGTGTGTAATAAATATTGTACATATTATTTTCATGAATTATGTGATTGCTTGATTGGATTCCATTCTTGGTTGGATTTGCTTAATGTTTGTGAAATCATCAAATCATGTATGTGGTTACACTTATGATTATCCCGACTAGTTTTCCGAGGATTTTATCGATGTTTCCCTCATGGCTTGAAATAACTGTTGGATGCTTTTATTTCATGCAACTATAGAGTGACTATGACTATCACTATGAATATACATGTATAACTGGCTAGATATGGGTCTACCTCTATGTCTTGTAAAGGCTAAAAAGGGGTAAACTAGAGTAAGGTCTAGGTTATCGTGGGTTAGAAATTGGGCTACCAAGTGTAGTGCCATGAGACCCATTAGCCTGCCATGAGTTAAGGAGTGGGCTACACTATGAGTAGTGTCATGTGACTCAACCCTAGAAACTGGTTCACCTATAGGTGGGACCATGAGGGGTTTAATGGGGATCTACCGTAAGGAAGGTAGTATCCAGGTCCACTATAGGGATAGCACAGAAGATAGGGTACTCATGGATCACGGAGTTATATTTAAAATGTAATCTTGGTTGTTAAATGATTAATTGAATGATTACATTGTTATCATAGTTGCACGTTTATTGTTTCCCCCACATACCAGGTTCGGCTGAACGACATTTTGTTTGTCGGCGTTTTAGGTTCAAGCCAAAAGGACAAACAAAAAATCGTCATATTGTGAAATACATGACGTAAAATACAAGGAGGATTAGTTAGATTAGAATCCATAAGTGGATAGAAGTTTAGAGATCCAAGTTTTCAAAAAGGTATGCAAAAGTTTATTTTCTTACAGTTGTTCCCGTTTAGTATGTTAAATTTGATATTTATTCTTGGTTAATTGCCGAACCTTTGATCCAGAAGTTATGGGTGCGGATTCAACCTCTTGGTCTCCCTTAATTGGGTGTTATCAGGAGGTGGGGTCATAACATTTGGTATCAGAGCTTAGGTTCCTCAGTTAACCATTAATAATTATTAGATTTTACAAACTCCATAGAACCCAAGGGAGTTATTAGAGGATTATCTGAAAGACGGAGGTGTGTAGAAAAGGATCACAACTGAGGGCTGGTAATATTTTCCTCCGCGCCGCTCGTCAGAATATGAGGACTCCTGGATCCGTGTGACTGCCTGGCCAAAGTCTTAGGGTATGAATCGAAATAAGATACCTTTAAGACTTTCTCATCTTATTCATCCATTCTCATCATAAATTCTGTTAAGGACCTTAGGGATTAGGGTTTTTCCCTCTTCTCCTCACCCTCTTGAGGTATGGATAAGATTAATAAGGTCTAAGGAATCCTCCATAAAATTAATGAAAAAAATATAAATAAGATGTCATGGACATAAGCTTAATAGATTAAGCGCAAACTAAAGAATAGATACATGCTTAGGCCGTATGACATAAGTTGTCATGTCCTCATAATAGACCTGAGGCTAGACCTTCTTGTTGGGAGGATAAGTAACGAGAGTAAGTCTTGGAGATAGAGATCTCCATTGCAAGTAGAGACCTGGCACATCCTCTGAGGATGATGCTAACTCTAACCCTAAGTGAAGGATAGAGAGAGAGATGGTATGATGAGTTAGACCAGGTGTTTGGATGGACATGCCTTAGATAACGTATGAGCCATGATTGGTTGGATGACCTAGTACCACTGGCGACCCCACCCTGGGAAGGGTCATGCATGTTAGAGTGAAGGATAACTCCTTCATATATAAGGTTAGAAAAGAACCCATGAAAACCCCATGAGCTTATATGAGAATGGTATAATAGACACCCAGAATGTATCAGTAGTGCGAGCCATAGGTTGAAACCCTAGCCGGGAGATTTTATGGATAGCTTATGTGATAAGCATAAGGGGATATGGATAACCTTGAAGCAAACATAAGTTGAACATAGGCTTCATCCAAGTAGGGGCATGCTTTTGAGGTTGATCCTTCATGAAGAAAGGACCTCTAATGGTGAGGTTGGTTGTAGGAAACCAAGCAATAAGGTTAGAATCCTAGACCCTGAGATATGAGGAAAAGTAGGGAGTTGAGGATGATGCGACCTAAGTGGATTTTGGTGGTTGCCTCATGCATGATCCCTGGAGGCTGATGATATCTTGGTTGCCTTTGGAGGAACCAAACCCTAAAGAGAGGATGGAGCTTCTGGAACCTATGTGCCTACGGTATAAGAGTGTACCTACCGAGATAAGACAAGTATGCCTTAGACCCTGAGGAGGTTTAAGTATCAAATTGTGAGGCCTTGTACCTTACTGGTTGTCCTTGAGGAGGACTTAACTTTAAAGTGTTGATTGAGGAGAAGGATGATAGGAAGTATATGTCATACCCGATACATGTTTGGTTTGTGGTTAAGAGGTTGAACAAATAGCTGGACATCAAGAACATGAACCTAGGGTTCCTAGGCCTAATAGGGGAAGTGGTGTACCTAATGCTCATGACGAGAATTAAGTTACTATAGTTTCGAGCATGGTACTCCTCATGTATAGAGGAAAAGGGAAGTCCCTTAAAATTAAAGGTATGTTTGATGAACCCCTCACAGCTCAGTGATGACATGAGAAGGTATGATCTTGATCCAATATGGAGGATGAGAACAAGTATGACCTAGCATGGTTCAGTAGGTGATCTGCTTGTGCCTTAATAGCTTGCTAGGGTTAAGTAGGCTCATGTGGATGTAAACCCTAGACCTAAGAGCTTTTGTGACCTTGTTGTCAAGAGATAGTTTTCCTCCCATCCTGGGAGAGGGACCCCTTTGGTTGGGTGTATATCAGTTTTTTTGGTTTAAGGTAACTTAAAGAGGTCTCATAGGATCTTGAGAAGCTAAGTGAAAAGTACATGGTATGAGGATGAACCTATAGACCCATAGATAACCATCTCTAAGTGCATATGGATGTGTTAGCATGGAGGTAACCGGTATGGGGCTTGACCAAGGTAGGCAGGTTGCCATGACCCTTATGAAAGGATGAAAGTCAGCCCATGAATGTAGAAAGAGAGATGATGAAGGCTTGGGTGAGGTTCTAAGTTGGACATGTACTATAATGGAATCCTAAGTCTATCCTCGGGTTAGGTAGGGATATGACCGATGGAGGTAAGGGTTGCCTAATTCCCTAGTTGCACATGACCATAGGGTCAGGGGGTAACAACTATTGTCTGAGGGTCATGGGTTAGGAGATTGATCACCTTCATGAACTCATGGGACCCGAAGGGCATATGAGTAGGGCACTCTCTGGATGCATAAGGTAAGAGGGATGACCCCAAAAGTTTCGGCACCCTATAGACCTCGAGGAGATGACCAAGGGTTGTGTGTAAACCCAAGTAGGTTTGAGACCAACTTTCCATGGAAGTAACTTTGATATTTAGATGATTGTGATGAAGTGACATATGAGGCACGTTTCAACTTAGATTTAAAAGTATACTGGCAAGGTGGGATGTACCATCTCTACTCTTGGAACAGGAAGAACTATGTATTTGGATTGCAGCCAAATGCTTATTTCCTCTTGTTATGGGATAGAGAGATAGGACAATACGCATGCCATACACCAAGGATAAAGATGATGTGGGTTGGAACGTTGCCACGAGATATGGGGACAGAGAAGATAACATACCTGGGTGTAGTGAATGATGCATGGACGGTTTAGCAACACTAAGAGGAATGAAGTGGTCATCTTTTGAGAATATTTTATAATGAGATATGTGGAACTTACAAGTTTTACCAGGTTGAGTTTTGATCACCAGGATGATGAAATCAGAGGGTGTTCTTAATTAAGATAGACATAGAAGTTTGATGTGAGTCGATAAGTGAAATATATGGAAGTGTATGTCTTCAATGTTACCTAATACATAAGAAGGTGAAGTGGTAATGGATGCTCTGGTTGAGATATATCTGCCTAGTTTGGCTAGAAGAGGTTGTTAGACTAACCCTAAGTTTGGAAAAGAAGATATGTTTGGCTAACACTCTCATGTAATGAGATCAGTTAATGGTGTTTGGTTAGCCAGTCTAGTCCTTGATGTAATGAAAGGATGGTGGTAGAACCTCAGATGTACTTCTTTGGAAAACAAGGTGATAAAACCCTGATGAGAGTGGTTTAGGGTTTCAGAGAATCAATCTTGAGGAATCATGACATATAGGAAATCATGATCACCATACACCATGGTACTACTGAGATAATGAGTGGTAGCAATACTATGGATCATGGAGATGAGGTTGCATGTGGCCATGCAAGCCGAGGGAGAGGGACGAACACCAGTAACCCAGTGCATAGATGTAAGGGATAAAGAGTCCCCGAAAGAGAAAGGGAGTTCATCACTATGGATGTTTTAAGTCTCCCCTGGGCCAAGGAAGGTCGAAATGTAATATGGGTTATGGTAGATCACCTTACCTAGATAATATGAGAAAGAGAGAGTTCTATCACGAGACAGATCTAGTTGAACTACTCATGAGATAGATGGTTCAACTACACCATGAATCGAGTTCAAAAGTCCTTGAGTATATCCTAAAGGTTCACTTCCGTAAGGGGAAGTAGGTACATGAAGGACTCGATGTTAGTATAGTTTATCACCCATAACTAATGGTTAGTATGATCCAGACCAAAGGGTCTGATGAGAGCATATGTGCTCATTCAGGGTGATATCTAGAGACAGTTCTTGTCCTATAAAAGATGTGACGATGACCACCATAGCCAATATCGGGTTTTATAAGAAGCTCTGTAAGGGAGGTTGTGTCGGTCACCACTTCAGTAAGGTGATGTTGGTGAAAGGACCACGTGATGGTTAGAAAAGGACCACAGTGTGTGTAGATGAAGTCGCTTTGATCGTGTAATGGCTGAAAGGAGCCTAGAGACGACAAGAGTCATGAGCAGATGCAAAGTAGACTGACATGCAGTTCATTGTGGGAGAATATGTGACATGAAAATACGACCCCTCTAAGTTATAGCTAAGAGAGCTGAGTCCTCGATGCATGGGTTCTTTTGACATGGTTTGGTGGAGAAGGTTAAGTTTGACCTTACCCCTTAAGATAAAGTAATGTGTAATGAGTTCCATGTGTCCAATTTAGAGTACTATGTGAGGTACCCGACCATGTGATGAACAATGAACCTAGTGAGCCCCAAGGGAGGCTGAAATGGTCTGAGTCATCTATGCAGTTTATAGACGCCAGGATGAAAGAACTCAGAGAAAAGAATATGTGATGATAAAGGTTCTTTGGAAGAGACATGAGTACGGTGAAGCCACATAGGGGCCAATGATGGACATGGAAAAGTCTTATCCTGAATTGTTTGTTTGCTTGATAGAATTTTGAGGACAAAATTCCTATGAGGGGAAGGATGTTACAACCCTAATTTTTGGGTTCAATTGGTGAGAAATGTAATTTCTCATATTAAAGATAATTGAACAAATAATGATATAATTTGTTTTGAATAAATGGATTTCTTTTACAATAGCCTTGATGATTGTGTTGTGGGCTTTATTGGCTATTGGGCCCAACAACAAGGAAATAAAGAAAGGAAATTCAATTATTAAATTAGTAAATGAATAATTGAGTTTTTTAGAAAAGAATGATCTGGAAACCTATAGAAGGCAAATCCAAAGAGGGATTTCGTGCCTCTTGGGTTCCTTGGGTTTCAAGGAGTCCAAAGTTGCAAAGAAAAGGCAATAAGAAAATAAAAGATCAATTAAGTATTCCTTTATTATGAAAGAAATTGAAAATAATGGTAAAATGTAGAAAACAAGTGAAAAAAGGTGTAATTGAGTTATCCTCAGTGGGATTTTGTATCCCAAGGATTCCTAATGTTAAAAGGAATGCCAAGGAGGAAAATAAGAGTAAGAGAAAGAGAAATCCTCAAAAAGAGATATTTTGATAAGAAATAAATAAGATTATGGGAAATAAAGGATAAAAGATAAATAAAAGGTCAATGTATATTCCTAAGATGGGTTTTTGAGCCATTAAGGTTCCTTGAGGTTCAAGGAACTCAGAATAATAATTTAATAAGTAAAGGAAAGAGAAAATATGTGGGATATATATATAATTAAGTGATATTTTGCACCTAAAGAAAAGGCACATTTTCTGTTATATAATGAGCCAAATTTTGTCAGAGAGGTAGATAAAATTATTAATAACTTTCCCTCAAAATTTGGGATTAAGTGGATAATCGGTTTGAGAGCTACGGTTTTTAGAAGTTCCCTAAAGTGTTGAGCTTTCATTTAAATGTCACAATATTTCTGATTAAAAGAAAAGGAATAGGAAAGGAACGGGACTGACAACAGCCATCAGATCTCTGCATGGTCTAAGGGACCACGGATCTGATGTCAACTGTGCATCGTCTTCCCTGGTCGCAAAGGGAAAGGAGGAGGGGCTTTTTCCAATCCTTTTTCTTGTGATATGCACCACGAGAAAGCAAGGCAAGGACACGGGTGGGTTCGTGAGATGAAATCACCCCCAACGGATCCGACTTGTTGGGTGTTTCGAGGATTCTAGAAGAAAGACCCAACTTGCCTAAAGGCCTGGGTGGAGGCAAGGTTGGGAAGCCCTAAGGGAGCCCCAAAACCTATAAAAAGGATCACCTCTAGCCTCGCCCATATCCCGAGAACTCAGACGGCATCTTTTTAGCCCCAAACACACTCTCTATCTCTCAATCATCCTTTAACTGACAAGCTTCCACAGTGGCGGCGTCACAGGTTCTGTGTGTAGAAAAGAGGAAGGGGAAGAGAGGAGAGCCATTCGATTATGATCCACGATAGGCTCGCGAAGGGAATCCATGGCGTAGGTTGTTTTGCGCCTCAAGAACAAGGATAGTGGGTGTGAGTGGCTACAACCATGAGATCGAGTCAACCGATGACCAAAGTGATGATCCTACGATTCTCATATTTCCAAAAAGAAAAGGTAAGAAGCCTCTCTGACTAGAAAATCTAGAAATTGCTTTTTCTTGCAAAAACATGTAGTAATTAGTAGAAAGGTATGATGAAGGAACTTCATATATGAAAATTGATCAGGAGAAAATGAAGAATCCAATAAAAATGATATTAAAAATTGATTTTGTTCCTAATTGCAAAAGTACAATAAGTTGATGAAAAATGCATTAAAGTTAAGTTAAAAACCCTTTTTGTGATTAAAGGTTGAATCTAGAATGCTTAATGGGTTAATTGAAGTATTAATAACCTGTTGAATGATAATGTTAGATTCAATCCTGATATAGATGTAAAATTGTATGATTTAGGGTTTTTTCCCCATAGGAGAATAATTAAGCATTTAGAAACCCTAATTTAGGGTAAAAGAGGATAAGATCATATTTAATTTGAAAAATGTAAAAAAATGTTGTGATATGATGGTTCTAATCTTTTTCAAGCACTAAAGTCCTTAATTTTGAATAAATATCTAAAATGCAGTAATTAGGGTCTTTTAATGAATAAAAGGTATAATTGATGGAAAAATGAGTTTATATGTTAATTAGACCCTAATGAACATTGAATTAATGATAGATGCACATAATGATCTTGTCATGGATTAAAAGGATAAAAATAGTAGCTTTAATGAAAAAGAAGCTTAATGAAATTAATTGATGATTAATGTGCTTGTATTATGAAAATAGAGTTATATGTTGTTAAGATAACCTTAATATTGAAGAATAGATGAGATAATTAGGGTTTATGAGTAATGGCATAAAATTAGGGTTTAATATGCTAAAAGATGAAGGGAAACCCTAATTGCAAAATGGAACCCTAAAATGGATACAACAACCCTAGAAAGTGAATCCAAGTCAATAAAGTAGATTCTTGATAAAGTGTGTAATAAATAGAGTACATATTCTTTTCAAGAATTATGTGATTGCATGCTTGGATTTTATTCTTGGTTGGATTTGCTTAATGTTTGTGAAATCATCAAATCAGGTATGTGGTTACGATTATGATTAACCCGACTAGTTTTCTGAGGATTTTATCGATGTTTCCCTCATGGCTTGAAATAATTGATGGATGCTTTTATTTCATGCAACTATAGAGTGACTATGACTATCACTATGAATATACATGTATAACTAGCTAGATCTGGGTCCACCTCTGTGTCTTGTAAAGGCTAAAAAGGGGTAATCTAGAGTAAGGTCTAGGTTATTGTGGGTTAGAAATTGGGCTACCAAGTGTAGTGCCATGAGACCCATTAGCCTGCCATGAGTTAAGGAGTGGGCTACTTACGAGTAGTGCCATGTGACTCAACCCTAGAAACTGATTCACCTATAGGTGGGACCATGAGGGGTTTAATGGGGATCTACCGTAAGGAAGGTAGTATCCAGGTCCACTACAGGGATATTACAGAGGATAGGGTACTCATGGATCGCGGAGTTATATTTAAAATGTAATCTTGGTTGTTAAATGATTAATTGAATGATTACATTGTTATCATAGTTGCACGTTTATTATTTCCCCCACATACCTGCTTCGGCTGACCGACGTTTTGTTTGTCGGCATTTTAGGTTAAAGCCAAAAGGACAAATAGTAAATCGTCATATTGTGAAATACATGAAGTAAAATACAAGGAGGATTAGTTAGATTAGAATCCATAAGTGGATAGAAGTTTAGAGATCCAAGTTTTCAAAAAGGTATGCAAAAGTTTATTTTCTTACAGATGTTCCCATTTAGTATGTTAAAATTTGATAATTATTCTTGGTTAATTGTCGAACCTTTGATCCGGAAGTTATGGGTGCAACTTCAACCTCTCGGTCTCCCTTAATTGGGGTTATCGGGAGGTGGGGTCGTAACAATATACCACTATGAAAAATCAACCATCCTCTTCCTTTTCGTGTATAAAATGAAATTGGTTACAAAAAACCTCAATATTGCATTGAAAGTTGTCCCATATTAGCCTAATACCACCAAAGAAACCTATGGTGCTGGCTTTACTTTGGATGTAGAGAAGCCCACTTGAAGGATGATATCCTTAGCAATGAGATCGTTGCATCTCGGTTCAATAATTGCAAGGATTTGGAAATTCTTGTGAAGACTTTAACTCTTTCATTATATGAATTTTGTTGCTTGCACATGAAACTTGAATGTTCCAACAAAAAATGTTCATAAAGAAACTATTAGAATGGATGAGGGTCGAATTAATTTATATTGCCACAGTCCCACAACTTGTGTGATACCATCTGCTTCATCATTCATGGAAGTGTCATCTTTGCCCAACTACTATTGGTCCTGGAACTCTAGGGTCCTTGTGACTTCCTTACAATTTAGATTACTATGTTGTTCCTCATCTCCTGGAGGGTAATGAGTTCATCCCTTCTTCCTGACTCTGTCAGGACTTTGGACTGCTTGTAGACTATTTTTTGGTTCCTGAGCATTACATATCCAATACCACCCTAACATTGACTGAGAAGGGGAGCACGCCATTGAGGAGGGTCTCCTGGTTTTGATGCTTGGTATCGGTAGGATTCTATGGAGATAGTGGAGTGGGTACTTCCTTTACTTGCTTCATCCTCGCATAGAAGTACTACAACACTCACCTTCTTGTCTTCTACAGAGGACATCTTGGTTTCTATGAGCTTCTCTCTCCTAGTTTTAGGGTTTTTGATTTTCTTCTTTGCTTGTCGGTTTTTCTTCTTTCTCGTCCCTATCTCCTAGTCACCCTCATCATCGATGGCTTTTCTTTCTCATATACGGATGGCTTTGCCTTCTTATCACTTTTTCTTGGTTGCTTTCTCAGTGTTCTTTTTTATGGGCTTGGAGCTTTATGGTTGGGGTTTCTGTTTCTCTAGTTTTTGTGCATGAATTGACATGGTGTAGGTAACACTTGGCACTGGAATCAGAATGGAGGATGAGGCAAGCCCTGCTTCAGAGGGTTGGGAGTGAATTTGTACTCAACATCAGCTAGACACACTTCTTACAGACTGTCGGTAAATATTCATATTGCAGGCGGAAGTGTTTATTATTAATGAATACAACATGTAAGGGTTTGGAAGTCTTGACTTCCGCTGTGATCCAATGCAAACTTGCCCATGTGTATCTGGGAAGTATGAAAGACGATCTTAATCATTTTCCCAACCAAACTGTCAATACTATTTAGTAATTGATTTTGATATAAAAACACTAGTAAGTACGTCACCCTAATCCAAACCACTAGCTTCATGAGTATTGGATCAATTGGATCATATGGTTGGAAGGAAGGGGACCACGATTGAACGGTTAAGTAGTTTCCATACAGAGTCCATGGCCCTCCCGTCATTAAGACCAAGTAGTCATCATAATTGGCGAACAAGATTATATAATAACCGTTGTAACGTCTGAGGACTTTGAGGCCTAGGATAAGATGATCTTAAAAGGAATGATTGGACTACCCATATCACCAAGGTGCACCTCTTTTTCCGGGTGCCCATCACTAAAGAACTCCATAGTTAAGCGTGCTCATCTTGGAGTAGTACTAGGATGGGTGACCAGTCGGGAAGTTGATCCTGGCTTGCACGTCAGTGTAGACAAAGTGTGCAGTTAAGGCTAGTTGTGGTTTGTGGGGCCAGTCGTCATTCTTGAAACTCTACTAGAGTCGGCAGTGGGCTCAGGCGTTACAAATGGTATCAGAGCCATAACCCCTCCAGTAGGTGGGGCCCACAAGGGTATGTGACACGCCAATCTTGAGCCGTGCGGTCCAGACATGTAGAAAAGGGTTGTCCATGGTTGACGTAGCCACCCTTGCGCTGATATTCCGTGATCCGGAGCTAGGTGTTCATGGGTCATTCTAGGTCTATACTGAAATGGGGCAATGTTATGAGACCCTATAGTTGAGCCTTGATGAGGACATCAAGAGTCTAAGTGGGGGAGATTGTGACGTCCCAGGACTTTGAGGCCTCGGATAAGATGATCTTAAAAGGAATGATTGGACTACCCACATCACCATGGTGCACCTCTTTTTTCAGGAGCGCATCACTAAAGAACTCCATAGTTAATTAGTGTGCTCAGCTTGGAGTAGTACTAGGATGGGTGACCACTCGGGAAGTTGATCATGGTTTGTGCGTCAGTGTGGACAAAGTGTGCAGTTAAGGCTAGTGGTGGTTTGCGGAGCCAATCGTCATTTCTGAAACTCTACTAGAGTCGTGGGCAGTGGGGTGTTACAACTGTGGTCGGGTGGTCGAGGTCGATCACCTTGAAGAATTTAGAGGGATGACATTATGACTGAATCTTGTTTACCATAGCTTGGAAGCTGAGGTTTATGCCTATAGCCTTGATGATGATTGTGTGATGCCAAGGCTTTCGTAAGGGTTGGATCACTTCGCTTCTAACCGAGATTGAGGGTAGGACTCCAGACAGATCGACAGAGATATTTATGTCGTTGATAAGGTCCGGTGAAATAGGGTTGAGGTATGTGAGCATGCCTCCAAGTTTGTTGGTAGTTGCATCCATATATGATAGCTTCGATATGTCTTCTTTACGCCGCCCATTACCGTATCACCCTCACTTGGAGGGTCGGTGGGTGTGTCCTCCATCTATGGGCATGTTTGATTTCCAGGATTCATCTGGATATGGAAGAATACTGAATTTGTTCCGTCCCGGTAGAACTGATTGCTGGTTTTGCGAAGTGCAGCAACAAAAAGAGTTTTATGTTTGCAGTCGCCGCCAGTTATTGCAGCGCCCGCTTGCTGCATTTCGGCGTCCGATCATTTTGAAAAGGGAACGATAATCCCGCAACACCTGCATGCCGAAATCTGCAGGATTCCGTCCCTTGTACGACTCCAGATAAACAAACCTAAATTTTCTGCTGCTGGATCTAAGATTGCAATCCAATACATCCTAATACATTAAACCAAACATGCCCTATGTGGGGTCGATGGCATCTCCAGAGGGGTTCTCCTGCAGTCGGTTTTGGTGGATGTAACCCCTGTCACCATAGCCACTGCCGTGGCCGCCGTGGCAAAATTTTATCTTAAATGAAGTTATTTTTCACCACAAAACATGTAATATTTAAACAAAATAATATATTTTGTTTTATGGTGAGAATGACTTCAGTTTCAAAATGGTGTCACGTAGCATTATTTAAAATTCAATGCGACACGAGACGTGCATATCATTGCAGCCAAAGACGAACCAAAGTTTTTTTTTAAAGTTCAACTCGCTCATCCATTCATTCATGTCCAACGAAGCAAGTACAAAAGTATTATCATCAAAAGAGTCTGAAAGAACCCAAACTCCTTCTAGAGCGTATGCTTCCATGGCAAGACTATGTGCTAGCCTATTACATACTTTGGGAATAAAAGAAAAATTGAAAGCAAGAAATTATACATTAGAAAGCTACATTAGTTTCTTCTCTAGTGGGTGGTATGCTTTGCAATACAGCGGCAGCTCGACACCGGTGCCTTTCAAGAAAATCAGAATCAGACTGGCTGCTTTCGGCGTCACCTCATTAATGTGTCCAATGTGGACAATGCATTGCACCGGGACAACGCGTTGGGGGTCCAAAAATTGCTGAGTCACGACTTTAGCTGGAAACAGTTCCGTGCTGCTCCTGCATTAGCGCTTTTTTGTCTGTATGCCGTTGTTGCAGTTTCTTCTTGTCAATGTCCCTATCCTTCGTGTGTGTACATGCATGCATCTGTGGATTTATTTCAGACTCCTATTATAATTTTGATCATCTCATTACATCTCATTACAAATATATTTTTTTCTTATTACAAAATAAATGTACGAGTAACTAATATATATATGTGTGTGTGTGTGTAAGAGCCCGAGTCCTCCCCTTTAACTCTATATATATATATATATATATATATATATATATATATATATATATATATATATATATATATTTATATATATATATATATATATATATATATATATGGAGTCAGGCTAGAATACACTCGAGTGTATCCAGAGCGGAATACACTCAAGTAGTTTTTAATGATGCACTCGAGTGTATTCCGCTCTGGATACACTCGAGTGTATTCTAGCCTGACTCCATATATATATATATATATATATATATATATATATATATATATATATATATATATATATATATATATATATATATATATATATATATATATATATATACAGAGAGAGAGTGTGTTATGCTAAAATACACACCAGTTTATAGATCGTATGGAACACTCAAGTCGTGTTTGCATATCTAGACATATTTTTTGATAAATTCAAATTGTTGATATTTATTTTTATAACAACTACAAAAGACGGCTATAAAAGACACCATTAGAACCGCAATTACTTGACACGTGTATAACGTGCGTGTAATATGCAAGTGTATGTGTCGAAGTAATATAGGATTATGAGTCCCGAATTATCGAACACAGGGAGTTGTGAGGTTAAAGACTATTACTAATTAGGATTGATCAGCTAAGCCGAAAACAAGAGTTGATTGAAAAAGGAAATAAAAATAAAACAAAACAAAAAATCGATTAAATGGTTGGTTTAATCAATTAAAAATGGAATCCTTAGGATTGTTGTTTCACCGTGGGGTCTCACTGCATTTATTTCTATATAGTTAATCACATTCGCCTCTCATTCCGGGTAGTGGCATGTAGTCAGAATTATTTACTGTCGTGATACAATTCACTACCTAAATCTAGGTTGGTTCCACCGTCGTAGTAACCTATACCCTAAATTAGGTGTATTAGAATTGACATCTGGGTTTCCAGCATTAATCGTACATCACCTTGTTCAAGGGATTTATTAATTAATGTGAACTTCGTCTCTTTTCAACCGTTAATTCTTCTTTCAAAGCAATTAAAGGCATTAGGTTATCATTAGGGTGATCAAGCATAATGATATAATGGAGAAAACAAAGTCATACCACAGATTTAAGAGACAAAATATGAATTATTATGATAAAAACGTCATACAACGATTACCCGGGCTACTCCCGGATCCTAAGGAATTACAATTTTTAGCCAAAAATAGACGACATGGTATCACAGTAAGTCGAAAAGATGTAAAACATGAATTTCGAGATACAGTAAATTGGAGAAATGGTTAAAGAGTGGATCTGGAGAAGATGGAGAGAATTTGGCATCGTTTCCGCCGCCAAAATGCCTCTGAGGTCTTCCGTGTAGGGTTCCTCTACTTTTCTCTCTCCGTTCGGCTGTCATATCGTCCCATCGTGATAGATCTCCAAATTGCGGTTCTAATGGTGTCTTTTATCACCATCGTACATGTTTAGGTCAAGAGGAAACCTAAAATATAATTTTTAATACAATATGTGTTAGATTTAACATATTCAAATTTAGTCTGCAGCGTCCGAGTCGATGGTATCGAGTTGGAAGTCGATAGTATCGACTTCTTCACAGTAAAACGTCCTTTTCCTTTTCAATCTGGAGCAAAAATATTTGTACTCTGATGCCATGTCGCTACCATCGAGTTGCAAGTCAATGGTATCGACTTTGCTCCAGTCAATAATAATTATCTGCAATAAAATAATCAATGAATAAAATCAAATAATTATTATAATAAATAAAACATGTAAATTGCATATAAAATACATGTAAAAATATAAGAAATGATGACATGTGATTTTTACTAATTTGGTAAAATATGTATTAAAAAGATATTCAATTAAGCACAAATGACAAAGAAAATAACCAAATTAGATATCAAAATAACGACAATTTGTGCATACATCACATATGCATGTATATATAGGTATATATATTTATATGTATATGTATATGTATATATATTATTATTTTTATATATGTATATGAATATATAGGGGGTTTATTTGTTGCCTGTGCAGCAGACTATGGTTTTTCTATCCGTGTAGTGCAAAAAATAACTATTTGATCAGAAAAGTAACTATGTAGACAAAAATTATGTTTTCAAAAAATTAACTATTATATTGAACAAGTAAAAAAGAGCAGAATACACAATATAAATTCTGAAATAAATATGTAATTAATATTTTTTACTGTGTATTCTGCCCATTTTACATTTTTAGTCGTATAGTTACTTTTCTGACAACATAGTTACTTTTTTCCATAAAGTTACTTTTTGTGACAAAATGGTTACCTTCCGAACTACAAGGTAGCGAAATCTTAGTTACTTACGTCGGTATTAAAGATAAACTCATTTATATGTATATAGTCATCTATATATGTATATATGTTTATATAGATGTATATATAGAATTTATCTTTACAACTAAGGTTTCACTACCCTACAGCGCGAAAAGTAAATATTTCTTCAGAAAAGAAACAATCTAGATAAAAAAAGATACTATGTTGTCAAAAAAGTAACTATATGACAAAAGGTTAAACGTTCAGAATACACAGAAAAAATTTTAGTTACATATTTATTTCAGAATCATTATTGTGTATTCTTCTTGCTTTTACTTTTTCAGCAGAATAGCATATATATATATATATAGACAAAAGAGAATATATATAGAGAGAGAGATAGAGTCAGGCTAGAATACGCTCGAGTGTATTCAGAGCAGAATACACTAAAGCAGTTTTTCATGATGTAATATTTTTTTCAAAAATCTAATCCATTGATCTTCTTAAACATCTTGTGAATAGCTCATATACAAAATTTGAGCACATTTGGACATTTATAGGTCATGTTATAAAGATGTTTAAGAAGATCAACATATTAGATTTTTGAAAAAAAAATATTACATCATGAAAAACTACTTGAGTGTATTCTGCTCTGAATACACTCTGTTGATTCCTAGATGGGTGATTAGATACTCTAGAGGGGGGGGTGAATAGAGCTGAAAGCACTTAAACAAAATTCATTAAACCTTCAAGATATATCACAAGATAAGGTTGCTAAATAGGAAATTTGTGTGCAACTAAAACATACATAGCAAGGGAAAGAGAGATTGAACATGCACCAATTAGACAAGCTATTTAGAGTGGTTCCACACTTCAAACTAGAAGTGTGTCAGTCCACTTGCCTAGAGAGGTCAACCTCTAGGACTTCCAAACTATTGCACTCTTATATTCATTCATAAGACATACAATGCATGACCAAACAAAAGACTTACCTATCCAATATAAAGATTTTTCAACCTTACCAAGGATTTACCCACTTTGCAAGAGTCTTCGGCCTTCTCCAAGAACTTACCCACTCTTGCACAAGTCTTCAGCCTTGCAGGGATCACCCACTCTTCTTAGATCTTCAGCTTTTGACTTCACCTTCACTCGGAGAAGCTTCCACCAAGGTCTTACCCACTTGAGCAAGGAGTCTTCTGCCTTCACCAAGGGCTTATCCACTCTAGCTCACTACAAAAAATTGGGCCATTATTCACGGGAGAGTCCTGTCACAAACCCCTCTCTACATGCCCTCAGAAATAGGGACGGTTGAGGTTCTGGCCCTCACAAATGGTCCGTGAAGAGAACTCATGTGACAAATACCAGTGGCCCTCACGAATACAATTGTCACGGACCAACTGACCCTCAAGAATGTTATATTGAGGGACTATTTAGCCTTCATAAATACATTTTTGAGGGACTATTTAGCCTTCATAAATACATTTTTGAGGGACTATTTAGCCTTCATGAATACATTTTTGAGGGACTTGATGGTCCTGGAGAATATATTTTTGAGGGGCTATGTGGTCGTCATGAATGCAATTTTGATGGTCAATCTGGACCTTCATCAATATATTTATGAGGGACTACTGTAAATGATTTGGTTATTGATTATTGAATGATTTATTAAATGTTAATTAATTGTTACTATAGTGAATATCAAATTTTAAATGAAAACTTTGTATACATAACCTCAAGCAATATTTTTATACTAATTCACATGACATCATAACAAGATTCAACACCAAAATGACACATAAAAATATTAAATCACCTCAAACCAATTTTTGTTATTGAAGCAAAATATTATCCATACATTGCATGCTCAACGTTGATATAAATAAAGAGTACATATGGTTTTAAAATTTGAGATTGATGACAATCAACATATCATGCTAGAAACTCTTAAGATCTATAATGTCTCCATATTCCTTCAAATGGTGTTGTGTTCTTCATCAATGCCACGCCTCATACGGTTAGGTACTTGAATATTCTTCTCCTAAAAATGACAAATCATTATATTAATAGAATTTAAAGTTAATACATAAATCATAGTACAACAAACAACTTACCCTTATATTTCGGTTTTGGTCTACTCCAAGGTGAATTGTCCGTCAAAATCCATCATTAAAAGTAATTCTACCCTATCAATATATATACAAAAAGGAAACAGAGTGAGTGCGAAGTAGAGATTAATGTAAGTGAACCAACATAGCAGTAACATTTTGATAAACTATTCACTAATGGTAAGGCTTAATTTTTAATTGGAAAAAGTCCTTACAGATGAAGCTGTGTGAGTTAAAATAGAATCTAAAGATAGATTCCAGATCAACAGAACCACAACCTGTGGCGACATGCAAAAAGGACTTATTTCATTTCAGGGGCTTTTTGGTAAGTTCTAGAGTTTTAGTCACAAAGGTTGCAACAACCAAGGTTTTTAGTGGATTGCTATAAATACCAGCCTCAACGTATTTGTCCAGGCAGAGTTTTTATTATTGAATTACTTTTTGGAAAGCAGTCCTTCTCCTACATTGGTCTGCAATATTTTACAAAGCATTGGTGAAAAATCCCGATCTAATGCAATAGTCCTGCACAAATATCCAGCAATACATGCATTCTATAGAAGATTATGGACCTAACAAAGGAAGTTGTAACATTACGTCATTCTACATTAATCAATATGGCAACGTTTTGTCTTTCCCCAGCTTCCTGCTTATAGAATTATTCTTTTGGACATTTGCTTCGGGAAACAATTAGTAATACTAATTTCCCTTTTTGCATGTCGCCACAGGTTGGGGTGTGTCAACTCTTTTTTCCAATCACACAGGCATACTACATACTAAAGTTAAATACAATTACAATGTTTATTTGATAAAACAAATGCAACATTTTACAAAATAAACATAAACTTTGATTCATATAATACATGAATCTAATCTTCCAATCTATATAAGTGAACATATTCCAGTAAAGAAATTCCAGTAAATATTATGTGTGCTATTATGCAGTTCAATACATTGTCTATTCAATTTCATCCTCAGCAAAGCAATCCATTTTTTTATGATCCTGATTGCCCTTTCCCTTATTTTCCCATTCAATATGATGATATGTAGCTATTAATAAATGTTTATACTCATAAAGAAATATACCTAGGCAAGGAGGCACATGTTCTATCAAGCAAACCCTACTGTTCAATATATACAGATATATACGTGCAGACATACATGTATAATATATATATGAACAGAAACGAATTCATAATTAGAGTTGAACTCAACAAGGAAAGGGCCACAAACCAATTCAGACCCATATTACAACGCAGAATAATAAGAATAACAAATATATGTTTTTGAACAATTCCCAACAATTTGGAGCAGCTTGGACAGCCAAAAGTTAAAAACAAAGTAGATAGAGTTAGCCCATACAGAGAGTGGCCATTCCCAAGTTTATTAATATCAAAAACCCCTTAAAAAAATGACTCCAAAGAAGGGGACAAGCAAGGGACAAGGGCATCTGGAGCAGAAATAGTAGGCAATAACAGTATTCATCATCACAATTACTGCCATCTTTAAAGTTCGTGGAGTGTTGGTGCACAAGCAGGTATAACCTAGAGAGTGTTGGTCCACTCAGAAGTAGGCAAAAGATTCACTCTTTTCCTAAGCAAAATCTGGAATGACCACTCTATATTAATTACTCAACTATTAGTTATTTAGATAGTCTAGAAAACAAAGGTTTGATTCAAAGTTTAGACTAAACATGTGCAACTTCTTCAGCACTGACTAAAGAAAAGTCACTATAAACTTTGTATCTAAAATATTATGAAATGAGGCTTGACCAAGATATGGCTAAAATGTAGATAAGCTTAAATGAATTACTTACAGGATTTAAACGCTGATTTCTTGGTGTGAAAGACACCGATGAAGATGTGGTTGGTGTGTTCTACATTTGAGGATAACTTTGTCGATTATTACCAGAAGAAGGGGACCAACTTTCAACTGCATCCTTTAATAAAGTGTACATGTTAATATTCTTATGTGTATGAATATTGAAAATAATCTATAGCTGTAATGAGTTACCTGTGGCTGAAAGATCCGTGGATGTCCATTGCCTTGTATGGAAAGCCTGCCTACTCCATTCTCCCTTGAATTTCCTTGTATGGAAAGTTTGCCTACTCCATTCTCCCTTGAATTGCCTTGTATGGAAAGCATGCCTACTCCAGTCTCCCTTGAATTGCTTGAATTGCTTTGTCTAGAAAGTCTTCCTAAGCCATCCCCGCTTGAATTATTTTGGCTGGGAAACATGCCTACATCTGCACCATTACTTGTATTGTCTTGTATGTGAAAAGAACCCACATCTGACCTATTTGTGCCACTTTGCATGTGTAAGACACCTGTAGTATTTTGATTGGGGTATTCAGCTGCACAATCAACATTAATACCGCCATCCTATAACAAATACATCAACAATGTCAAAAAAAATTATATATTACATTGACATAGACAACTGAATCTGAGTTACCTGTGATTGATTGTACCAAGTCATTATTTGGGAGACGGAGTTCTTCAATCCATTTACTGTTTCTTCAAGTTCCTTAAGTTTATCCTGAAATAGAAAATAAATTACAAACATCGATCTAATAGACTAGTTATAACTAATAGTTCAAGTTTATTTATAATCCAACATACATCCTTTGCATTTCTTTCCTCAAGAAGCATTTCATATCTTAAACGGGCAGCTTTTCCCCTATGTCCTATCTCTTTGTGCCCATTTCCAATACCTCAGATCCAACCAAATACGATACCTTAGAATGACTTGTGCAACCTCTATAGAGTGGTTGATCTGCCTCTTTTAGTAGCTTGTAAAATATTTGTGCATCTACATTTGCAGGTTCCTCTGTAGCTTCAGTAGAGTGGTCATTTGTTGTGTCACCCATACCAAACAAATCCTCCAACATCTGATGCATATTGTCGGTGCTAGGCATGTTTGGTGCCACAACAGGATTGCTCCTACCAATCACCTCCCCATGAAATGTCCAAACATCATAGCTATGCACAAATCCTTTTTGTAATACATGTGAGAATACCTCCTCCTCTGTTTTAAGGTATCTGTTCAAACATACCTTGCAAGGACATATTAATTTCCCCTGTCTAGTTGGTCTCTGATGGATAAGAGCAAACTCAATGAACTTTCGTAACCCTGCCTTGAATACATCACTTCGCACTCTGTTCCCAATATACATCCAACTCCGATCTATTAGAAAATCCATCTACATGAAGGAAAATATATAATAAGTAGAGGAATAGCTGTTTGAGATGTAGTCATGTAGGAGATGTAGTCATGTAGGAGCAAGAATAAGTAAGAAAAAGTAGAAGAAAACTTGCAAATAGAAGTGATACTAGTAGTCTAGTAGACGTGCGAGCAGGAGATGCAAGTAAGAATCTGAATTTCTGATATGAGTAACAAAGAAATAGCAATAAGAGAGGACATAGAAGTAAAAAAAAATTATATGCAATAGTAGGAATAGGAAATGAAGGAGAAATTGCAAAAAAAGAAAAGAAGCTAGAATAGGAGACACAAGAGGAAATAGAAAAAAATCAAAGAAATAGTAGTATAAAAGGACTGATTTTTTTGCAACAATTGCAGCAAAAGGGGGTCGAATATACAACATGAAAAAGGAAAAATAGAAAAGGGGAGGGAAGGGAGAAGACATACATGAAGTTTATCAATATACAAGAAGCAAAAAAGAGGCAGAAGAAACATCCTTCAAGAAAAATCCTTCAAGAACTGCAATAGCATAGGTACCCACCTAATAAATAATAGTTCACAGATCCATCCATTAACTTTTGCTCACATGTCTCAACATATACTCGATTACAGGGGCTACTTATACTGTCAGACTATCTATACAGCTTCTCTTCTCAAACTAGGCGATCTCTCTACTACAAAGGAGTATTTTGACGCATGGCTATTTAGACTCTACCAAAGGAGATTCAAAGTTGTGTGTGGTCCTGATGTTATGGGTTATGTCCAACATATCCCATAGAATCTCAATATTGTAGCAGATCTCTATGCATAAAGGCACTGACAGTATATTTCTTCTTAGATCTGATATCAACATATTGTTATTACTTATAACAAGCATTATGAGACAAATACCTAACTGTCCCTATAAGTCATCTGAAATACTTAAACATATAAGTATATGATATCATGTATAACATCTCATAAAATTAAGAACTGAAATACTTAAAATAAGTCAGCTGCATAAGACTTAACACCAACCAAGATAGAACATATGACATGCAGACCAGGACAATAGGGACAATTTCATTGTTTGGTATCTTGTTAATAACACAACACTCAAATTATGATAGTAGGAGACTGTAAACCAGCAGAACAATAGACTAGCAGAAGAAAACAGTTCATATATACCAACCACTACAGAAGAAAAGAAGTTTCCTCCCAAGAGAAACATTATAGAAGTGTTTATCCCATCTAAAAAGATTACTTTCATTGATAGATGCTAGATATCAAAAGAGGAAAATACCCACTTCCAAAAATGGCAATTTGGATACAGAGATGAGTAGAAATATCCTCCAACCTGGGAGTACAATAAACACATTTAAAAATGTATATACTTTTGATTAACTTTGTAAATATACAGGGGAATCCTATCAATGAGTTTACACTCAACAGCCTTACCCCGATGAAATCAGCTACATGGCAATTAAAGAATAAATGAATGATAAATTCATTAGAACTTCTACACAAAAAACATATAGAAGTATAGAAAAACCCTCTTTTTTTAGGTTGTTCATCACTGAGATGTTGTTTCTAGCAATCTTTCGTAATAGGATTTTAAATTCAGATGTATGATCATCTGAATTAAATACCAAGAAAGTTGACCATAGATATCAATATTTTAGATAGAATCCTTAAGAAGGTATTTGTCATGGATCAATTTGATCCATAGACTACCTTAAGAAGATGGTTACATCATCCCACTTAAGAAGATGGATATCATTCTTGCCTTCACACTATCCCCACAAGAAATTTATAATAATTATTTCCACTTCATCACAGATAGAAGTAGGAAGTGAAAAGGAAGAGGACCAGAATTTTTGATTGGCGGACATAGTAGAATTACAAGGTTCTAGTCTCCAATGGAAACTGAAATGATATGTAAATAAGTTTGGTATCTTTAAAAATCAAATGATGGGCATAGAAGAACTAAAGCATGGGCGTAAAATGAATGTAACTTCTGGTTCACTTGTATGATATGTATCATTATAAGTTAGTAGCATACCATCTTTGTGCACGCTTAGCATCAATAGAATGTCTGTCATGACCATGGAAAGCTTCAGACATACATTCAACAAAAGGTCTGCTCTGGTTGAGAAGTCTGGTCAGAAGCCTGAAGAACGAATGGGTGTTCTTAGTAATGTGGGTTCCTCCTTGATCCCTTTGTTGTTAAAACAACATTTGTATATTTGTCTTTTTTCATTTTCCCCCTCCATATAAAATAATTCCCTTTCTTTAACATGTGGTTGTGATGCAGGCCCTAAAAGCCAATAACTATGATAATGATCCTCTGCTAAGTGCAGCTCTGTACCTGAAGATTAATTAAAGGTCGACTGCCCAGGGCTCCCATGGGGCACATCCATTCCTAATATAATAGTTGGCTCTTAGGAGATCTTTGGCATGGATGGAAGATGCAGAAAAGTTCACCACAGCTGAGCATCCTCCATCCATGCCAAAGATCTCCAAAGTGCCAACTATTATATTAGGAATGGATGTGTCACATGGGAGCCATGGGCAGTCGGCCTTTAATTAATCTCTAAGTACAGAGCTGCACTTACCAGAGGATCACTACCATAGTTATTGGCTTTTAGGTCATACATCACAACCACATGTTACAGAAAGGGTATTATTTTAGATGGAGGGGGTAAAGGAAAAAAGACATATAATATATCCAATTGTTGTTTTAGGAGGAACCCATTCGTTCTTGAGGCTTCTGCCTAGACTTCTCAACCAGAACAAACCTCTGAGATGTTGACAATGACTTAGTGTGCCTCTGCAAAATGCAAAAACACCAGGCTATATTATACTTACAACCAAAAACAAAATTAAGTGGTGACTAGACTCTTACATATTCCATTTGACCCATATAATTTTAATAAATCATTACACTTAGCTTACTATATGTCTATTTTTAAACATCAACCCATTCTCAGTCCATAGTAATATTACCCATTTATCAAACATCACAATGTGAGTTTCGAATGAAGGCTATAAGGTTTGAGATTTAATTTATATGGCTATTTTATGTAAAGAGGAGATACGTTATAGGAAACTCAAAATTTGGATATGCAAATGAAGAAAGAAGAAAACACTGGCAGTAATTAACAGATTACAGTAAACTATTGGGATACACATATGAAGAAATAAGCAAGCATTGGCAGTGAACAGTACATTACAGTGAACTCAAATCTGGGATACACATGAAGAAGGATGCACATTGGAATCGTTACCTAAAACTAAATGACCAACACATGATTGAATCAAACAGCATAACAACATGCAAGCACAACAGTTGCAAGAGAATAATAAAACAAATAGCACAGAAAAAAGATGCAGTTTTAGTAGCAGTACCTTTTGCCACGCTTCCGGTCAATGGACAGAAGCAACGAGATTAAAACTGAAGAAGAAGAACAATGGACGTTGTAAGAGAAGAACTGGAGCAGAGGTGGTTGGGCAGCTTATGGGCGTCAGATCAAGGAAAAGAGACCAGTAGCTTGATCCAAGGTTGAAGTAGGTTCAGAGCTCTTGCTGGGCGCCGCCTGAGTCGGGTGCCGCTGGTTTCGCTGCGATCCGGCACGACATGGCTACTCCTGGTCGTGGAATTGGAAGCCTGCCATACGGCCGACGATTGGAGTTATGACCTGCTGTAGTTGGGGTGGCAGGAGCAGTTGGGGCACCATCCGGGAGGTAGTTGGGGCGCCGTCCGGGAGGTAGGCGCGGTTGCAGCTGGGTGCGACCGGTGGGATTTGGGAAATGCTAAGCGACTGGGGTCGTGGGTTTGTTGAGGCTGGGCGGCATTAAGATGGAGCAGACCCTGGCCGTGGAGTGATGGAGGCCTGGTCGACAGACTCAAGGCGTGGTCGATGGAATCAAGGAGGTGTCGAGGATGAGTGGCGGCTGATCAGTGCTTCTCTAGTTCGTCATTGTGCAGAGGGATGAGTGGGGAGCGTTTTTCTTTTCCTTTTTAATTTTGATATCCAAATTTTGTATTTTAGAATGGAGGGAATGGAAATGAGATGGAGGGAAGGGATATGAGATGGAGGGAATCATTTATCATGGTATTTTTCAAGGGATGATTAGTGAGTAATGTATTTGTGAGGGATTAGTATTTGTAAAGATGTTAAAAAAATGGTTGAGGGATTTGGTCCCATATTTGAAGGATGAGCCCGCACAAATAGCCATCATTATTCACAATCTATGGTTCCTCACAAATGTTCTTCAACAAAGGCCAAATTTTTTGTAGTGGCTCCAAGTCTTCAGCCTTGATCTTCACCAAGGGACTTTGTCCCTTGTTCTTCTTCACCTCTCTTAGATAAGAGAGAGAAAACCTTCATCTTCATGATTGAAATGAGAGAAAGGGAGGTGGTGGAAGTGAGAGCCTCACAAGATATACATGTAGGACTAGATCTCTTACAGATTTCCTACTCGCTCTAATGGATGTAGCAAGTGATTAAGCTTAGAGAGAGAGGAGGCTGTAGGAAGCACTCAACTATAGAATAGGAACCTCACATAGAGTTTGCATTGAATGCTCAACCTTGGAATGAAGCCCAAGGGGGCCTATTTATAGCTGGGGATGCCTCTTAGCCTTTGGGAACACTTGTGAATGAAAACTAGCCGTTTTGTGGCTTGCAACAGATCTATTTTCACTTGTTGCAACTCTACAACGGCTAGAAGCACTTTTCTGCACTTTTCCGTACAGTGCAATCAGTCGAGTTTCTATAAGGGTAACTCGATCGATCAAGTAAACGACAAGGCCGATACTCAAATGATCAGTCGAGTTTGTCCTGACAAAACTCGACCGACCATTAGGAATTGAAATGGTCAGTTACTTGATCGGTCGAGTTCTGTGTAAACACAACTCGACCGATGCAATCTGTAGAAAATTGATCTAGGATGATCGGTTGAGTTAGTTTTCAGGATGGGAAACTCGACTGACAAAGTGCATGTAATCAATTTTCGAAGTTGCATATAAAGTGCTCTAATATTCTATCCAAGTGCTCCTGATATTTTTCTAAGCTTAATTACAAGTCATACAATCATTACAAGTGATTTACAACAGGATTCTAATGGATATACATCATATTACAAAAATGTGCATTTGTATGACTTTGACTTGTCTTTTCTCCAATTTGAGATGCGTAAGTTAGGGCATTTGGAGTGTGTCTATACCTAATCTGAAATCACTCAAGTAGAGACATTAGACACCAATATGTGGAATGGTTAGTCATCATCAAAACACGAGTTTAGTCTATTTAGATGTGAGTCAACATTGACCTAATCGACCTTGAGTCAACAATCTCCCCCTTTTTGAAGATGACAAACCATTCCATAAATGTATTGAAAGCTTTTAAGTAAAGTCATACCTTTGGAGAAACCTAGGGGTTTCAATAGGATTGAGCTCATATGCTCCCCCTCAATTGATGCACATGGAGTTCTCATACTCCCCCTCAATTAATGTTGTTTCTCCTGCATGGTTAACTTTCATAACATTTATAGAATACCATGTCTTCTACTCATATATGTTATACACATATATGTCTTCTCCCCTTTACCTTCTCCCTTTACATGAACATGCTTCTCCTCTTCATGTAAGACATACCTTCTTCCTTTTTTAAAAGAAGACATACCTCTCTCCCCCTTTGTCATTTCAAAAAGTGGGGTTATGAAGAAAAAAGAAACATCACTTGTTAAAGAGAAAGGAGATAACACAAATATATATAAGGAGAGTAGAAGAGCACAGATAGGGGCTTGTCCAAGAATAGAAAGAAAAGCAAGTTAAAGAATATACTTGAACATCTCAAAAAACAAGATAAAGTGCTGCAGAAAAATAATAAAACATATTTTTGACCCTCAAGATGACGGATTTTGACCAAAAACCGCCAGAGCTCATCGTGATGCAATGAGTCTTTCTCAGAAGGTTGTTTCTGCATGAAAAACACTATTCTTGCACCTAAAACTGAAACTGGAGCAAAATCTGCATAAAAACCAAAAATACTCCAATTTCTACATACAATGTAGATCTATGTACCCTGCATCACAATGTTATGCAAGCAACTCAAGATAGTAGATATGCAATTCAAGGAACAATCTTGAGCATGTATGAGATAAGATACAAGCATAGCATATAGATGAGCAAAGATGCCCATTATAAACAAGGTTAGAACTACATGTATATGAACTAGTAGTAGATGTTATCACAAGTTAGGACTACTAGTATGATCTAGATCATAGAAAGAGATACCAAAAGATACTCAAGATAAAGCAAGCTATGAGTAGATGTAGAGATATATCCAAACAAAGAGATATGCAATTTTAGACGCATGAAAGGATATAACCCACTAGATATGCATCCTTATCATAAGATGATTACCCCTAAGAACCTCACGGTTGTATCAAAACAAGATATACACCTAGATAGATGTAGCAAGTTAGAGTACAACAGAAGCAATTTTTAGACACAACCAAGAGATCCAAAGAGATCATCATCAAAACCTGCAAAACAACTCAAAGCAAGTAATTGCAAGATATAGATATACCAATTTAGAGAAATTAGAGAGATAGAGTTATAAGAAAGATAGGTAATTTAGAACATGGAAATATGCATATATAAAAGGTACCAAATGAGAGTGCCAAAGAATAAGGCTATTGGTTGAGAAAATCTAGTTGAGAGGGAAATTCTCATTCAATAAGCCAACTGTATATTCTATGCATAGTGTTATCGGTCGAGTTATGTACATTGACAACTCGACCGATGACAGCTGTTGGCAACACCCATTGGTGCCTATCGGTCGAGTTTCAAACAGGGCAAACTCGACCGACAGACCAGCTGTCAAAAAGCACATATATTTCATAAAAACATATTTAATGTCATGCTAAATATACAAACCATATCCAAGCATGTCTAAGCAAGTTAGTAATGCACTATAGAAGTATTAGAAATAGATTTTGAGCAAGAGTGTGAAGAGAAACACAAAATACCACTTTTGACTCAAAAACCATATGTATAGTGCACACCATCTTGACAAAACAAGTTAGGATTGGTTAAAAGCAAGAAAAACATTACCTTTGTTCTTACCATTCCTTTTTCACTTGTTGTCACCCTCTACACATCTCACCTTTCTTCTTTCATGTGGATTGAGAAGTCAATTTGCAATTCAATAGTTCAAGTCAATCCATTTGCAAGTACCTACAAGAAGAAAGATGAAATGGTCCCCAATCATATTTTTGGGTCTGGAGGGGTCAGTTTAGCAACCCAAATTTGATTGCTTTTGGGTGCTTTCCTAAAAGTACAACAAGTAGAATAATGACCAATTTCATTGCAATAGTTGCATGTGCCCATAGTCTTGAAACTAGAGGATTCTCCATGGAATAATGGAGGTCCTTTATCTTTGTTGTTCCCTTGACTACTATCATATCCTAAACCATGTCTACCAATTTCTTTAGTAGTATGGTGTAGGATGTCATTAAGATTCTTTTTACCAACTAAGAATCTTTGCAAAGAGGATCTCAAACTGTCATTATCATGCTTAAGAGAAGAAATAGTAGAAGATAAATTATTTATATTATCTCTAGCATGAAAAAGATCATTTTCTAAGCAAATAACTTTAGTTAAATGAGAATCTCTATAAATATGAAGAGCAACAACATCATTCTCTCTACTAGTAGAACTAGAACATGATTCATGCACATTGATTTTAGCAAGCAAGGAGGCATTTTTTGTTTCTAATTCTTGCAAAACAAAATCTTTATTCTTGTTTTCAGATTTAATAACATCAATATCATGCATGAGAGAATCAATAATTAAAGTATGCTCTTCATTAGAACTAGGCATGAGAGGTTGAGCTTCTAAAAATCTAATCTTATCAAGCAAACTAGCATTTTCAAGTTTAAGAGAGTCTACTTGGCTAAGACAAGCATTTTTATCATCAAGCAAGAAAGAATTAGCATGTTCAAGATCATCTAGTTCTACATGCAAATTATCAACAATTTTAGCAAGCTTTTTCTTTTTCCTTTTAGAAGACTTAAGAGAGGCACAAATATCATGAATAATAGAAATCAAACATTCTTTATCTAAAGAGTTTATATTTACCTCACTTGAGTCTTCACTTGTTGATGCTATAAGAGCAAAATGGCATTCTCCTTCATCACTAGATCTTGATCTTGATCCTTCACTTGAATCTTCACTTGAGCTTGAGTTGGAGGAGCTACTTGAGCTTGAGTGCCATTTCTCCTTCTTCTTATGAAGATGGGTCTTTTTGCCTTGAGGGAAATCTTCCTTGTAGTGACCCTTCTTTCCACATGTGAAGCACCTGATGGAGGAGGACTTTCCTTTGTAGAATCTACCATTGGAGTACATGGCATCTTCTTCAAATTTAGAGGATGGAGAGGCTTGACCAACAATAGCCTTGATTTGAGCTTTGATTTCAGCCTTCTTCATTCTCTTGAGTTCTTTCTCTTCTTGTCTTTCTACTTCCTCCCTCTTGTCAAGTGTGGCTTCATGTGCTTATAGATTTCCAATGAGCTCTTCAATAGGAATATCCCTAAGAGACCTTGCTTCTTCAATGGAAGACACCTTAGGTTCCCATCTCTTGGGGAGAGTTATAAGGATCTTTGAGTTGCTCTCTCCACTAGACATAGGATGTCCTAGAACAACAAGACCATTCAAAATGGTGTTGATCCTTGAGTACATGTTGGCTATCCTCTCCTCCTTTCCCATCTTGATGTTCTCAAGCAGCCCTTTGAGCATGTAGACTTTGCTTTCCTTCACTTGATTTGTCTCTTCATAAGTGATGCAAAACTTTCTCCATACCTCATAGGCTATTTCACATGAAGAAATCTGGTTAAACTCGTTGGGGGTCATGGAGGCATATAGGATGTGCATGGCTCTAGCATTCAAGGTTCCTTTCTTCAAGGTAGCTTCATCTCATTCTTCAATCTTTGTCTTTGGTAGCATGTATGGGCTGTTCACCATTTTCCACATCTCAAGACTTGATCCTTGGATGTAGAATTGAATCCTTCTTCTCCAATAGAGGAAATTGCTCCCATCAAAGATTGGAAGGCTGGTCAAGTATCTCCCTCCTTGTTAGTCACCCATCTTCTCCTACTTGTTCAAGTATGCAGGGAGAAGACCCGCTCTTATACCAATTGTTGGATCCTAGATGGGTGATTAGATGCTCTAGAGGGGGGGTGAATAGAGCTGAAAGTACTTAAACAAAATTCATTAAACCTTCAAGATATATCACAAGATAAGGTTGCTAAATAGGAAATTTGTGTACAACTAAAACATACATAGAAAGGGAGAGAGAGATTGAACATGCACCAATTAGACAAGCTATTTAGAGTGGTTCCACACTTCAAACTAGAAGTATGTCAGTCCACTTGCCTAGAGAGGTCAACCTCTAGGACTTCCAAACTATTGCACTCTTATATTCATTAATAAGACATACAATGCATGACCAAACAAAAGACTTACCTGAAAAACACTAGAGGGGGGTGAATAGGGTTTTAAACTTAATTTAACAATTATTTAACTAAAACAACCAACCACAAAATTATTTGACAAGGGGACAATGATTTAGAGTGGTTCCAACCTTAGAAAATACTAAGGAAGTCAGTCCACTACCCGGTTGCTTACCCAACTGGGATTTTGAAAGAATCAAATTTTATTACCTCGCAAGGACTTTACATAAAATTACAATTCTTTCACCAAACCCTTCGAACAGCCTTCACCTAGAAGTAGTTGCACCAACTTTGAAGCAGCCTTCTTGAAGTAACTTCAAGCTCCCCCTTGAAGTAGCCTTCCTCTTGAAGTAGCTTCCCGTTGCAACAACCTTCTTGAAGTAGTCCGAAGTCCACCTTCTCCACCGAGAAGAACCTTCTCCAATCCGCAGCCTCCAACCCTAGGAGTAGCAAGGAGAATACAAAAGATAACAAGGAACAAGAAGGAAAAACAGAAATTACAATACCACTTGTAGCACAAGGCTTGATTTCCTATATCAAGCGTTTTGATCTCCTAACCAATGTATATAGAAGTGTAATTGTTGTGGATAGGAGATGCCAGCCTATAGGACACGAATTATGAGCTAAGGAAGGAAGTAGCCAATGTTCACAATGCTCAATTTGCTCACAAACAGATTGATCAAAGTATGCTTAAGGATTTCTCAAGTGTAGCAAGTGTGTATGAGTGTCCTATGGCTTGTCCTATTTATAGGAATGGCCTAAGGATGCTTAAGGACGTTCTAGACAACTTCTAGGGGTTTCTAAGTGCTTAACTAGCCGTTAGGTACAAGTTTGTTGCTTTAACAACGACTAATTAATTAATTCTGCAGTTGCTGTCAGAGACCATCTCGATCGAGGAATAGTCGAATGAGACACCTACTTGGTCGAACTTTTGTCGACCGACAGGCTCTCTAGAACAAGTGTTTTGCAACGTTTATCTCCAACTGCCAACTACCTTGTCAGTTGTGTCTAACGGCTACTTTGGATCTTTCTCGGTCGAGAAGATTGTCGACCGAGAGTGTCTCGGTCGAGGAGTTTGTCGACCGAGATTGATCCTGTTTCAATGTTTCAATTTAGGCACTAATTATATGTATGAGTGTGCATATGTGATCCTATTTGAAGGGGATAACTTATCTAAATGTGGTGTTTAGCTAGGGAATATCTAACGCTTGATTTACATGCAATCTAAATACTTGTACATTATATATTTGTACAAGTTTTTACAAAGCTATTACATTGCATGAAAACATAAACATGTAAGCATATGGATTTCCCTAGTTGCTTTGTCATCCACCTTAATCCTGCACACTCAAGTAGCTCGTTAGATCAATAAGAATAAAATGTTTGTCATAATCAAAACAAAGGGATTTATAGATGTCCATTTAGCCAACATTACCTATCCAATACAAAGACTCTTCAACCTTACCAAGGACTTACCCACTTTGCAAGAGTCTTCGGCCTTCTCCAAGGACTTCCCCACTCTTGCACAAGTCTTCAGCCTTGCAGGGATCACCCACTCTTCTTGGATCTTCAGCTTTTGACTTCACCTTCACTCGAAGAAGCTTCCACCAAGGTCTTACCCACTTGAGCAAGGAGTCTTCTGCCTTCACCAAGGGCTTATCCACTCTAGCTCCAAGTCTTCATCCTTGATCTTCACCAAGGGACTCCTTCCCTTGTTCTTCTTCACCTCTCTTGGATAAGAGAGAGAGAACCTTCATCTTCATGATTGAAATGATAAAAAGGGAGGTGGTGGAAGCGAGATCCTCACAAGATATACATGTAGGACTAGCTCTCTTACAGATTTCCTACTCACTCTAATGGATGTAGCAAGTGATTAAGCTTAGATAGAGAGAGCAGGTTGTAGGAAGAACTCAACTATAGAATAGGAACCTCACATAGAGTTTGCATTGAATGCTCAGCCTTGGAATGAAGCCCAAGGGGTCCTATTTATAGCTGGGGATGCCTCTTAGCCTTTGGGAACACTTGTGAATGAAAACTAGCCATTTTGTGACTTGAAACAGATCTTTTTTCACTTGTTGCAACTCCACAATGGCTAGAAGCATTTTTCTGCACTTTTTCATACAGTGCAATCGGTCGAGTTTCTATAAGGGTAACTCGACGGATCAAGTAAACGACAAGGCCGATAATCAAATGATCGGTCGAGTTTGTCCTGAAAAAACTCGACCGACCATTAGGAATCAAAATGGTCAATTACTTGATCGGTCGAGTTCTGTGTAAACACAACTCGACTGATGCAATCTGCAGAAAATTGATCAAGGATGATCGGTCGAGTTTTCAGGCTGGGAAACTCTTGAAAACTCGACCGACAAAGTGCCTGTAATCAATTTTCAAAGTTTCATCTAAAGTGCTCTAATATTCGATCTAAGTGCTCCTGATATTTTTCTAAGCTTACATACAAGTCATACAATTATTACAAGTGATTTACAACATGATTCTAAAGGATATACATCATATTACAAAAATGTTCACTTGTATGACTTTGACTTGTCTTTTCTCCAATTTGTGATGCGCAAGTTAGGGCATTTGGAGTGTGTCTATACCTAATCTGAAATCACTCAAGTAGAGACATTAGACACCAATATGTGGAATGGTTAGTCATCATCAAAACACGAGTTTAGTCAATTTAGACGCGAGTCAACATTGACCTAATTGACCTTGAGTCAGCACACTCGAGTGTATTTTAGTCTAACTCTATACGCACTCCCCATGCGGGATACTTAACGCGTTAGCTACAACACTACACAGGTTGACACACTCAATGCCAAGTATCCATCGTTTATAGCTAGGACTACTGGTGTAACGACCCCGCCTCCCAGTAACCCCCAATTAAGGGAGACCAAAAGATCAGAGCCATTATCCCAATTTTTCAGATCAATGGTTTGACATTTAATCAATAATAATGATCAAATTCTAGTAAAACTAAACTAAAAAGTTGGAATAAAATAAAACTTTGCATACCTCTTTAAAATCTTGGATTTCTAAACTTCTATCCACAAATGGAGTCTATTCTAACTAATCCTCCTTATACTTTAATTCATATATTCACAATGTGTCACTTTACTATTTGTCCTTTTCATATAGTACCTAAAACGCTGACAAACAAAATGTCAATCAGCATAAATGAATATTCCAGTATGTGGGGACAACTAAAATTTCATAAATATTGCTAACAACCTAAATATCACAATTAAGTTATTTAACAATCCAAATTACGTTTTCAATATGACATTCTCCACCGATTTTTCCCTAACCCTGGAAAACCCTCTCTAGGGTTTTTCCTTTACAATAGACATAAGGCCACTTTCTCCATCCTGAGCTTGGTACCTGGGGTCACCTCTCATGGTGCCCAATAGTCATGCAAGAAACATAAGACCACCTTTTCCATCCTGACCTTGGTGCTTGGGGTCACCTCTCATAGTGCCCAATGGTCTTCCCTCTTGGGCTTGACCTAATTGACCTTCCCTCTAGGGCTTGGTCACGCATCATACATCAGGTGGCATGTAGGTGCGATAATGCACATTTATAATTAATTGTGATAATCATAGCGACTTTAAAGATTTGCATAAATGAACATCCAACAGTTAGGTTGCATCCAATTCGCTCAATCATTCGAGAAAACTCAGTGAAACTAAATCGGTTACTCATAAATAACCACATACATGTACTATTGATTTTTGAGATAGAATCAACCAAGTAGGGAAATCCAATCAAGCAAGCAAGTACAAGACTCCTGAAATAAACATACAATTTCCTTTTATCAAGATCCATCCAAACTAACTTTCTTCTTATGATTTATATTCCTTTTTAGGGTTTCTACCCCTTTTTAGGGTTTCACTTTGAATTAGGGATTTTCCTTTACTTTTAGTACCCCAAACCCTAATTAGACAAAACTACTTATAAACCCTAAGTTTCACATCCTATATCTCCTACTAGGCTTAGGAAAAACATTAACAACATATTTCCATATTTTTGAATTAAATATGATCTTCTCTTCTTTTACCCTAAATTAGGGTTTATAGATGCATTATCATTCATACTTGGTTTAAAACCCTAAACCATGCAATTATTCATCTAAATTAGGTTCAAGCCTATCATTATCATTCAATAGGTTAATATTACTCGAAATAACATATTAAGCTTCATAGATTCATCCATTGATCTCAATTAGGGTTTATAACCAAATTTTAATACATTTTCCATCAACTTAACATACTTTTGAGAATAGAAATGAAATTAGGTTCTCAAACTATTTTTATCTTGTTCCTCGTATTTTTCTGATCAACTTTCATATATTAAGTTTCATCATTAGAGTTTCCTAGTAATTTCACAAATTTTATAAGAAAACATATTTTCTGGAATATTTGAGTAGAGAGGGAGATTTACCAAAATTCTGCGGCCATTTGATCGATGGTCCACTGGTCTGTCCTTCAGATCTGACAATCTACGTCGTGCACCTCCACTCGTGAGGTAACTTAGTCGGCCATGCCTGGGACCGTTGGATCTCTTTGTGAGACCACGGTGGACCTCGATCGGATGTCGTTTGCTCCTCGACTTCTTCCTTTCCTAATGCTCGAGCCGCGGTGGCACCGAGGCAGAGTCCTCACTGGGGAGGGATCAATCGAGGGCTAGAGAGTGATCTAGGGTTCGGGAAGCAGCCGTCTGGGTTTGTGAGGATGTGAGGGATCGAGAGGCGGGATCTATTTATAAGATTTGGGCTCCTTTAGGGTTCCCAACTCTCGCTGCCACCTGTTCCTCAGCCTGGTTTGGGCGTATCCTCCAGAAACCACAAAATACCCTAAAATCTAGGTTAGACGGGTCCAGAATCATGTCCCAAAGACCCTTTTGGTCTTGGATTCCTAGCCGGTACCGTTTGATTCGAGAAAATTGGATTAGAAATTCTTGGTTTCCCTTTCCCTTTCCTTCTGTGATTTGAGGCGGACGGTGCATGACCACCATCGTATCTGTGGTCCTCTGGACCACACGAGGAATCTGACGGCTGTCATCGTCCCCTTGTTTCTAATTTCTTAAAAACAAAGGAAAATATGTATTAAACAAAGGAAACTTGTGAAATTCATATCTCTCTCCTCATTTAATATTTTTCACTCAAATTTTAGAGGAAACTCTATCTTGGCATTATCTACACATATATTAGATTTGAAACCCAAATTCCAAAGGAAAAGGGTGTTTCCTTCATAAGCAAGTTATTCTTTAATAAAACCAATTTAATTGGTATTTCCTCTTTCTTAATCTTTTATTTTCTTGATTTTGATTCCTTTTTTCCATTAGAAACCATGTGGACATGAAATCTTATCCAAGATGGATCCATTATCCATATATCCAAATATTTCTTGTAATATCATTGTTATCTCAAATTTCCCTCTTAATAAAGCAATATTTAATTGATCTTGTTGCATTATCTTTGCAATTTGGACTCCTTGGAACCCAAGGAACCCTAAAGGCATGAAATCCACCTTTGGAGGATATTACCTACCCTTCTAGAGGCTTCTACCTTTTTGTCTTCTCCCATTATTAAAATATAATCTTTTATTAACTAAATTTCTTTTTCTCTTTTATTTTCTTTTTCTTGTTATTGGGCCCAATAGCCAATAAGGCCTAAAGCAACTAATAAGGCTATTGTAAACGAAATTTATTCATTCAAATCAAACCACACCATTATTTCTTCAGATATCTATATTAAGAGAAATTGCATTTCTCACCAAAAGAACCCAAAAATGGCGGTTGTAACATCCTTCCCCTCTTATAGGAATTTTGCCCTCAATATTCCACCAAGCACACAAACAAGATAAGACTTTCTCATGTCCATCATGGCTCCCATGTTGCTTCACCCTCTCCATGTTTCTTCCCAAGAACGTTCATGATCTTATATTCTGACATCTGAGTTCTCTCTCACCTTGGTATCTTGTAACCTTGTAGGTGACTCAGGACATTTCAGCCTCTCTTGAACCTTAATACGTTCATGGCTCAGCACATGGCTTGGGTACCTCCCATAGTGCTCTAGATTAGACTAGTGGAACACATCATACATCATGTTATCCTGAGGGGTAAGGCTTAACATAAGCATCTCCACCAATCCATCTCAAATGGACCTATGTATTGGGGACTCAACTTTCTCAGCTATAACTTAGAGGGGTTAGATTTTCATATCACATATTCTCGCACAGTGAACTGCATGTCAGTCTGCCTCACATCGGCTCATTACTCATGTCGCCCCGGGGCTCTCTCAGCCATCACACGATGAAAGCGACTTCATATGCACACAGTGTGGTCTCTCTGACCATCCTAAGGTCTTTTCACCGGCATCATCTTCATGAAGGGGTGACCGACACGACCTCCCTTACCGAGCTTCTTACATCCCGATAGTGGCTATGGTGGCTATCATCACAACTCTCATAGGACAAGAACTGTCTCCATGTATCACCCTAAATGAGCACACACACTCTCATCAGGCCCTCTAGTCTAGATCATACTAACCATCAGTTAGGGGTGACAAGTTGCACTAGCGTCGAGTTCTTCGTGTACCTACTTCCACCACATGGAAGTGAATCTTTAGTTCATACTCAAGAACCTTTGAACTTGCATCATGGTGTAGTTCAACCATCTCTCTCTCATATTTAGTTCAACCGGATCTGTCCCCTGATAGTACTCTCTCTTTCTCTTAGATTATGTCATCTAGGTATGGTGATCTACCATAACCCATATTGCATCTTGACCTTCCTCGGTGTAGGGGAGACTCACCACAACATTTATGGTGATCAACTCCCATTCCCTCTCGGGGACTCTTTATCCTCTATATCAACTCACTGGGTTATTGGTGTTCATCCTTCACCTCCTAGCATGCATGGCGACAATCCACATGCAACTTTGTACACTTCTTCATCTTAGGCATCCAAAGTACTACTGCAACTTACTATCTTAATAGTACTACAGTGTATGGTGAACTTAAAATCATGATCTCCTGTATGTCATGATTCCTCAAGGTTGGTTCCTCAGAAACCCTAAAATACTCTAGTCATGGGTTTCATCACCTTCTTTTCCAGAGAAGTGCATCAGAGGTTCTACAACCATCCTTCTATCACATCAAGCCCTAGGCTGGCTAACCAAGAAACCACTAACTCGACCAATAGGTCTAGTTGTATCTGAGAATTATCCATACAGGTCTCCTCTTCAGACTTAGGGCTCACCTAAAAACCTCTTCTATCCTCTCCACATGATAAACAAGATAGTTGCATCTCAACTAGAGCATCCATTACCACCTTACATCCTTATGTGCTAGGTAACGGTGAAGACATACACCTCCATGTATTCCACTTATTATCTCATCTCAGACTTTAGGTCTATCTTTATCAAGAGAACTCAGAGCTCATCAAACTCAAACTTATATAACTCATGAATTCCATACATCTCATGATAAGAATGTCCTTATAAGATGACTACCTTAGTTCTCTTGGTGTTTGTAAAGCATCCACACATCATACACTCCATAAAGGTACACTACTATCTCTACCCTCATACATCATAGCAACGTTTCAACTCACATCATCATTTGTATCCTTAGTGTATGACATGCGTACTACCCTATCTCTCATCCCCATAACGAGAGGAAATAAGCATTTGGCGGCCATCCAAATACAGAGTTCTTCTCGTTCCAAGAGTAGAGATGGTGCATCCCACATCGCCAGTACACCTTCCAATCTATGTTGGAACGTGCATTACATGTCTCCACGTCATGAACATCTTAATATCAGGTTTACTTCCATCAAAAATTGGTCCAAACTCACCTTGGTCATCCCAAAATCCTTAGTCATCTCCTCTAGGTTTGTAGGGTGTCAGTATTTTTGGAGTCATCCCTCTTTCCTTATGCAACCAGAGAGTGCCCACCTCAAATGCTCTTTGGGCTCCATGAGCTCATGAAGGTGATCAATCTCCTAACTCATGGTCCTCAGACACGATAGTTGTTACCTCCCGACCCTATGGTCTTGTGCAACTAGGAAATTAGGTAACTCTTACTCCCATCTGTCGGGACCCATCACGCTAAACGAGATTACTCAAAACATAAAACACAATCACTCACTAATTAATCACATACCTAAAAATATGGGTAAATTAAAATTGATTTCAATGTCAACACTCACTCAAAAACATTTGCATGAGAGACCAACATCTCTTATATCCATACTATGCTAAGAATTTGATACAAATTGTTCTATTACCTTAGCCACAACATATATACACTTGAGAACAATATTTATATATATTACACAAATAAGCATTAACATGCTAACAAAATCTCGATTCATATGAAACACCATATACAAACTTTTCCTGCCTGGACCTGAGAGTACATGGACGACTCTAGGACAAACTAGACATCTAATCAACTTTATCAAATATTCAGTACTATAGCTCATCTTTGCTACCACATGTTTGTTTTCGTCACTTCTGATTACCTAAAAAATGTGGCGAACCACAAGGGTGAGACCCAGTCCTAGCAAAAGTTATAACCTCCAACAATGTTTATTAATTACAACATTTTTAAGTAATTAAGCAATTAAGCAGTTTAATCAGATATAACAAATAAGATCAACAATATTGATGGTTAAAAAAATACATAAAGGAGCATCTAACAATTATCATTATCAAGCTGACTATCATCATTTTCCTTATTAACCATATAAGAGATTCAATAGCATATACATAACTAGCATAAGCAAGTCTAGTAGCATGTTATCTCTATTAACATGAATACGTCTAGCATCATAACCATATCTAACAACATTAGTTTTGCGACACATCCCGCTATCACACAGACAGTGAGGTGCCACGCAAAAATGTGCGGAAATCACCATAAACCACCTCATCAAAATATGGGTTAATTAAAACCGATTCCAAAAAGCAGATAAACCAAGAAACTATTACATTCAGATCCTTATCCTGCAAGAAAATAGGTTATATACATATTTACAAGTTGAGATACGCGTCCACATCTTACTGGATTAGCTATCTTGTCATCACATGAGTTCATCACCTGTTTATACATACATAACGACCACATCCGGCCAGCAGCAGGATATACAAAGATTAAATAGCTAAACATCGTAAAACAACGTCAAAACACCTCCAAGGACCTAAGAGTACAGGGATGACTCTAAGATTCTACTACAAAATGACCAAAACAGCAACATATCCATCTCTTGCCTTCTACTGCTCGTCTTGCTGCTCGGCCACAACCCCGCGACCACCACCGCATCTAGCTCGAACACCTAAAAAGGTTGTAAACTAACAGAGTGAGACACACAGTCCCAGCGGGAAACATAACTCCTCACCGAAACTATAAAATGTCAGAAAGATTAAAGCAGTGATAGCAAATAAAAGATAAAGCATAGAATAAGAGCAGTTTATAGAGCAAGGTTATTACTAACATTGAGCTTACCAAAATGTACAGAAGGCATGTACCCAAGTATTTCTTTATGGAACATGATTGACAAGATAAGATTTATAAGACCTTACCACATAACATAAGTGACGTATAAGTAACTGCAATGTATAATAAGATCAACTACACAAGCAAGGCCTCAATCAATGTTCCATGTTTTGCCTTAAGCAATAAATACTATTCGGCTGGATTACATGTTATTATGCCCTGAGGAAGTGAGCCGTACCGCTCAAATCCAACCTTATTGTTAGGCAGGAGTGCCTTGAGAAACCACTGCCTCATAAGGCATTCTCATCACTTGGGATAACAATCCCAGATCTCATCATTAGAGGATAACACCTCAACTTATGCACTTTAGCCAAACTCAGGTCCTCAGACCAAAACACATCATGCATGTTATCTCATCATCAAGAGTGATCATCAAAGTAGTATTACTCAAACATATATACCTCATAACCCTTTACCTGGCTATGTATGAACACCTGCATGGTTAGTATACATAACCATAGAGGTAATTGAAACCACCATAGATTAACAGAGAGATCATATTATCAAACATAGGGCATCACTGATGATTATATACTTTATCATTCATGCCTCAACCTGTGACCATAAACATAGGTCATATCATCATGTGAAGCAACTCATATACTACCAAGCTTATCATTTACTCCTCATTATATATATACATGATTCAAGATGATCATAAACACATGTAATATCATGTCATTAGAGTTTTAGATATGTCATGCTTACATATGTGCGTTCTACTATATCAACCACCACACTACTACCAAACATGTCAAGGGTTTACAAGCCATAACCCATAACTCTTAACAACAAGGAAGTAAACGCATGATAAAGAAATGTCATATGGGTTTCCGGGTGGAACAGGACCCACACTAGAAGTGCCCACTACCCTCACAAGAAGTGTGACGGGTAGGGCGCCTCCACTAGAGATGGTATCGGGCAGGGTAGCTTCCCTCATCACATCGCCCAAGCCTTCTAGCCACATATCAGTCAAGCAAAGGCAAGGGTGTCGGCTACCACCTCAGGGTGTATCGTGCAACCCTAGATGTCGTGCATCCATGTGTCGTGTACCCATGTGTCATGCACCCATGGTTAGGGTTACCATAGGTCACCATGTCAGGCATCACCACCAAACCATGACGCCCACTAAAGGTGAAGGTACCTATCAGTAGCCAACCCACTCACACGTCCAAAGCCTTTACTACCAGAACATAGCGCCCAACACAACATAGGTATCATCCAACACTAAGGTAGCTCCTTGAGTTCTAAAATGTCCAAGGTTTATCGGGCACCAAGCCAATACCTTAGATGGGTGTATCGGGCATGGCACTTAACAAGACATAACGCCCGACATACCAGGGGTATCGCCCAACCAAACTAGCCTCAACCTATCAGTCAACACCCAAGGCAAAGACCAAGACATAAAGCCCAACACAACCTCAACATGTCAACCATAACTCTGGTCCAAAGAAGAGTATCAGACAACACCACCCCCAAGCCATATCATGTAAGAAGCAACCCAACAAGATCATCATAAACCTCAAGCACAAGGGAACCAAACCCTAAATTGATCAAGGAGATTGGCTCACCTCTTAACTACCAAGAGAGAGGGGTCTTGCACAACCTCTATCACAATTCGGGTAGCCACTAGGATCAACCATATCATAGATCTACATCTACCACAAAGCTCACCTCTCGAATCCATGGTGAGGGAAGGGTGTTGCTCAAGCAACTAAAACACAAGCTCACCTCTCAACTTAAATGAGAGAGGGGTGTTGCTCATATCACTAGGGTTCAAACTCACTTCTCTAGATCAAAGAGGGAGAGGGGTTTTGCTCAACAAAGAAACCCTAACACATAGATCGGCCAACTAGGATGCAAAGGCACAAGGCCTTAACCATATCAATAAGATCGCCATAACCACAAGATTAAAGGTGCAACAAGCAAGGAACTTATCTTAGAACATACATGGCCAATTATGATCATATGTAACATGCAAGAACATAGAAGAAGGTAGTATAGTTTGGGTTAGAAGTTATGTAACCCGCCTTAAGCAAGCTCCAAGCTACTAGCACCAAGCTTCCAAGCCTAAGCACCACCACAAGAAGAAGAGCAAGGCACTCTAGGGTTCGGCCACCAAGCTTGCAGAGGAAGAGGTGGTGTGCAACCAAGGGAGAGAGGAAACTAATGAACTAAAGGGATCCTTAGCAAGAGAAAGGGAACACATATATAGGAGAGGATGGAGGAGAAACCAAGGTAAGATAAGGCAAGGTGTCACCCACCTAGGGAAACTTGTCCAAGGGTAATGCCACCACTCTATCTTGCCTTAAACACATGTCCAAGGCATTGCCACATGCAAGCATCAAGCACCAAGTGTCCACTAGTGGCGACACAAACGAGGTCAAAGGGGTCCATGGGTGACACACCTCCACACCATGCCCGACACACCTCCTTGGGTGACACACCTAGGCCGACACAACCATGGCTGACACACCTAGGCTGACACAAGGCACTCCTGCCTGACATAAGGTCAAGCAAAGCAAGAGCAAGGTTCAAGCAAGGCATCTCAAGGCCCAACAAGCTCATCCAAGCCCAAAGCAACTCAAGCAACGAGCCCAAACCTTCCTCTCAACACTAGAGGAAGCAAGGAGAGGGAGGAACACCTCTCAAGGTGAAAAACTTGTTCCACAACCCTAGATTTGGGTTAATTGCAAGTAGAACCTCCAGCTCTCAACAAAGCACAAACAAACGCTAATCACCACTAAAGGTGATTAGCAAGCAAATAAGCATCAGGGTTGAGCAAAGCAAATAGGATAAGCCCTAAATGGAGGTCAGGGTCCTTACAACTATAACCCTCTACAAAGGGATTTCATCCTCGAAATCTGAAGAGAAAAGCAAGGGATACTTCCTCCTAATCTCTTCCTCAAGCTCCCACGTGACTTCCTCAACGCCACGATGATGCCAAAGAACCTTTACCAGAACCAGGTCCTTCCTCTTCAGCTTCTTTACTCTTCTGTCAAGGATCATCACATGACCTTCCTCGTAGGTTACATCTTCATCAAGCTCAACTTCGACTGGTTGTATCACTGCTCCTGTATCTGGATGACTTTTCTTCAGCATATTGACATGGAACACTGGATGTAACTTGTGCAACTCTGGCGGAAGCTCTAACTTGTAAGATACTTTGCCAACCCATGCTATTACTGGATATGGCCCCATATATATGGGTGCTAGCTTACCCTTTCGGCCAAACCTTAGCACGCCTTTCCATGGTGAGACTTTAAGATACACTTTGTCTCCTACCTGGAACTCCAAAGGTCGTCGTCGATTGTCTGCATAAGACTTTTGTATGTCTTGTGCCGCTTTCAACTGTCGTTGTATCACTTTGATCTTTTCTATTGTCTACTACAGTAACTCAAGACCCAAAAGCTAATATTCACCAGACTCATACCAACATAACGGAGATCTGCACTTCCTGCCATATAAGGCCTCATAAGGAGCCATGTCAATGCTCCGCTGATAACTATTGTTGTAGGTGAACTCTATCAAACTGAGGTGTACATCCCAACTGCCTAGGAACTACAAAACACAAGCCCAAAGAAGATCCTCCAAAGTCTGAATAGTCCTCTCAGACTGTGTGTCTATCTGTGGGTGGAAGGTGGTGCTGAACCTCAACTGCGTTCCCAACGCCTTGTGCAACTGTTCCCAAAACTGACTCGTGAACTGAGGACCTCTGTCAGAAACTATCGTTGTTGGAACATCGTGCAAACATACTATCTCATCTACATATACCTGAGCGAGCTTCTCGGCTGTATACGTTGTCTTTACAGGTATGAAATGGTCTTCATCAATCTGTCCACTATTACCCAAATGGAATCATGATTCCTAGTTGTCTGGGCAGACCAACTATGAAATCCATGGTTATGTGATCCCATTTCCACTGTGGTATTGGCAGGGGTTGCAACGTACCTGCCGAATTTTGATTCTCTGCCTTGGCTTGCTGGCATACCGCACACCTAGCCACAAACTCAGCTACATCTCTCTTCAAGCCAGATCACTAATACATGTCCTTTAGATTGCGATACATCTTGGTGACTCCTGGATGCATAACATACATCGATGAGTGTGCTTCCTCGAGCACTATCTTGCTCAGATTATCAGCATCGGGGACCACTATCCTATCTTGATAGCAAACTAGTCCATCCTCGGACTCATGGAACCCATCACGCCTTTCATTGTCGAGCTCTAACTTGATCAACTTAATTGTCTCATATGTTTGTTGTGCATCTTTGATCTGATGTCTTAGTGTAGGCTTGACTTGTATATGTGCTACAAGTCCTGCTAACAAGGAAACTCCCATCTACACATTCATCTACCACAAGGAAACAAGCATATCCCGTCTATGGCATACCAAGGAACTCAATTTTGTCTTCTTTGTAGGAAGAGAAGAAGACTTTCGACTGAGTGCATCAGCTACCACATTTGCCTTACCAGGGTGGTACTCGATGGTGCAATCATAATCATTAATTAGCTCCATCCAATGATGTTGTCGCATGTTTAGCTCACTCTGCGAGAAGATATCCTTCAGATTCTTATGATCCGTAAAGATCTGACACACTTCCCCGTAAAGATAGTGTCTCCAAATCTTTAATGCATGAACCACCACTGCCAACTCCAAATCATGAGTAGGATAGTTCTCCTCATGTTTCTTAAGTTGTCGCGAAGCAAAAGAAACCACATGATCTTCCTGCATCAGCACGCATCCTATGCCCTTCTTGGAAGCGTCATAGAAAACAACATAGCCCTTTCTAGGCTCTGGTAGGATTAACACTAGAGCACTAGTCAACTTCTCCTTCAAACTTTGGAAAGCTTGCTGGCAACGATCATTCCAGATAAAAGGTACGTCCTTCTGGGTCAACAACGTCATTGGCAACGCAATCACACTGAAGTCCTTGATAAACCTCTGGTAGTATCCTGCTAAACCCAATAAACTATGAAATTTTGTCGACGTCTTTGGTTGCTCCCAATCTGCTACTGACTCCACCTTCCTGGGGTCCACTTTGACTCCTTCTGCAGATATCACATGACCCAAGAAAGTTACTTCTTTCAACCAGAACTCACACTTACTGAACTTGGCATATAACTGATGTTGGAGAAGAAGAGTCAACGCTAGTCGAAGATGTTGCTCATGCTCTTGCCTATCCCGACTATAGATCAAAATGTCATCTATGAAGACTGCAACAAACTGATCTAGAAACGGACGGAACACTTGATTCATCAAATCCATGAAAGCAGCAGGCGCATTGGTTAGCCCGAACGGCATAACCACAAACTCGAAGTGACCGCACCTCGTCCTGAAAGCTGAATTTGGTATGTCATCCGCCTTAATCCTCAACTGATGATATCCAGAACATAGATTGATCTTTGAAAATATGGCAGCACCATGCAATTGATCGAACAAATCATCTATCCGCGGCAACGGGTACTTGTTCTTGATCGTGACTTTGTTCAACTGACGATAATCTATACATAGACGCATCGACACATCCTTCTACTTAACGAACAACACTGGAGCACCCCAAGGCGACGTACTTGGTCGGATGAAACTTTTCTCCAACAATTGTTGTAACTGCTTCTTTAGCTCTGCCATCTCTACTGGAGCCATCCTAAACGGTGTCTGTGCAACTTGCTAAGTTCCTAGAACCAGATTGATCTCGAAATCAATCTCTCGGGGTGGAGGAACACCGGGGAACTCATTAGGAAACACATCTACAAACTCTCGAATGACCGTCAGCTCCTCAAGGCTAGGACTTTTTGCCTTGGTATCCACAATGTGAGCTAAGAATGCCTTACACCCTTGTCGTAACAACTTTTTTGCCACTAAAGCTGATACTAAACACATCAGAAGAATCTTCCTATCTCCTTGGAAGATCCACCTCTCTCCATCATCATCAAACACACCCTGCTTGGAATCACGTTCCAAAACAACCTTATACTTCTCTAAGGTATCCATCCCAAGGATCACATCGAAACCATGCATATCATGTGGTATAAGATTCACTTGTATACTGTGTCCTGAAAAAGATAAGACACAAGATGAACACTCCTCTCGAAGCATAGAGGAACCATCAAGAGGGGTTTCTAACAACAAGCTATCTTTCTTACAACTAATAGGTAAATGACAGTTTTCAAGCATACTATAGGAGATAAAAGAGTGTGTAGCACCCGGGTCAACTAGAACAGATATAAAGCAAGAAGGAGACATATTGGAATGAAATAACTCCATCTGACCTGCCACCACTCGCGGGTTGACTATCGCCTCCGGCTGACTCATAGCATAGAATCGAGCCATTGCTTGCTATCCACGTCCTCTGCTTCCTTGAGAAGATGATCCTGCTTGCGATGCTTGACCGCATCCTCACCCTCTGCTACTACTGGGTTGTTGTCTATCTGACCCTTGTTGATTCTTCCTCAGCTGCTGCATCACTTTGACATCTCTACTCGGGCAATTTGACCTCCAATTCCCGATCTGACCACAAAGATGGCATGACTGGTCTTGCTGTTGTGACCTAGACGGCCCTGTCACTGCTAAAGAAGTTGTACTATGTGCCTTTGACGGTGAAGAAACATATCCTCTTCCCTTACTCAGAGACCATTGCGACGGTGAACTGGAACCTCTCATCACGGAAGGTGCTGAAAACCTCAGTTTCTTGAAGCCACCAAACCTCTGACCCTGGAACTGAGCATGCTCTTCTTAGACATGGATTCTCTTTTATCCCTAACGGACAGTTCGATCCTCCGGACAAATTCCACAAATGTGGCAAACCGTTCTCAGTTCTCCAACGCAGAAGCAGGTGTTGTCAGCTCAGCACTCAGGCCTTTCTTAAAATGTCTTATCTGCTCGTCATCTATCGCTACCATGTGAGGACAAAACCTTAACAAGTCCATGAACTTGGCTTCATACTCGGTGATGTTCATCGCTCCTTGGCACAGGCATTCAAACTGGCTGATCTTATCATCCAGATACATCTTTGGAAAGTATCTGATGATGAACTCATGTCGGAAAACCTCCCAACCGATCACCTCACCGGGTCGCTTCTCCTCCTCGATGGCCCACCAGTGGCCAGTACTACCCTTCATAAGGTAGACAACGTGATTGACTTTGTCTCCTTCGGGGATGTCAAGGATCTGGAAGGCCTTCTCAAGACCTGTCAGCCATAGATCTGCATCTACTGGATCAGCCGTCCCAGCATAGTCTGAAGCTCTGACTCAGCGAAGCCGCTTAAAGGTCTTCCCAATACCCGATGTTTCACCATGGGGAGCCTGTGCTCTCGGCGGAGGCACTGGCAATCTTTCCACCATGAGATTCGTCGTAGCCATCATCTGCCCAATAAGATGTTGGTAGGCATGGTTTTTGAGAATGGATGGGTCAAGTTGGGGAACCTTTAGGCACCCGATCTCCATGTGCCTTCCGTTCAGCTCCATCAACTGATGCAACATCGCTGCTCTCGGCAACATGTTCTTCATGGTTTCCAGACATCTTAGCTTTTTTCTTCCGCTGAGGGCAGGAGATGATTGTAAGAAAATCTAGAAAACTCACAAGAACCGACACATCCTAGCCATAAATCCATGTAGACTCAGTGAACCTAGAGCTCTGAAACCAAACTTGTTGCGACACATCCCGCTATCACACAGACAGCGAGGTGCCACGCAAAAACGTGCAGAAATCACCATAAACCACCTCATCAAAATATGGGTTAATTAAAACCGATTCCGAAAAGTAGATAAACTAAGAAACTATTACATTTAGATCCTCATCCTGCAAGAAAACAGGTTATATACATATTTACAAGTTGAGATATGTGTCCACAACTTACTGGATTAGCTATCTTGTCATCACATGAGTTCATCACCTGTTTATACATACATAACAGTCACATCCGGCCAGCAGTAGAATATACAAAGCTTAAACAGCCAAACATCGTAAAACAATGTCAAAACACCTCCAAGGATCTGAGAGTACAGGGATGACTCTAAGACTCTACTACAAAATGACCAAAACAACAGCATATCCATCTCTTTCCTTCTACTGCTCGTCTTGCTGCTCGGCCGCAACCCTACGACCACCACCGCATCTAGCTCGAACACCTAAAAAGGTTGTACACCAACGGAGTGAGACACACAGTCCCAACAGGAAACATAACTCCCCACTGAAACTATAAAACCTCAGAAAGATTAAAGCAGCGATAGCAGATAAAAGATAAAGCATAGAATAAGAGTAGTTTATAGAGCAAGGTTATTACTACCATCGAGCTTACCAAAATGTACGGAAGGCATGTACCCAAGTATTTCTTTATGGAACATGATTGACAAGATAAGATTTATAAGACCTTACCACATAACATAAGGGATGTATAAGTAACTGCAATGTATAATAAGATCAACTACACAAGCAAGGCCTCAATCAATGTTCCGTGTTTTTCCTTAAGTAATAAATACTATTCGGTTAGATTACATGTTATTATGTCCTGAGGAAGTGAGCCGTACCGCTCAAATCCAACCTTTGGTTGCGAAACCCAAGTCGGTGCCATACAAGGTCAATGGAAGAGCCGGATTCCATGACCTCCCACCTCGTGGTCAGTGCACGAGTACAACACAAGCAGGACCGCAGTCTCATGCTTAACTGGCCTCAGCCATAGGGTCAGGCTACCCTCTGCCTAGCCCGCCTTGGTACAGGTATCGGCGGTACTGAAACTGAGCCACGAGCATAATCACCGTGCTCTGAGCCATGAACGCATTCATGCTCCCATGTCACACATCTTGAGCCATGGGCCTGTTCACCATGCTCTTAACATATCGAGCTACGGGCCTGAAACCGCACTCTGGAGTCTACAACCGAAGTTGTACTCTTACCTCCTCATTTTCAGCTAGGAGAAACCACAGATATTCAATAATATGCGCTTCCAGGTTAACCCGCAGGAGAACCTGTTTCACCATCACCAGCTCCTGACGATGATGGATCTATGGCCAGGGTAGACTACATGATATGTTCCACTGTAATTAGTTAGTATATTTTAAGTGGATTGTTGGGGCAAATAGGTTGTAACACATATATAACATTACGCTATGTTATTGTTACCACCATCATAACATCCTGGGATCTCAATCCCTCATCACAAGAAACCACTGTCTCATAAGGCATTCTCATCACTGGGGATAACAATCCCAGATTTCATCATCATAGGATAACACCTCAACTTATGCACTTTAGCCAAACTCAGGTCCTCAGACCAAAACACATCATGCATGTTATCTCATCATCAAGAGTGATCATCAAAGTAGTATTACTCAAACATATATACCTTATAACCCTTTACCTAGCTATGCATCTATATGAAAACCTGCATGGTTAGTATACATAATCATAGAGGTAATTGAAACCACCATAGATTAACAGAGAGATCATATTATCAAACATAGGGCATCACTAATGATTATATGCTTTATCATTCATGCCTCAACCTGTGACCATAAACATAGGTCAAATCATCATGTGAAGCAACTCATATACTTCCAAGCTTATCATTTACTCCTCATTATATATATATATATATATATATATATATATATATATATATATATATACATGATTCAAGATGTTCATAAACACATGTAATATCATGTCATTAGAGTTTTAGATGTGTCATGCTTACATATGTGTGTTCTACTATATCAACCACCTCACTACTACCAAACATGTCAAGGGTTTACAAGCCATAACCCATAACTCTTAACAACAAGGAAGTAAACGCATGATAAAGAAATGTCATATGGGTTTCCGGGTGGAATAGGACCCTCACTAGAAGTGCCCACTACCCTCACAAGAAGTGTGACGGGTAGGGCGCCTCCACTAGATATGGTATCGGACAGGGCAGCTTCCCTCATCACATCGCCCAAGCCTTCTAGCCACATATCGGTCAAGCAAAGGCAAGGGTGTCGGCTACCACCTTAGTGTGTATCGTGCAACCCTGGGTGGCGTGCATCCATGTGTCTTGCACCCATGTGTCATGCACCCATGGTTAGGGTTACCATAGGTCACCATGCCGGGCATCACCACCAAACCATGACACCCACTAAAGGTGAAGGTACCTATCGGCAGCCAACCCACTCACATGTCCAAAGCCTTTACTACCAGAACATAGCGCCCAACAAAACATAGGTATCGTCCAACACTAAGGTATCTCCTTGAGTTCTAAAATGTCCAAGGTGTATCGGGCACCAAGCCAATACCTTAGATAGGTGAATAGGGTAAGGCACTCAATAAGACATAACGCCCGACATACCAGGGGTATCGCCCAACCAAACTAGCCTCAACCTATCAGTCAACACCGAAGGCAAAGACCAAGGCATAAAGCCCAACACAACCTCAACATGTCAACCATAACTCTGGTCCAAAGAAGAGTATCAGGCAGCACCACCCCCAAGCCATATCGTGTAAGAAGCAACCCAACAAGATCATCATCAACCTCAAGCACAAGGGCACCAAACCCTAAATTGATCAAGGAGATCGGCTCACCTCTCAACAACCAAGAGAGAGGGGTCTTGCACAACCTCTATCACAATTTGGGTAGCCACTAGGATCAACCATATCATAGATCTACATCTACCACAAAGCTCACCTCTCAAATCCATGGTGAGGGAAGGGTGTTGCTCAAGCAAGTAGAACACAAGCTCACCTCTCAACTTAAACGAGAGAGGGGTGTTGCTCATATCACTAGGGTTCAAGCTCACTTCTCTAGACCAAAGAGGGAGAGGGGTGTTCATCAACAAAGAAACCCTAAGACATAGTTTGACCAACTAGGATGCAAAGGTACAAGGCCTCAACCATATCAACAAGATCACTGTAACCACAAGATTAAAGGTGCAACAAGCAATAAACTTATCTTAGAACATACATGGCCGATTATGATCATATGTAACATGCAAGAACATAGAAGAAGGTAGTATAGTTTGGGTTAGAAGTTATGTAACCTTCCTTAAGCAAGCTCCAAGCTCCTAGCACCAAGCTTCCAAGCCTAAGGACCACCACAAGAAGAAGAGCAAGGCACTCTAGGGTTCGACCACCGCTAGAGGAAGAAGAAGACTCCAAGATAAGGATCATCCACCAAGCTTGCAGAGGAAGAGGTGTCGTGCAACCAAGGGAGAGAGGAAACTAAGGAACTAAAGGGATCCTTAGTAAGAGAAAGGGAACACATATATAGGAGAGGATGGAGGAGAAACCAAGGTAAGACAAGGCAAGGTGTCTCCCACCTAGGGACACTTGTCCAAGGGCAATTCCACCACTCTATATTTCCTTAAACACATGTCCAAGACCATTGCCACATGCAAGCATCAAGCACCAAGTGTCCACTAGTGGTGACACAAATGAGGTCAAAGGGGTCCATGGGTGACACACCTCCACACCATGCCCAACACACCTCCTTGGGCGACACACCTAGGCCGACACAACCATGGCTGACACACCTAGGCCGACACAAGGCACTCCTCCCCGACACAAGGTCAAGCAGAGCAAGAGCAAGGTTCAAGCAAGGCATCTCAAGGCCCAACAAGCTCATCCAAGCCTAAAGCAACTCAAGCAACGAGACCAACCCTTCCTCTCAACACTAGAGGAAGAAAGGAGAGGGAGGAACACCTCTCAAGGTAACAAACTTGCTCCACAACCCTAGACTTGGGTTAATTGCAAGTAGCACCTCCAACTCTCAACAAAGCACAAACAAACCCTAATCACCACTAAAGGTGATTAGCAAGCAACTAAGCATCAGGGTTGAGCAAAGCAAATAAAATAAGCCCTAAACGGAGGTCGGGGTCCTTACAATTAGCATGTCTAACAGTTTGAACATATCAATATCATAAGCAAAGCTATCGACATAAGCATGAGTCTTAAAATAAGCATGATTAGCAGTATATGCATTTCTAATTATAGAGGCATGGCTAGCATGCTAAACATGACTAACAACATGAGATAGCTAGCATCATGATTATAATCAATAGTAGCAGTATATATATCAACATAAGCATGACTATTGTATGTACACATTTACAGTCTTATGCATATCCACAACATAAGTATAATTACTATCTCTTAATTGCACTAAGCATCATCTTTATGTAAAGTGAACAAACAAGGGTTATCATCCAATGTGAAGCGGCATGTATAACCCTAAACAGATATGCTATACGGCTGTATTACATCTTTTATTATGCCCTGGGGAATTTGAATTGTACCATTCAAAGTCCAACCGAGCCCTACGAAGGCTATTCGGTTCCGTACAAGATCTAGGAGTACCAATATTCTAAGATCTCTTCCCCTCGGTCAGTATGAGTAAAAAGGCAGTGACATATCAGTCAAAGCTGCCACCACAACGATATATAGTCAAGCTGAAAACCACTAGTCCAACCTTGGTACATGTCACGACACTAGAAACCAGGGTATTCAAACCCAAACATTGAGGTACAACCGCAATTGTCCTCTAATCACATCATGTTATAATCACCAAGACACGACCGCACCCGTTCTCAATCCCATCAAATGTATGAGGCATGACCATAGCCAACCTCCAAAATATGTATTGTGGATGCCAATGATATATCCTCAACCTGCCACCCCCACATACTCAACAGTATGCGCTCCGAGTTTCCCTTAGGAATACTCGTTTCACCATCCAACAAGTTCTGACACTGAAGATGGCTCTACAGCACAGGGCACTACATGATTAGAGTTACACTTGATTAGTTATGCCAATTGGGTGAATTAAGGATGTATCAAACAAGTGGACATACAAACCCTAATTCACTTCTAGCAAGTATATAAATATCAAAACTTTAAAAGATATAAAATGTATGAAACATAATTTCTCATCTCATCATCACATGGTACTATTCACTTGCCATTCCCAAGACTACACTAGTCATCATATTATCACAAGATATAAATCCTTTTCACAATATCACAGGGTATCAAACCTTATCAACATAAGAGGATCACACCTCATTCAGGGCTCAATCATGCCCAAAGGGTCATTAAGACCATCATACTACTCCTTGCAAGATCATCATTATCTTTGCATACCTTATAACAAGGCTCAACAACATTATTTACATTTGATACACCAGATCAACATAATATTGCATTAATGATCTAGGAGATATTCATAAACAATCATAGCAGGGTTATATTAACATTAAGAACATTCCTTTATTACATCAACATGCAAGGAATCTAGATATGATTAACACTCATCATATTCATAATGCACATGCTTAGCATACGAAAGTATCAACCATGTGTCTATGATAATCACCAATTAACACATTAAGGTTATGATCATAGTAAGGAGGTTATTCTACCATCATTCCATCATATAAGAATGTTAAACATGAATACTCATCTTTATCTATTTGCATTAGAGTTAGGTTCAACATGATAAATTATATCAATGTTACTAATCATCACTTATACCTAAACCCTAACTCACGACATCCCCATTGGATCATGGATGCATAAGGTGAAGCATCACCATCACATTTCATACTATTCTCAAGTATGAACCCACACATAAATCAAGGTGTAACCATCAAGTTATAGCATACTAGGGTTTCAACAATAATAGAGTAATCCATGTTTGTATTAGTCATTCAAGGACTATTCATACCCAATTACCATCATTTAGTTATATTAAAGTTAGCTATAACAAGCTATACCTAATTAGAGTTACATATTAGCACAATATGGTTATCATCCCTTCTATTCATATGAGTGAATAGGTAAGACTAACTTATTAAGGGTAACCCTCCATTTTTTCCATCATCATTCAATCAATATCACCATACCCCAATGTCACCCAGAACCATTGGATGCTTAAAAGGTAAGACTATTGATTGTTTACATAAGTAAACACCTTGGATAAGCCACCTATGAAGTCCTTAATTTGTGCTCTAGAAAGAGTCACCATCTAACCCTAGACATCTCTTGATTAACAACATCAAAAGTTCCATTGAGAGTAGGGTAAAACCCACAATCGACTATTCAGTTAAAACAAGACATCCATTATCAACAAGTAAGCTCCTTAAGTTGATCATATAAAGGAAACCATATAAATTACATTATTTGGACCAACATATTAAATTATCCATCATTCCACCTTATTGGAGGAATAAACATTAGATCTTGACCATTGGGTCAAGTTCATAAGTTAAAACCATCAATCACAGTATGGGTCTGACCATTGCATCAAATGACCCAAGAAACCATTGGTCTAAGGCTTAATTGATGCTAAAACTATATGATTAACTCAGTATGGATCGTAGAGACTTGATCCACCATCATTAGTGATCATTAAATCACTATAGGTTGTTAGATCAACAATATATTCATTAATCAACATCAAATATTAAGTTGATGTCATCATTGATTAATATCATTAGTAGTGTACTTAATGATTGATCATTATACTTCTAATTGATCTAAAACCTGACCTAAGGGGTGACCATCGATTGTTACCATCATTTTACACCCTTGATCATGACCATCAGTTGTTATGAATACAACATCATATGGTTGTTGCAATGGTACCATCGTCGGGTCATGGTTTATAGAAGAAATCAGCTCTAAACCCTAAAATTGACAATTGTTTGATAGGTTCTTAGCACCATAAGTTGTCAAACCAACCTGATCCAATTCATATTGTACCTTAGGAATATCATACACATGATCACAGGTTCATATATAACTGAAATTAGAACAAGGAACATTATAAAAATCAAAATCCAAGTCAAGCATAGCTTTTTAGTGCATGGATCATCATTTTCAAGAAAGAACATGATCTAGAAAGCTTATGGTAAGCACTAAACGTGGTGAAAGTTATAAAATATGCCTCTAACAAGAAGATGAAACCCCACACTGAAGAAATCTCGAGCAGGTAGGGTAGAAAATCCAAGAATAAGCTATGAATTCGTCCATCTAGCACCTTTCTTCATCAAATGAGCAAATCCTAAACATAAGGAGTAAGAAATGTAGAGTTTTAGAGTTTTAGAGCAAATTCTACCATAGAACATTTTTCTGGTTGTGCGCTACTGATTTTAATATTTAAGAGAGTAAATTAGATTCGCTCAATTGTGTAATTCCACTGGTCCAAATCACATTGATCGGATGATGAACTAGATCATTCAAAGCGTAAAGAAGCGAATTGTGAAATAAAAAGTTGGGCAATGCCAAATACCACACTATGCCTGATAACTACTATTATCTGTGAAAAATGCACATTTAACTGAAAATTTCCGAATACCAGAATTAAATCATGCTAGGTGAGTGAAATTCTACTCACATAGATTCGGGATGTCCGGATTTGTATGGAAATGCTTCCAGAGCCTATTTCCGGGCTTACTTGGGGTTCTCTTCAACCTTTGAATTTCATCCTGCTAAACACAGCAGCTTACGCCTAGCTCAGGTTGACGATGAGCTTCGATTGGGTGCTAAATTGCAGCTAGAGCTGTAGATTCAAATCAGGAACTCCAGGCCGAGCTCAAGGTAACTTCCCTTTCTGTTGGCTGCACCCAAGAACTCTCCCAGTTGCTTCCTTACATAGCTATAGTAGGTTGGTAGGGGAAGAAGAAGAGGTAGGGAGGAGAAGAGGAAAGGTGGGCGGAGGTCGACAGAGCTTGGTAGCTAGCTGATCTGCCCTAAAATCGCCTTGCGATCGCTGCTTTGGTTGCTCTGGGTCAGTGTGCTACAGTACCCCACCCAAACTAATCGATCGCTGGAAGAAGATAAGCGAGAAAGAAAGGAAAAAGAAAATATAAAGCTAAAACTTGGAAAAATTGCAAATTCGACCCTGGAAATTGAAATTGTCGTAACTTTTTCCTCGGAGGTCCAAATCAATCAATTTCTTTTGCAAAATGCCAAGTGTGATATCCTCTACAACCTTAAGGTGATAAATCATGCTAATTAGACTGTAACACTCGATCAAAATACTAATTTCATAAGTGAGTACTTAATTCAACTTAATCAACTTAATGATGCACTAAGCATTAAATTATGGTAATTAAGCTTATTCAACTCATTAAACAAGTTTAGGGGTCTTACACCATCGGTCTTATCCCCACCTAACCTCAGTATTGACTTAGGATTCTATCATGATATATCTTAAAAACTTGGAACTTTACGCAAGCCTCCATCATCTCTCTCAGCATTCGTGGTCAGACTTGCATCCTCTCATAGCGGTCATGGCGACCTACTTACCTCAGTTAGGTCCCATGCTGGTTACCTCCATGGTAACACATCCACATTCCCTTAGAAATGGTTATCTATGGGTCTATAGGTTCGTTCTCATACTATGTACTCTCCACTTAGCTTCTCAAGGTCCTATGAGACCTCTTTAGGTTACCTCAAACCCAACAAAAGTTGGTACATACCCTACAGAAGGGTCCCTCCCTAGGATGGGAGAAAACTATCTCTAAATAGCAACAAAGGTCACAAAAATCCCTACATCTAGGGTTTACATCCACATGAGCATGCTTATCCCTAGCAAGCTACTAAGGTACATAGTTAACAAGCAGACCACCTACTGAACCATGCTAGGTCTCCATGGTAGGTCATACTTGTCTCTATTCCTTAACATTGGACCATCATCATACATGCCAATGTCACCAACCTATATGTGAGGGGTTCATCAAACATATACCTTAGTCTAAGGGGTTTCCTTTTCCTCTAAACATGAGGTGTGCCATGATCCCATGTGTAGGAACTCAAGCATCACGTGAGCATCAGGTGCACCAGGTACTACTACTTCCCCTTTTATATCTAGGAACCCTAGGTTCACTTTTATGCATCAATCGTCCAACCACAAACCAAATAGGTACAAGGTATAGCATGCACTTCCTACTATTCTTCCACGTGAGCAACACCTGAGATACCTACACCAGGACAACCAATTAGGTGCAAGGCCTCACAAATTGATACTATACCCCCCTCAGGGTCTAAGGAACTCTTTTCCCTATCCCTAGAAGGTAAGGTAGGCACCTACAACTTCCATGGATAAGTTCAAGAAGTCTCTTTCCTTTTCTAGGATTTGGTTCCTCTAAAGGCAACCAAGATACCACAATTCTCCAAGGATCATGCACAAGGCAACCACCACCATCCACATAGGTCGTCCATTCTAGGTTAAAACATACCCAACTCCTCATGGTTCCTCATACCTCAGAGTCTAAGCTTCCAACCTTCTTTCTCGGGTCTTATTCTCTCTCTCTAGAGCTAACCCTACAAATGACCTTACCACTAGAGGTTCTCTCTCTAAGAAGGTGGATCATGCTCACATGGATACACCTTCATGGGTGAAACGTATGATCAAACATATGTTCGCTCAAGATTAGCCATAGCTCTTCATACTTATCTCATAAGATATCCAACATGCCCTTCTGTCCTAGGTTTCAACCTACTGCCAGCACTACTGACATGCTCTCCTACATAGGGGCATGCTCATTTATGCTCACATATGCCCATAAGGGTTTCTATATGGTCATCACTAACCTCATCAATGAAGGAGTTATCCTTCACCCTAACATGCACAACCCTTCCCAGGTTGGGTCGCCCAAAAGGCACTAGGTCAACCAACCTCACATAGCTCATACTTCTCATAGGTATTCAAAACTACAAGCATGTCAACCCACACACATGGTCAAGCATGATATCTAGCTAATCATTCCATCTCTCTCTAACAACCACTTAGGGTTTAGGGTTAGCATCATCCTCAGAGGATGCGCCAGGTCTCTACCTCTTTCTGGAGGCCTCTGCCTCCCAGGCTCTACTCATCATCCTATTAAGAAGGTCTAACCTCAGGTCTCTCTTGAGGGCACGAAAACACATGTCATGCAAACTAAGCATGTAACTATCATTAGTTTACGCATAAACTATTATCTTATGTCCATGACATCTTGTTTACATGCTTTTCATTAATTTGGTGGAGGATTCCTTAATCTTATCATACATACCTTAACCACAAGAGGGTGAGGAAGAGAGAGAGAAAAACCCTAAACCTTAGAATCTTAATTGAATTAGGGTTGAGAAGGGATGAAAATAGATGAGAGAGTCCTAAAGGTATCTTATTTCGAGTCAGAACCTCAAACATTAGCCAGGCAGTCACACTGCATCCAGGAGTCCTCGTGACCGACTAGCGGGGTAGAGGAAAATATAGCTAGCCCCAGTACCGTGATCCTTTTCTAAACACCTCCGTCATTAGAAAATCCTCTAATAACTCCCTCAATTCTACATATTTTGTAAAATTTAATAATTATTAAGGATTAAATGAGGAACCAATTCTCTAATACCAAATGTAATGACCCCACCTCCCGGTAACCCCCAATTAAGGGAGACCAAAAGGTCAGAGCCGTTATCCCAATTTTCCAGATCAACGGTTTGACATTTAATCAATAATAATTATCAAATTCTACTAAAACTAAAATGAAAAGCTAGAATAAAATAAAACTTTGCATACCTCCTTAAAATCTTGGATTTCTAAACTTATATCCACAAATGGAGTCTATTCTAACTAATCCTCCGTGTACTTTAATTCATATATTCACAATGTGTCACTTTATTGTTTGTCCTTTTCACATTATACCTAAAACGTCGATAAACAAAATGTCAGTCAGCATAAATGAATATGTAGGTATGTGAGGACAACCAAAATTTCAAAAATATTTCTAACAACCTAAATATCACAATTAAGTTATTTAACAATCCAAATTATGTTTTCAATGTGACATTCTCCACCGCTTTTGCCCTATCCCTGGAATACCCTCTCTAGTGTTTTTCCTTTGCATTAGACATAAGGCCACCTTCTCCGTCTTGAGCTTGGTGCCTGGGGTAACCTCTCATGGTGCCCAATAGTCATGCAACAAACATAAGGCCACCTTCTCCATCCTGAGCTTGGTGCCTGGGGTCACTTCTCACAGTGCCAAATGGTCTTCCCTCTTGGGCTTGACCTAATTGACCTTCCCTCTAGGGCTTGGTCATGCATCATACATTAGGGTGGCATGTAGGTGTGAGAATGCACATTTATAATTAATTGTGATAATCATAGTGACTTTAAAGATTTGCATAAATGAACATCCAACAGTTAGGTTGCATCCAATTTGATCAATCATTCGAGAAAACTCAGTAAAACTAAATCAGTTACTCATAAATAACCACATACATGTACTGCTAATTTTTAAGATAGAATCAACCAAGTAGGGAAATCCAATCAAGCAAGCAAGTACAAGAATCCTGAAATAAACATACAATTTCTTTTTATCAAGATCTATCCAAACCAACTTGCTTCTTAGGATTTCTATTCCTTTTTATGGTTTCTACCCCTTTTTAGGGTTTCACTTGCAATTAGGGTTTTGCCTTTATTTTAGTACCACAAACCCTTATTAGACAAAACTACTTATAAACCCTAAGTTTCACATCCTATCTCTCCTAGTAGGCTTAGGAACAACATTAACAACATATTTCCATATTTTTGAATTAAATATGATCTTCCCTTCTTTTACCCTAAATTAGGGCTTCTAGATGCATTATCATTCATACTTGGTTTAAAACCCTAAAACATTCAATTATTCATCTAAATCAGGTTCAAGCCTATCATTATCATTCAATAGGTTAATATTACTTGAATTAACCTATTAAGCTTCATAGATTCATCCATTGATCTCAATTAGGGTTTCTAACCAAATTTTAATACATTTTCCATCAACTTAACATAATTTTGCGAATAGAAACGAAATTAGATTCTCAAACCATTTTTATCTTGTTCCGCGTATTTTTCTGATCAACTTTCATATATTAAGTTTTGTCATTAGAGTTTCCTAGTAATTTTTATGAATTTTATAATAAAAACATATTTTCTGGAATATTTGAGCAGAGAGGGCGATTTACCAAATTTCTGCGACCATTTGATTGATGGTCCTCTGGTCCGTCATTCGGATCTAACGATCTATGTCGCACACCTCCACTCACGAGGTAACTTAGCCGGTCGGGCCTGGGACCGTTGGATCTCTTTGCGAGACCACGAAAGACCTTGATTTGAGGTCATCTGCTCCTCATCTTCTTCCTTTCTTGATGCTCGAGCCGTGGCGGTGCTGAGGCGGAGTCCTCACTGGGGAGGGATCAATCGAGGGGTAGAGAGTGAGCTAGAGTTCAGGAAGTAGTCATCTGGGTTCACGAGGATGTGAGGGATCGAGAGGGGGATCTATTTATAAGATTTGGGCTCCTTTAGGGTTCCCCAACTTTCATTGCCACCTGTTCCTCAACTTGGTTTGGGTGTATCCTCTAGAAACCTCAAAACACCTTCAAAGCTAGGTTAGATGGGTGTAGAATCATGTCCCAAAGACCCTTGTGGTCTTAGATTCCAAGCTGGTACTGTGTGATTAGAGAAAAGTGGATTAGAAATTCTCGGTTTCCCTTTCCCTTTACTTTTGTGATTCGAGGAAGACGATGCACAGCCATCGTCAGATCCGTAGTCCTTTGGATCACACGGGGAATCTGACGGCTGTCATCGTCCCCTTGTTTCTAATTTCTGAAAAACAAAGGAAAATATGTATTAAACAAAGGAAACTTGTAAAATTCATATCTCTCTCCTCGTTAAAATTTTTCACTCAAATTTTAGAGGAAACTCTGCCTGGGCATCATATACTTGTATATTAGGTTTGAAATCCAAATACCAAAGGAAAAGGGTGTTTCCTTCATAAGAAAGTTATTCTTTAATAAAACCAATTAATTGGTATTTTCTCTTTCTTAATCTTTTATTTTCTTGATTTTGATTCCTTTTTTCCATTAGAAACCATGTGGACACGAAATCTTATCCAAGATGGATCCATTATCCATATATCCACATATTTCTTGTAATATCATTGTTATCTCATATTTCCTTCTTAATAAAGCAATATTTAATTGATCTTGTTGCATTATCTTTGCAACTTAGACTCCTTGGAACCCATGGAACCGTAAAGACATGGAATCCACCTTTGGAGGATATTACCTAGCCTTCTAGAGGATTCTACCTTTTTCTCTTCTCCCTTTCTTAATATATATTCTTTTATTAGCTGAATTTCTTTTTCTCTTTTATTTTCTTTGTCTCATTATTGGGTCCAATAGCCAATAAGTCTCTCAAAGCAACTAATAAGGCTATTGTAAATGAAATTCATTCTTTCGAATCAAACCACATCATTATTTTTTCATATATCTATATTAAGAGAAATTGCATTTCTCACCAAAAGAACCCAAAATTGGGGTTGTAACAATTGGGGTGTCTAATCCCATTTGCTCCCCTAGCTTTCATCTCTCAGTGTCAGTGTATACCCAATAGAGTGATTTCACCATTGGTGTACCTTTCTGATCTCTACGCATTTCACCGCTCCACCAGAAATTCCCTCTGCCCCTATTGTACTCCAGCTTAGTAGTTTCCACCGCCTGTCCAGGGTTGAGCCCTAGGATTTGACGACTGACTTGAAAAGCCACCTACATACGCTTTACACCCAGTCATTTCGAATAATGCTTGGATCCTCTATTTTATCGTGGTTGCTGACACATAGTTAGCTGATCCTCAGTCCTTAGATACTGTCATTTCTTCTTCTCTAAGAAAAGAAGTTCAAGACTCGTGGTTGTTATGTGTCGTTGAACACACCAATTACTAAGATTGTTAATCCTAGAGTTTAATTCGTTTAACTCTCCGGTTAAGGCTAGTATAGAAAGGGTCGAATCTCAAAGGATAACTTTTAAAGATTGTTTGTGAAAAACCCAATTATTTGAAGAACTTATTTTATTATTTTTTTGTATTTTTAGATTTAGAACGAAAAGTAAAAGTGGGAATGGGTGTTTGGTTGATTATACTAAAACAAGAAAGAAAAATGCTAAAATTGAAATTGCACTTCAACAAAATATTATTTGCCCTGTAAAAGGTAAATAAAAATTATTGTTAGCACAAAAAGCAATTATGAATTAAAAGACTAAAAACTAGAGTAAACAAGAAAATGGACGGTTGAAATCAAAGGGGAAGAATTGAGGCTTTAGGGTGTTTTCACCACCTTAACCATGGTAAAAACACAAATTAATTATTAATCGATAAATAGACGACGACATGTGAATCAAAAAGGAAACACAAAAGATGAACTCCACATGAGCCCATTGGCCCTAGTGCTCATGTTTCTTAGTTCTTCATCTGAAAAAGAGATAAATCTGCGGTCACATCAAAATCTTTGTGTGAATTGGTTTATCATTCTAAACCTGGATTTTCATGGTCATATCCATCCGGATTAAAAAATATCAAAGCGAGTAATTAATTCATTAGATTACCAAATTAATAAACCAATCTCTGTCTAAAAGAATCGACTAAAATTAATCTGATCAAACCATGGATAAGGGGCTATTCCCCTTGCCTCAATAAAGAACTACTCACTCATAGTTGAGGAGAAGGGGAGACGGAGGAAGAAAGTACTGAATCCATAGTCTAGCCCCAAAATTAGGAGGTTAATCCTTATGCTAGAGACAATAAAATAGCCAAGTTCTTAATTCCTTACTCCAGAACTAAAGAACGGAGAAAAGAAGATCTATAACTAAAGCGGAATGAAAACACTAAGAACAAAATAAGAAAAAACAATGCTTCAAGAAAATTTACTTTATTACAGAACTAGAAGAAGAATACAAGAAATAAGATGCGCAGAATTCCGGTGCAAAAGAGATAACCCAATGAGGAGGATGTCCCTACTTTTATAGGAGAAGGAGGGGGGCATACATTAGGTTTAGGGAAAAAGAAATGACTGGCGGCGGCTGCTAACTTTCTAGATCTAATCAATAGAGGAAACAATTGCTTGCTTTACATTCTTTCTGCAGTAATTTCCCATAATAATGATTTTGAGCGCATTTTTGGGCCAGTTAGAAATTCAGAAGCGGTCCGAAAATATATTTTTCCTGTATATAATTGAATTATCTTTCCAACACATACTTCCAAAATAAATTCTACCTTGGGTTGTGAGAGTTATACCAATTTTGGTGAAAGGTATATATTGAAATCAGACTCTGCGGGAAAACATAAGGCTACTTTCACTGGTTAATTGCGCAGCCAAATAAACACCAAAATTGCCAAAAATATGTCTTTTTTGTAGCCAATAAAATTCTCTTTTCATTCTGTACTTTATCTTAAAATTTTGCCTTTAGATGCAAAATATATGACTATTTTGGTGACGAGTATCTCAGGCACTGCGGGAATATTTGAAAAGCCTCATATCTTCATCTTTTATTTTCTCATTTTAATTACTTATATAATTTCTGAAAATTAAGAAACATATCATAAGAATTCAGAAAAAGTGTATCAAGAAGTTGAAAGTACTATTTATTTTTGAATTAGCTAAAATTAACAAAAAAATCCTAATTTATTATTCTAAATGAAGCAAAAATAAGAGATGAATATGCATTCATCAAAATACCCCAAACTTAAACTTTGCTCGTCCCGAGCAACATTAAAATCAAGAAATACTTTCAAGACATACTCTCAACCTATCATCCTCACTCTCCTAACAACCACTTGATTCCTTCCACCAAAATATCACCAAGCGACCCTGACTTCCTGAATTCACAAAAAGACAGTCTCTCCTCTATTCGACTCGAAACCTTTTTATTTAGTGGACATGCATTTACATTGACTGCATTTTTTATTTGATTTTTGGTGATACACCTAATTACGTGGGTATGGAAGAAGCGGAAGAGGGGGAAGGGGTGCCACCCCAAATTTAGCATTTTGGGCACTATTGACTTTTTTCTTTTTGATGAATGGAAAGATTTGGAAGTGGTGGAAGAAGAGTAGAAGAGGTTGTTCTTGTGCAACTTTTTTTTTCATCTCTTTTTTTTAGAGTACAATGCATTGGTTCAACTATTACCGAATCATGCAAAAAATCAAGAAAATTTATACAAGGTGTACATGATAAGAAAGCATCACTCTTGAATCCTATCAGTCCTCTATGGCTTGCCATCTTTTCCAAGGAGTGATTATTATTTGAGGTCCTATGTGACAGGAGGATTTCTAGTCATGAAAGTTTCAAAATTTTAGTTGCAAGGCAGTTACATCATTAAGGGGAGTATTTTGACAAATGATCATATCAAGGCTAACTAGATATGGGCCAATCTAAAAAAAATTTAAAATTTGTGATTTTTTAAAGGAAATTAAAACTAAATTATATAACATAATGAAAAATTTCAGAAAAATAAGACAATGTAGGTGGATGGAGTACGTACCACCCACCTCCACCTCGGACTTTAAATTTTGCTCATCCTGAGAAAAACACAGATCCAGGATGGAGGGAAGAAAATCACTGGGATCACTGGAAGGTCCTGGTAGCTAAAAAAATGTCCAACTAAAGGGGATGTTGTTGATGGTTGTAGCTTTAAACAAAGGAGCTTCATGGTACACCCAATTGATGGGTGATCGTAGAGGCTGAAAGAGGATTTCATAATGTCTTTTGCCTCACACTCCTTCCAAAAGGATCCACACATCTTCCTTTAGTAGTAAAGGAAATGTCATAAATGTGAGTGGCTTGAGGGGGATTGGTGGGTGTTCAGTGGGTGGCACATATGGTGCCAACTCTGCAACATCAGGTGGAGGATCAGGCTTTGGTTTCCCTCTATCATATTGATCTACATATAGTAAAATTTGTGGTAATATGAAAGGGACACATGAATTTAAATCAGCATCATACATATTTTGGTTCTCCTCAAAATTTATGCAATCAACCTTGGGATATATGGATTTCATGGTTGATATTGCAGGTAACTGTAGTTCCTCTATGCAAGGATTTCCTAAGGGTTCTTAAAGGATAAAAATGGGGATATATTCCTTGCAGCCAGTAGAAGGGGGTATATGGATTTCTTCTAAGGAGTTCTCCCCTTCTATATCATCCTTATGTAGAATGGGAATTGGTTGTGGCAGAATGGGAGGAGTCATTTCATCAATGGAGGTTGGTTGCTCATTATCCAGAATAGATCCTACCAGAGGGGATTGGTCTTTGATAATAATAGGACTTTTGCAAATGATGGGAAAAGTTGTTAGGTCTTTAGGATGACTCTCTGAGACTGACTTTTCATACTCTAGTAATAAAGTCTCCAAGGGAAGGGTTGGAATGCCAACGTCCTCATCGCACAAGAAATATGACCCCATGGTATGTATTGTTTCTTTAGAATCCGACGTATATGACATAAAAATTAGATCATCAATCATCATCTTTGGGAAGAACCATCTTAGATTTCTCTAAGTCCTCCATAGATTTTTGTGCTTGGGCATCTAGTAAGGTATCTAAAAGGGCTTGGCTAGTTTCTAGTTTTTTCTGTCCTTCTACTACCATTTTTTCTAAAGCCCCAAGTTTCTCTTTTAGTTTAAGATTAAATTGTGTTTCACCATAGGATTTATACACCCCAAAATGTTGGTCGTCCTCACCACACTCCCCATAGTTTCCTTGGCAATAATACCCCTAATATTGTTTTGGGTGGCATTGCTCCTCATAATAATCTGTGGAAGATGGTGGATTGTAACTTCCATTGCATCCATCTTGGTAGGAAGATTCAATATTATAAGGTGTCACCAATTCATGAGGAAACATATTTGAACAATCTATATTTTAGGTTTAGGCTTCTAGCAGGGCGGTTAAGAAGACTTGGCTGGTTTTTTGTTTTGTTTCTCCTTCTACTGCTATCTTCTCTAGGGCCCTAAGTCTCTCTACTTGTTGAGGATTATATTGGGTTTCATAAACATGCTCATAACCCCCAAGGTTTTGTTGGTTACACCCCATAAAATTTTGTTCATCATATCCCCCATTAGAATATGGATAGCAATATTCCCCATAATGGTTCTCAGAAAAATGTGGATTCACATTGTACCCACCAGGATGAAAGGGCTCACAATTAAAAGGGGTGCATTCATAAGCATGGGTTAGAGTCGGGCATGCAAGAGATGCATGGTTGTAAAGACCACAATAATAACATTTTGGGGGATATTGGGATGCCCACTCCATTTGAAAAGGTTTTTTTTACAATTCAAAAAAGAACTAAAGATTTGTACAAGAACATAAATTAAAAGGAAAAGCTAAGGGATTATGACACAAGGTTAAAAATTACAAAACTAATAATTTTTTACAAACTAGCATATTTGCAGAAAAAAACTGACTGCCGGAATGGAAACTCGACAGAAGGAGGAGTAGCACTTCCGGAATGTTACTCAAAAGGCATAAAAAAATTAAAAAAAAGTTTTTTAATATCTTTTTGGGGGTTCGAGAAAACAATCCGTTGTCCCCGGCAACGGTGCCGAATTGTTATGTGTCGCTGAACACACCAATTACTAAGATTGTTAATCCTAGAGTTTAATCTTTTTAACTCTCCAGTTAAGGCTAGTATAGAAAGGGTCGAATCCCAAAGGACAACTTTTAAAGATTGTTTCTTAAAGACCCAATTATTTGAAGAACTTAATTTATTATTTTTTTGTATTTTCAGATTTAGAACGGAAAGTAAAAGTTGGAATGGGTGTTTGGTTGATTACACTAAAATAAGAAAGAAAAATGTTAAAATTGAAATTGCACTTCAACAAAATATTATTTGCCCTGCAAAAGGTAAATAAAAATTATTGTTATAACAAAAAGCAATTATGAATTAAAAGATTAAAAACTAGAGTAAACAAGAAAATCGACGATTAAAATCAAAGGGGAAGAATCGAGACTTTAGGGGGTTTTCACCACCTTAGCCATGATAAAAACACAAATTAATTATTAATCGATAAATAGATGACGACATGTGAATCACAAAAGAAACACAAAAGATGAACTCCACATGAGCACATTGGTTCTGGTGCTCATGTTTCCTAGTTCTTCATCCGAAAAAGAAATAAATCTGCGGTCACATCAAAATCTCTATGTAAATTGGTTTATCATTCTAAACCCAGATTTTCATGGTCATATCTATCCAGATTAACAAAACATCTAAGTAAATAATTAATTCGCTAGATTATCAAATTAATAAACCAATCGCCGTCTAAAGGAATCGACTAAATTAATCCGATCAAACCATGGCTAAGGTGATATTCCCCTTGCCTCAATAAAGAACTACTCACTCATAGTTGAGGAGAAGGGGGAGACGGAGGAAGAAAGTACTGAAGCCATAGTCTAGCCCAAAATTAGGAGGTTAATCCTTATGCTAGAGACAATAAAATGGCCAAGTTCTTAATTCCTTTCTGTAGAACTAAAGAATAGAGAAAAGAAGATCTAGAACTAAAGTGGAATGAAAGCGCCAAGAACAAAATAAGAAAGAACAATGCTTCAAGAAAATTTACTTTATTGCAGAACTAGAAGAAGAATACAAGAAATAAGATGCTCAGAATTCCGGTGCAAAAGAGATACCCCCATGAGGAGGAAGTGTCCCTCCTTTTATAGGAGAAGGAGGGGGGTATAAATTAGGTTTTGGGCAAAAGAAATGGCTGGCGGCTGCTGCTAACTTTCTGGATCTAATCAATAGATGAAACAATTACTTGCTTTACATTCTTTCTGCAGTAATTTCCCGTAACAGCAATTTCGAGCGTATTTTTGGGTCAGTAAAAAATTCGGAAGCAGTCTGAAAATATAGTTTTCCTTTAGATAATTGAATTATCTCTCTAACGCATATTTTCACAATAAATTCCGCCTTAGGATGTGAGAGTTATACCAATATTGGTGAAAGGTATATATTGAAATCGGACTCTACGGGAAAATATAAGACTACTTTCACTGGTTAATTGCATAGCCAAATAAACACCAAAATTGCCGCAAAATATATCTTTTTTGTAGCCAATAAAATTCTCTTTTCATTCCATACTTTATCTTGAAATTCCTCCTTTAGATGCAAAATTTATGACTATTTTGGTGAGAAGTATCTCAGGCACTGCTGGAATATTTGAAAAGCCTCATATCTTCATCTTTTATTTTCTCAATTTAATTACTAAGATAATTCCTGAAAATTAAGAAAAATATCAAAAGAATTCAGAAAAAGTATATCAAGAAGATGAAAGTGCTATTTATTTTTTAATTAGCTAAAATTAACAAAAAAGTCCTAATTAAATATTCTAAATGAAGCAAAAATAAGAGATGAATATGCATTCATCAGTGGTCCTTCTACCTCCACGCGGCATTGCTCCATCAGGATTTCGCCCATTGTAGAAAATTCCCCACCGCTGCCTCTCGTAGGAGTCTGGGTCGTGTCTCAGTCCCAGTGTGGCTGATCATCTTCTCAAACCAACTACTAATAATCGCCTCGGTAAGCCATTGCCTCACCAACTAGCTATTCAGACGCAAGCCCCTCCTCGGGCGGATTCCTCCTTTTGCTCCTCATCCTATGGGGTATTAGCAACCATTTCTAGTTGTTGTTCCCCTCCTAAGGAAAGGATTTTACACATTACTCTCCCGTCCACCACTGGAAACACCACTTCTTGCCGGCTTGCATGTGTTAAGCATGCTGCCAGCGTTCATCCTGAATCAGGATCGAACTATCCATGAGATTCATAGTTTCTTTACTTATTGCTTCCTTGTTTGAAGACAAAGCTGATTCAAAAATGTCTTTCACTCCAAGGCATAACTTTTTCTATGTGGTTCATATTAGCATGCAGTTTGCTCCCAGCAATATATCCACCCCTAACCTATCACGTCAATCCCACGAGCCTCTTTCGTTTGATCACAGTGGGGGACAAACAAAATAGAAAAACACACATTAGGTTTAAGGATAATCAGGCTTAAACTGATGAGTTCCACTACGTCAAGGTGACACTCTATCACTAAGTTATATCTCTTCCCCTATCCAAAAATAGAACTGACTAATCCTTAAGCAAGAGTCAAGAAACTCAACGCCACTATTCCTGAACAACTTGGAACCAAGCCATTTTTCACACTATTACAACTAGTAAAATAGAAAATAATGGAAAATTTGGGATTCAATTGTCAACTGCTTCTATCGGAAATATGATTGACTACATATTTGAGCCATAGCACATTCATAAAATTTATATGATTTTTCCAATCTAAATCGAGCAAGTTTTCCATGAAGAAGATTTTGTTCAGCATGTTCTATTTGATACTAGTGGGAGAAGAGCCCGACCCAATATTGTTAAAAAAAGGGAGAGGAAGCAAAATCAAGAAAGATGAAATAGATCGCCCCTTCTTCTTGTCTTTTGAATTTCCATTCAAGAGTTCTATGTGTTTCCTTGCCCTTTGGAACACATATAAGATTCGTCACTACAAAAAGGATAATGATAACCCCACCATTAATTCATTTATGAATTTCATAGTAATAGAAATAGATGTCCTACCGAGACAATTTTTTTAACTTGCTATCTTCTTTCCTAGCAGGCAAAGATTAACCTTTATGGATTCATTCAGATCGACATGGGGGTCCAACTACATTGTATTTCCATAATCCATGTTGTATATTTGAAAGAGGTTGACCTCCTTGCTTCTATCATGGTACAAACCTCTTCTCACTGAGCTCCCTTTCTCCTTGGTCCACAGAGAAAAAATGTGGGACTGGTGCCAACAGTTAATCATGAAAGAACGGACTCACCGAGCCGGGATCACTAAACTATACTAATATAATATAACTAATACTAATATAATAGAAAATAGAAAAGAGCTTTTTATATACATTCCCTGATTCTGTTGCTACCGTGAGCCTTATACAATCGATCAAATCATATAGACATCCCTTCAACACAACATAGGTCATCAAAAGGATCCCAGACGATTCAAAAATGCACAAAATCCAGGATCTTTCATAAAATGGATTCCCTTTTAAATTGTGCATAACCGCAAGGATAAGCTCACACCAACCCATTCATTTTAGATCCAATTCGGGATTTTTCTTGGGAGGTATCGATAAGGAATTTGCATGAAATAATATCAAATCATAGAAAGAATAAAAGGTTCTCCATTGATTCAAATGTTATACCTATGCGATAGAGATGGAGGAAGGAAAAAAATCAAAGATTTCACATATTACTTTTGATCGAAAAAGAATTTTTTTGCGTGCCCTTTGCTCGATGAGAAAATGGGTCAAATTCTACATGATTAAACCTATGGGACTTAAGGAATGATGGAAGGGAATAAAAAGAGAGGGAAAGAAAATCAAAATGAATGCGATAAAGAATAAAACAAAATAGAAATCAAACTCAAAAAGGATCTTTATGATTCTTAAAGAATGAGGGATTGATCGAGAAAGATCTCTTGTTCTTATTCTAAGTTCTAAGATTGTGATTTGATCCTCATATGTTTGGTAAAAAGAATAATCTTCAACTTTATCATAATTAAAAATCAAAAGTGTTCAATTGGAACATGAAAATATGACTGAATTGATCTTAGTTACTCTTTGGGGCGGAGTGGAAGGAGGAGATTCACGTGTTGGGTTTTTGTTTGATGGAAAATATGTGCACATATGATATGCAACTAAGATGCAATGAAAAATAAATATATGTGGAAGTGTCACCACCAAGCATGTAAACCCAAGATAATAATTGCAAGCAGATAAAGGAACAAAAAAGACCAGATTTTTATGTGGAAAACCCTCATGATGTGTGAGCAAAAAACCACAGGGCCAACCACGGGAAAATCCACTATAAGAAGAAAAGATACAATTTTTACCACTCAAATTTTGACCCAAATCTGAGACAATATATCAAGAAGGAAAAATAAGAAGATAACACATCGTAGGGAGAGATCCCCATATTTCTACCACACCAGAACTTCCCAAGAAGATGTACTCTTCCACAACGTACACATCAGTAGATGGCCCGAAGAAGACAACCCGGATGCCTTGGCCGTTTTGCCTCACTTCCTTTCCTTCCCTTTTCTTTTTCTTCCTTCCTCTTCCTTTACTTTCTTCCTCATCTTCATAGTGGCAAAATGTTGTCTTTTTGTCTTGACGACTGCCCTTTCTAATTGCCTTTGACTTTGGCAATTGCTCTTGGCCTTGGCAGTTGTTGTCTATGTGTTGGCTACCGCTCCCCTTGGCTGTTGGCTGCTGTATATATATGCACGGGAAGTGAAAGCAAGGGAAGTCATGCCCTAATGCGATTTTTCTCTGATGGGATGGAACATCGGCCCAATAATCTCACCATCTAGCTCAAGGAGGAAATTGTCATCACATATATATCACTGTGAATGTAAGACGTAATGCTCTTTGTAGAGCTCCAGCTTGTCTCGTGTCACCACCTTAGTCAACATGTTTGAAGAATTCTTTAGAGTGAGAAATTGCTTATCAATCACATTAAGAAGCCAATGATATCTCACATCAATGTGTTTTTTCCGTGCATGATGCATTGCGCTCTTGCTTAAGTCAGTAGCACTCTGACTATCATAGAAAATAGTTGTGTCAACCTGATTCATGCCCATCTCACCCAAAAATCTCACAATCTAGAGTATTTCTTTCCCTGCTCCTACTGCTGCAATGTACTCTGCCTCTATCGTAGAAAGTGCAACACACTTTTTCAACCTAGACTACCAATATATGTCTCCCTCTATAAAGATGAAAACATACTCAGAGGTAGACTTCCTGTGATCAATGTCACCTTCCATGTTAGCATCAACAAAGCTTTTTAAAACTGGTTTAGAACCACCAAACATCAAACATGTACTGCTAGTGCCTTGTAAGTATCAGAAGATCCACTTGACCACCTCCCAGTGATCTTTACCAGGGTTTGAGAGAAACCTACTAACAACACCAACTGCATGAGCAATGTCAGGACATGTACACACCATTATGTACATCAAACTCCCTACATCAGAAGAATAGGGAATCTTGGCCATATCCTCCTTCTCCGCATCAGTAGATGGGCATGACTTCTTACTTAGCTTGAAATGACCTGATAGTGGAGTACTCACGGCTTTGGACTTGCACATGTTGACCCGCTCCAGAATCCGTTCAACATAGCTCTCTTGTGATAGCCACAACCTTTGCTACTCCCTTTCACATGAGATCTGCATCCCCAAAATCTATTGCGTTGATCCCAAACCCTTCATCTCAAAGGCTTTGGAAAGCTTTGTCTTCAATTTCTTGATCAAACTGACATCATGTCCCACTATCAACATGCCATCCATATAGAGTAGCAAAATAATGAACTTTCCATTGGGAAACTTCCTGATGTAAATACCACATAAAAGAATCAAACATCTTATACCACTACCTAGGATCTTGTTTCAAACCATACATACTCTTCTTTAACTCTACAGACTAAGTGCTCCTTCCCCTTGACCTGAAAACCTTCTAGCTGCTCCATGTAGATCTCCTTAGTTAGGTCACTGTGAAGAAACATTGTCTTCACATCCGTCTTCTCAAGCTCTATATCTAAGCTAGCAACTAAGCCTATAACCAATCTAATAAAAGTCATCTTTACAATTGGAGAAAATATCTCATAAAAGTCCACCCCTAGTCTTTGACCAAAGCCCTTGACAACTACTCTGTCTTTGTATCTAATATGTTTGTTGTTGTCATCTCTCTTCATCCTATAGACCCACTTGTTCTTTAGTGCTCTTCGGCTCTTTGGAATTTCCACAAGCTCATAAGTATCATTATTCTGTACAGAAGACATCTCCTCTTGCATTTCATGATGCCACTATACTCTATCTCTATGAGTCTGTGCCTTAAGATAAGTCTTTGGCTCCCCCGAATCAGTAAGGAGAATATACCGAGATGTCGGATATCTTGATGAAGGATGATGAACTCTATCAGACCTCCTCAACTGCTGCTCTGAAGACTCTGTCTGGTGATGATCTTGCTCCCCCTACCCAGAAGTCTCTGACTATGAATTTGAATCACTCAATTGCACGTCTGGAACATGAACACTTGACGTGCTCTCACTCTGCTGCTCAGGGTGATCTTGCTACTCTTCTTCATCATCTGAATACGATACCTATGAAGAAGCTAATGCATCCTCATACTCATCATCAAAAGAACTATCACCTGATCTTGCATCCTCTGCATCATCACTCTCAGGCTCTGGAACTATCTGACTCTCACAAAAAGTCACATCTTTGTGTCTGCTCATGGTCCTTTTTACAAGATCCCATAACTTGTAGCCAAACTACTAATCTCCATAGCCAAGAAAGTTACATGGTACTGCTTTATCATCCATCTTTTACCTCTTTTCCTTTAGAACATGTGCATAAGCCTTGCACCCAAATACTCGTAGATGAGCATAAGAAGCATCCTTTTATGTCCATACCTTCTCAGGCATATACAAACCCAAAGGAATAGATGGAGATTGATTAATCAAATAGCAAGCAGTACTCATTACCTCACCCCATAATGTCTTTGGCAATATTACAATCTTCAACATGCATCTAACTTTCTCTACTATACTATGGTTCATCCTCTCAGTTGTACCATTGTGTTGTGGTGTGTCGGTCTCTATCCATTCATGCCTTATCCTATGCTACACACAGTAATCTTGGAAGTTCCTAGAGGTGTACACTCCCCCATTGTCCGTGCGGATACACTTTAGCTTTTTCTTTGTCTCTCACTCCACCGTGACGTGAAATTTTTTAAAACACTAAAAGACCTGATCCTTGGTCTTCAGAAAGTAAGCCTACACCTTCCCATATGCATCATCAATTAATATATCAAAATATCTATTTCCACACAGTGAAACCACCTCAAACAGATTGCAGACATCTAAATGAATCAATTGTAGAACATCTGGCTTCACCTTTGATCTTGTCTTGAAAGAAACGTGCTGATGCTTTGTTGTCTGACATGAACTAGATGAGTTGAGACTGGTGTCTTTTCCAAAAAAATCAACCCCTACTTTGATATCATCTGTAAGCCTTTCTCACTCATGTGTCCTAGTCATATATTCAATAGATCTACCTGGTGATCCTAAACTGCATTGATACTGCCACCTTTGAGCACTTTAAGCTGGGTCTTACACAATGTGCAACATAATTTGCCTCGCACAATAAGCATAGCCCCCTTAGTGATCTTACATTTTCCACCACTAAAATCCAGATGACAACCTTCTCTATCAAATAAAGAACTAGATATTAAACGAAGTTTCAAATCTAGAACATGACAAACATCCTTGAGTGTGAGCATGCAACCGACACTTGTCTCAACACAAATGTCTGTAATATCGATAATTCTAGAGAAGTTGTCATTTACCATGTTCACCCTCTCGAAGATTCCCCTTCTGTATGATGTAAAGAACTCCTTACTCGGTGAAGCATGATATGAAGATGCAGTATCCACCACCTACTCAAAATCATCATTCTTAGCATGTAAAGACTGCTCCTGGATTGTTAAGACTACATCGTCATCAACATCCCTTTCATATGAAATTGCTGCTATAATATTCTTGTTGTCATCCTTCTTGTCTTTTACTTCAGACCCATGTTTTCTTTTGCAAACCTTGCAATCGTTCTTGAAATGACCTGGCTTGCCGCAATAGAAGCACCCTTTGCTCTTTGACTTGGATCTACCATGGGACTTCCCGCGGTCTTGGGACTCACCATGGCTCTGAGATCTACCACAATATTTTGCTATGTCAATGCCTCTTCTCTCTGTGAAATGCATCTCTAACCCGCTGTCGCCTGAGGCTCGTCGTTGAGTCTCTTCATTCAATATACTGCTCTTCACCTGGTCAAGTGTCAACTTGCCTTCCTATACAAGATTGCTGACTGTCACAATGAGCATCTCCCAACTGTGAGGTATTGATTCTAAAAGAAGTAGCGCCTGGGGTTCATCATCAAGAACCATCTTCATGGACCCCAGTTGATTTACAAGGATTTGGAATTCATTCATGTTCTTGGAAATGCTTGTACCATCCTGACACTTCAAGTTCACCAACTTCCTGATCAAGAACGCTTTATTTGTGGTAGTCTTCCACTCATATAATTTCTTGAGCTTTTTCCACAGATCTTTGGCATTGGTCTCCTCTAAGACGTAATGGAACACATAGATATTCAACCACTTGCGCACCATTCCAATAGTCTTTCTATATAGTTTCTTCCAATCTACATTAGAAACATTCCCTGGCTTTTGTCTCACTATCGGATCATACAAATCCTTCCAATAAAGTATATCTTCCATTTTGGGTTTTCAAATCTACCAATTTGTGCTCGTCAACTTTACCATCATTGCATCATCATCCTTCCCCATCTGGATCTAGATCCGCCTAACTTGGGCTCTGATACCACTTTTTTGGGTTTTTGTTTGATGGGAAATACATGCACATATACTATGCAACCATGATGCAACGAAAAAAAGAAATATATCCATAAGTGTCACCAAAGAGTGTGTAAACCCAAGTTAATAATTGCAAGTAGTTAGAGGAAAGAAAAATACCAAATTTTTACGTAGAAAATACTCACGATGTGTGAGGGAAAAGCTACGGGGCCAACCACGGGAAAATCCACTATAAGAAACAAAGTTATAATTTTGACCAAAATCTGAGACAATATATCAAAAAGGAGAAATAAAAAGATTCCACATGGTAGGGAGAGATCCCCACAATTCTATCACAGTAGAACTTCCCAAGAAGATGGACTCTTTCACAAAGTACACAGTAGTAGATGGCCTTAACAACACAACCTGGATCTTGACAATCTTGCCCCGCTTCCTTTCTTCTGTCCTTTTCTTTTTCCTCCTTCTTCTTCCTTTTCTTTCCTCCCCATCTCCGCAACGACAAAATGCTTCCTTTTTGGCTTGACGACGGCCCTTTCTAATTGACTTTGACTTTGACAATTGCTCTTGGCCTTGGTGGCTATTGACTATGTGTTGGCTACCACTCCCCTTGGATCTGCTATATATATGCATTTGTAGTAGAAGCAAGGGAAGTCACACCCTAATGGGCTTTTTCCCTCATGGGCTGGAACATAGGCCCAACATCTCGAATGAGGAAAATGATCCAATTACTCTAAAAGAATTGAATTAGGAGTATATATATATATATATATATATATATATATATATATATATATATATATATATATATATATATACGCACATCATACATATATATAAGTATATATATATATATATATATATATATATATATATATATATATATATATATATATATATATATATATATATATATAGAATCAGGCTAGAATACACTCGAGTGTATCCGGAGCGGAATACACTCAAGTAGTTATTCATTATGCAATATTTTTTTTGAAAATCTAATCCGTTGATCTTCTTAAACATCTCGTGAACAACTCATACGTAAAATTTGAGCACATTTGGATATGTATAGCTCATGTTATATATATATATATATATATATATATATATATATATATATAACATATATATAGACATATATATATATATATATATTTGTATCCTAGTTATAATATGACAGTGAAGATCAATGGTTTACATTTTGCAAAAAATACTCTTGATATGAAAACACACTTGAGTGTATTCGTGCGATCTGTACACTCGAGTGTATTCTAGCCTGACTATATATATATATATATATATATATATATATATATATATATATATATATATATATATATATATATAGAGAGAGAGAGAGAGAGAGAGAGAGTCAGGCTAGAATTCACTCGATTGTACCGGAGACCGAATACACTCAAGTCCTTTTCCATCATACAAAGTTTATTTTGAAAATATAAACCATTCATTATCTTAAATATCATATGAACATGCTACATATAAATTTTAGCTCATTTACACACTTATAGGTCATGCATCTATAGGTGATAAAAATTATACAATTCATTTAAGTTTTGTGCGTCAGTTTTGTTGGTCATTAAAGAGTGACTTAGAAAATTCCAAATGAACTGAAATTTTACATGTAGCGTGTATTTGTTATAACAATGAATATCAACGGTTTAGTTTTGTCAAAAAGATTGTCTAGATATGCAAACATCACTTGAGTGTACGGTGTGATCTGTACACTTAAGTGTATTCTAGCATATATATATATATATATATATGATATTAACAAAGGCATTCTCTCACCCTCTCTCATGCCCGTGGCGGAGGCCGAACGCCAGAGAGGGTGGTAAAAGTTGGGATTTGAACTCAGATCCTTTTGGTAGGGGGACGTCGTGCTTTACCACTTGAGTCATTCCTTCTCAATATATATATATATATATATATATATATATATATATATATATATATATATATATATATATATATATATATATATATATATAACAATTAACCAAGAAACAATCATTAAAGACTCACCTTTTGTATACCGACACGTCTTTGTTGAATATTTCTCCCTCTATTAATGTGACTGTAAAAGACTAAAAGTTTATTCGTCATTTACAAACGACTCAATAAGACTTAACGACAGTCTGCAAGGGTTCAACTTTTTGTATATAATCATCTGAATATTTGTGTATTATCTATATGTATTTTGTGTTGTCCATAAAAATGATTACCGTCGTACATATAAAAAGCAGCTCACGGTCCAATATGACTTCTAATGGTTCACGTAACTGTTGAAGTCTTTGACGTACAGTTATGTTTGTCATTATATGTGCTTGTTGTATATACGTTGCCTAGCGTACACGTATAAGATATGTACGGATTGTACATATTTTCAGGTGTAAATTTGAGTCCGGAGTATATATTGTGTATAGTATTGCTTAAATGTTTACTAATACATTAATCTTCTGCGAGAGTATTTTAACTGTTGTTGTCGGATTTATACTGGTTTTAATTGTGTATTTATTCCGTAACCGTTTACATATACATTAACTACCTGTTAGGAGAGAGAGTTTGCAATTAATACAAAAAAGAAGACAATGGAAGGAGAAAGACTGTGTAATAAATAAAAGAAGAAAGTAGTGGAGGGACAGAGAAGATGCAATAAATAGGAAGCAAGGGATAGTGGATGTAAAGAGAACACGCGTGCATTAAATACAAAGAAATAAATAATGGATGGAGAGAGAATGTTATACAAGAATTCATACATGTTTTGTTAGCATTGTTCATGTCTAAAGTAGACAATGTAATATCTATAAATCAACATTGTTTATCTTAAAAATAAGTAATGCATCTGTAATAGTTACAAAAATATGTATAACTTATACACTGAAATGATAAACAAAACTAATAGATATGTTCAACACTATTTAACACCTTTATTTGTACAATTTTAATTTAAAATATAAATTTTTCTTCATAATTTTTATTACTAATTACAAGTACTTGTTTATTAATAATCTGTCTGCTCTTATATCTGGAGACCTTTCATCTTTTGACAATGTACGAATTTTTTTTTTTACAATATCGAAAGATGTTTCGTATTCTGTATATACGTCAATCGAGAACAAGATGTAAGATTTGGTGAAAGAAGTGTGTTCTATATCATTACTCTTATGCTACCGATATAGTGTAGTCATACTGGATTCCAACGGGCTCAAACCACGTCCGAAACGAATGTCCACGCCACGGTAACGTCCGAATGGTTCCCAATTGATTTACAATGGTTAGTGTAGCTGTCTAATTCGCTTCCTTGACGATCGTGAGAGCCTTCTAGATGTCGAATTTTCGGTCGGTAAAGTGACAGTTTCAGTCGTGATAACCAGACGCCGAAATTTCACCCAAGCAAATTTTCGTAGGATGCGATGCGACCGTCAAACAATGCCAGTACAAATTTACAATAAAGAAACCCACGGCCAGCCATTTTATGTTTGGCGGAGCGTTCACATTAAAATTTTTGCTGCCCGCGATCCGTAAACACTGTCTGGACGCTTTGAAACGCGTTGCCCAACACTAACTATATCTGGTGGGACCTACGGCAGACTCAAGGGGGCGGGCAGGGGCCACGCCCTCCTAAAATAATTAAAAATATAATGTATATATATGGAATTAAAAGAGAAAAATTTCTCTCCCCCTTTCCCATATATATATACATATACATATGTATGTAATGTTATATTGATAATATATATTATTCATACTAAATATTAGTCACAAATATAGACTTGGTGGAGTGGTTTGTAGTTGCAACCATATCTAAGAAGTCTGAAGTTCGGATCTTTATGTATGTATTATTTATTTTTCACAACACATACATAATACAGATGTTATATTTATTGTCTTTGACACAATAAAAAATAAAATTGATTTAGTGTAGTGGTTAATATGTATGTTATTGTACTTAAGGTCATGAGTTCCAATCCTATATTAGACATTTAAATGTTATGACCCCTCAACCACCAATTCCTGGTACACTTTCAGATATAGCTTCGATACCTGGATTATCATCCATACAGTGCAGTAGCAAACCAAAGCCGGCCCCGGTTTCCCCACACACTTGGTGCCGCAACAATTGCCTCGCTGATAGCGAGTCTGATGGATCATAACTGCTCGCGGAGTCAGAAGAAGGAGCACCATATATTGTAAGGCTTTAAACATGCATTAATGTAGGACCCATGTATAGCTTATCCTTTGGCATTTACCATATGATACACCAGCCGATATATGGTTTTAGATGCTGGAGTGGGGAGCCTCATATGTCTATGCCACTGGGCGATATCATGTACCAAAATTCCATCATCAAGATCAAACTCTCACTGGCTACAGCAAGTTCACTCACTTGTCTGGGCAACTACATAGAAGCTGGAAGCCTAGCTAATCGCCTGTCGTTCCTACATTGGTTTTCGTCCACACGTGTGTCGCCTCACAAGGTGACAGATGATGTCTTTTTCTCAGCACGTGCTGAATGCGATCTCGACCCCAAAAAGATATTTTGGATATCTTTGAGGCGTCTTTCGTGTGTGGATCAAACTTACATGGGGGACATTTTTGAAAATTAGAGAAGTACATTCTAACTTTAGCGCACTACGAGATAGTGTGTTCCATCCCAGACACGCTAAGAGAAGGACAAGGATGTAGTGTTAGTGTAGTGGTAAATTTGTCTCACCGTCATTTGAGAGGTCTTGGATTTCAACCCAATTGTAAACAATATTAATGTGATTTGTCGAATGTAGTGGTTCAAGAGGAGATTGTACCAGTATTGAAGAGAGGGGCGTGCTACCAACTCCTGGTACGCTTTCAGATCACACACCATTGCTTCGTAATCGGCAAGTCCAAGTGTGTTCATATGGGTTTTGTGAACTCGCCAGGACGCCAGTCGTACCTTTGTTAAGGCTGCACTCATTTCATCATCCTGATCAGCAATAAATTGGCATGTCAGCTTCGATACCTGGAGTATCATCCATACAGTGCAGTAGCAAACGAAACCCCCCCGGTTTCCCCACACACTTGGTGCCGCAACAATTGCCTTGCTGATAGCGAGTCTGATGGATCATAACTGCTCGAGGAGTCGGAAGAGGGAGCACCATATATTGTAAGGCTTTAAACATGCATTAATGTAGGACACATGTATAGCTTATCCTTCGGCATTTACCATATGATACACCAGCCGATATATGGCTTTAGATGCTGGAGTGGGGAGCCTCCATGTGTCTATGCCACTGGGCGATATCATGTACCATAACTCCATCATCAAGACCAAACTCTCACGTTTGGCTACAGCAAGTTCACTCACTTGTCTGGGCAACTACATAAAAGCTGGAAGCCTAGCTAATCGCCGTCGTTCCTACATTGGTTTTCGTCCACACGTGTGTCGCCTCACAAGGTGACAGATGATCCATTGCTAACATGTCTTTTTCTCAGCACGTGCTGAATGCGATCTCGACCCCAAAATTGATATTTTGGATATCTTTGGGGCGTCTTTCAGTGTGTGGATTAAACTTACATGGGGGACATTTTTGAAAATTAGAGAAGTACATTCTAGCTTTAGCGCACTACGAGATAGTGTGTTCCATCCCAGACACGCTAAGAGAAGGACAAGGATGTAGTGTTAGTGTAGTGGTAAATTTGTCTCACCGTCATTTGAGAGGTCTTGGATTTCAACCCAATTGTAAACAATATTAATGTGATTTGTCGAATGTAGTACTTCAAGAGGAGATTGTATCAGTATTGAAGAGAGGGGCGTGCTAATGGACAAGAGGTTGGTGTGTCAGTCAAAAAGGGATGTGATATGTCATTGTTCGAGAAGAAGACGTACGAATATTCAAGAGGATGTTGTGTCATTGTACAATAGGTCGGCGTGCCAGTATTTAAGAGGAAGATGTGACACTATTCCAGAGGAAGATGTGCCAATATTTAAGAAGAGGCTATGACATGGGTGGTAGATGCAAAAAAGTGCAAAAGATTCCACTCATGTGGTTAGTGTATGGTATTTGATAACTGGCATGACCTAAATATCTAGAAAAACACTGATATTGTTGTGTAGGCTTGGGTGATGAGCCCCTACCTATATATTCACTCTGTCTCATACATGAGGAGGACTTATGGAGATCAGATAGTTCAAATACCTTTTGTGATGGATCAAGGGACTTCATAATCACTAGCCAGTAGTGTAGGCATTATATCCCAACTAGGTCTGCATGGTGATTCCAAACTTTAATCTCTATTAATCTTGCTAAACCAACAACATGCAAGAGCTTTTCTTCAATAAATTGCCTTCTTCAGCTTAGGAACATTTTCTCCAGTTCCCATACCATCAAGGTTCTAAGGACAAATGGAGTCCATATACATTGTTAGATTCATGTAAAAAGTATATTATAGCCTACAATCACTAGTAAAAACAACTTGTGTTGAACTCCTACTAGTCAATTTGTCCCAAAAATTGTCGTCTTTGACCCAAAAACATGGTCAAAGAGTGTCAAAACTACCATCTTAGACCATTTTTCAAACTTCCATCAACTTTGATCAAACATGGTTCAATTTCAAAGCTTGTTCATAGTGCTCCAAAATGACATCACTCAAGCACACCTTGACCAATACAAATATGTTGAAGAGCCCCAATGTAGTTTAGAAATGGTTCACCCTCAAGGAGTGGTCCAAACACTTTATCTTGGCCCACTATGACCTGCGCAAAGCCTTTGAAATGCCCCGACATTATCCCACTTTTCATTCCTAGATAGATATATCAACAAGGCTTGTTTTTAAATAATATAGAACTTTCTTACAGGACTAAATTTAAATACAACTTCTTCACAACATAGAAAATACATATGTGAATTATCACAAAATATATTTTTTATGTTGAAATTAATTCATAAATAAATCACATATATCACACAAATAAGGGAAATAAAGCATGACCAAAGTAAATCAAGGATAAAGGTATGCATAGATCATTCTAAATCTATAGCTTTGTAAATAATCATTTTCATTCACAAATTCTCAATTAACAATGTACTTTGATGCTGGACCATAGGCCATAAACCGATTTTATATCAAAAGATGTTGACACACGTTCTACATATAAAAGATTAATACAAAATCATGAACCACACATGAATCATTTAAAACACCTTTCTAGTATTTGAGTATACCAGGAGAGGTCTCTATAACAATGAACATCAACTATCTCATACATGAGAGGTATTTCCCCTACCATTATGGGGGTGAAGACTCCTTACTAAAGTTACATGTGAGGGTTGTTGGGACATTAAAAGAACTTATATAGAGAACATTAGACACTACTCCTAAACAAGATAATTTTTTTAACAATAGGTAAAATTATGATATTGAATACATATATTAAAAGAGAAAGTTTGTACTATGATAACACAACTCATATGAATATCCAACCAGAAGCAGAACACTTAAAAAATGAAAACAACTATTCTTATATAGACATAATACTAACTTTTCACTAGTTAATTTAGAATGTATCATTGTAGTCAATGGATAAAAATCTACTTAGAGCACCATAAATGATAGAGTTTTTTTATTATACTAAGATCTCATCTCACTTAGGTATATGCGAGTATAAAAAGTGTAGGATATAATCTTCCTACTACTTACATAAGTCTCTAGGTCCATCTTGTGCACGTTTACAACAACAACTCATCATATCACATGTAATAATAATACATCTATAATTTTATCTTGTCAACAAGTCTATTACACAAATGTAGATATACAAACTCATCTTCATTCACATACAAATGATCTCAAGGTTGATGATGAGACCAAACCTAAGGAATATCATTAGTACTAAAAAAATATATGAATTTAAATAAATTTTTACAACCATTGGACCACCACTGCACTAATTTCCCTTCTTTGAATTGAGAACACTAGGGAAGATCTACTATGAACATCTCAAATGATTAAAATGATTTAGGATTTCTCTTGTAATACATTTAGACATTTTATTGCCAAAAGATCGTATCCACAATGTCCTGTAAGAATTTAAACAATAAAAGGTTACCAAGAGTCAAAACCCTAAATCAATATCCATATACCTCGTTTTAGGTCATATACAACATTCTTTACTATTTCTCATATAAGCAACCTAAATTAATAAAATAGGATTAGAAACTAGCATTTATTTTTGAATTTCCATGAAATGATATCAAATTAAATGTTTCTCAAAATTTAAATAAAAAAGATACCATCCTTTGAGCTCATGATGATCAAACATGTAATTTATCCCTAAATTGGCATATTGAGGTGCAAGCATAGAAATTTGTGTATAAATAAGGGATCAAATAATTATTAGTATGTTACTTTGGATAAATAGATATTTTCAAATTTAAATTAATTATATGTAAAAAACACCACGTACGAATCTCAATAAAAATTTATATTGCATACAAATAATGAATCTGAGTGTTTTCATCCTTGGGATGATTTTTCCCTCTCCAATAGGAAGATGTCATGACAGTTTGTGTTTCAATGTGTGTCTCTCTCTTTGGATGTGAACCACTTTATATAGGATAGACATTGGCCTAGATTTCTTAGAATTCATTCCTACTCTTAAGCATAATTCAAAATAGAATGAAAGTAGGAAAATTCTGGTAGACCTCCTAGTAGTCAATTGGTCATCCAACTGACTAGTTAAATCACCCAATTAATGAAATGAGACATCCAATCAACCTATTGGCTAGATTAGGCAAGTGTTGGTCCTATTTGGTTAAATTTTTTTATTCAAATTTAAACATGTCTCATTTTTCCTTAGTGTTTCATGACTCATGTGTAATGTATAGGTTGGATTACCCAGCCAAATGGTAGGTAAACCAATCTATTAGGTAGGAAATCAACCTTTACATAATCAATTATCATTTTAATCATGTTTATTACTTCAAACATTATTTACCTTCACCATCCTTAGTCATTGACCTCCTTATGAATACATCTTCATCTTAATTGTAGTTGCATTTTTTGTTTAGCTTTGTATTCATTTCTATTATTTTATCTTATAACTAGGTTGCATTTAGGCTTTTTTAGATTTTATGTTGATTTATAAGGTTTTGATTGAAAATCTTAATTTTCATGGAAATATTGAACTTCATTTATGTAGAGAGATCAGGGGGACAGATGAGGCAGCGGAAACAAAAATTTAAAGCCTAATTCCTCTAGACAAAAAGATCACATCAACAACAATGTATCTAGGAAGGAAAGGTTTGTAAGGTTATACCTGGTCTTGGAGCAAGTCCAACGACATTACCCTTGTAGTAGCAATATGCTTCTTCTTCAGGAAATAACTCACTCCTTCAGTAGCAGTACTCAAACAACGTCTCCACCGGCCTCTTGGTACAACACGATAAACAATGGTTAATAGTGTCCTCCTAGAGGTAGACAACTGCCTCCCACCTCTAGAGTAGTCCACATGAACCATCGGGAACTCCTTATTGCACTACCAGAGCCAACAAGAAGGAGTTGTACCTTTCGAACGTCAACATGCTAGTGTTGATACTCTCTCCCACAATTGTCTCTCCCTTTTCTATCCTCACTTTATCAGGTAGGTCTTGCTCAGGCTCTCTATTGGTTACCACAACCAAAGAGGATAATAATTATCAGAGCCAACTATTATGTCTAGGAAGCCCCAAATACCCCTCTATTTTATAGGAGAGGTTGGGTCAAGGTTCCCAATCATAGTGGGAGTTGAAAGAACTGAATTCATTAATTTTTGGAAAATTTAGATGAAGAATCGATCGGTTTGCATGCCAAACCAGTCAGTTCACTCCAAGAACCGGTCGTTTGCAAGAATCCAGTTCTGAATAAAATTGGTAATCAATGCACGATCAAGGCTAAGCAAGACATCATCATAAATCCTTGCTCCAATCAAATTGGCAATCGAACTAGGCAACCCCGATAGTGAACCAATTTGTTCACATATTGAAATGGTCATTTCACTTAGTAAAATAGTCATTTCATTTGTCTAGTTTAGGAAAAGTTCAACCAATATTGATTACAATGGACCTGACACTCTAACCGACCGGTGCAACACTTGAGCCAGTCATTTCAGCATCCAGACAAACAATTTTGAACCTCGCTTGTTTAACTTAATACCTAAACACCTTTAGTAATAAATCTAAACATCATTCATGAATATACTCCTTTAATCCTAGTGTGTTTAATGTGTGTGACCCTATTGTTCTATAATTATGTTGGCAATGAATGTCCATGACTAACTTATGGCATCACAAGCAAAGAGTGGTGGCTAGCGACACATCGTTGTGACCCAAGTAATTCAGAAAGTTGGAGAACAACTTTAACCAACAATTCATGATTAGTGTTACCGTGATTGTATAGTTCCATTGTCTCTGATATCCATCTTGAACTAGAGGCATGGAAACATCATCCTCTCAAGGTTCAATCCATGTTCCTTGAACTAGAGCAGACTATCTGAGATGCACGTGAGATCAAATATCATATATTGAGTCACATGAGTATGACCATATATTTCTCAGTTTTGCTTATCAAGAGGCCATGTATATCAATCTCTTGTAGGAGGGACAGATCCCATCTATATCACTCACACTCTATCCCCATTTATCACAGTGCACCCAATCATCAACGTGAAACCCTTATTAAGGATCACGTTGGATGATGTCAAAGTACATGAACGACACGTGATGAATGTAGTGACTTCAGGTCTAAGAACCATAATGACCATTATGACTATGAGAGATGATTTTGACTACCATTGCATGGTCTCCATGTATCACTCTCATGGTGGGTCTGTCGATACATTGTTCTTTAACATGTATTTATGTGCTTGATATGATATCACATATCATGACTAATGAGATTCTATCATCAGTCAACACACAGTCTAGTCTTATGTATTTTTGTTGTCTATTTTTCTTCCACATTAATATCTAACTAGGGACATAACAAGAATGTATGTACTCTTATCATACATATGATTTTGTTGTTCAGGTCCTTAACCTGAAGACATATATCATTGAGTAACATCATTCTTTAGACATCTACTATGTATGTGTCATCATCTCATGACTAAGACAAAGATAATAGGTGGAATTATCTTTATTATTATCAAATCAAGTATCCAATGACACACTCCAATCATCATATGATTGGCTCTCTGGGAATACATACCAACAAAATCCCACTTTCACTTAGAGTCAATCTCCCACAAATCATATTCCAAGTTATCTTTAACATGTCCATCATGTTTCTATTGTGCAAGCGCTTTTATAGTGGGTTTAGCAACTTTTCTTCTAAGTTGGTATTTTTCAAGTTTCACATCTCTTCGTTGTGCAACCTTTCGCATGAGATGGAAGTGTTATAGTATACTATTAGGGATTACTTGCCAAACCAGTAGTTCCATTATTGTCACAATATTTCTACTGTGTTATTAATCACTAGTACACAACGACCTTTTAACGTCAGTTAAAATGACCTTTCGACGTCAGTTTTAAAGCAACACCCAAGTGGGCGATAGTAAAGGTAGAATCTTACGGCGTCAGTTCCAAAATTGATGACAGAGATCCAACTTTGATTGCAATTGAAAAAGAACCGACACTGGTAGGATCCATAGTTGTCAGTTGTTTTAAGAAAACCACCGCCTATATCATGACATTGTCGTCGTTATTTCTGAATAAAAGCTATTTGGTTCATAGTCGTTGGTTTAGGAAAAACCGACAGTACAACTACATATTGTCATCATTTATGAGTTCATAAACTGACTCCTGGGTTTGGTCATAGTCATTTGTTTCTTGTAAACAACCAACGACGTATACCTTCATTGACAGTTATTATAAACAACTGACAACCAAGTGTCATTTTTTTAATACCAGATTGCATGCTTGTTGTCCGGTTGGTCAGCAAGATGCAGAACCTGCAATTCAGTTCATTGTCGGTCTACAACATCCTGTGATTTCAGCCTAACAAATAGGCCACAAACCTACAATAACAAGTTGATCAAGACTATATATATACATCATGTGATTCACACACATAAAACACAATTAATTTATTCACATGATTCACACACATGTAGAAACATGAAGTTCCATTCATTCATCCATTTTTACATTCACACACATGTAAAAACTTGCAGTTTCATTCATTCATCCATTTTCACATTCACACACACATGTAGAAACCTACAGTTCCATTCATTTCATCCATTTTCACATTCTCACACATGTAGAAGCACATTCATTCATTCATCTTCATATTAACACACATGTATATAGATCAAATTTCAATAAGACAATTCAAAAATAGTCATTCAAAAATGTATATATAAGCACCACATATATACAGAAATGATGACACCAATGTTTAGAAATATCATTCTTTACCATCAATACCCCAATCATAATAAAAATTGCCTCCCTTTCAAAGGCTTTTGCCTATTGTTCTCTTATTTCATCTAATTTTTCTACTGTATAGGGCACATGTACATCTAATAGATTTTCCCCTATAATGAAGTCACTAGTTTTAAACACCTATAAAGATAATGATGTATATATATAATTAATAAGTTTGATATTTTCATATTATCTAATGAGACTAAATATACTTATAATGATCAAGACTATATATTACTTGTTCTATGTTTTTGATGTCTTGTGCAACATATATGATAATCATGTCCATATATCTCATCATGTAGTATGCACATGCCCAATCATTGTTTTGTACAGTAAACTATAAATTTCCACATACAAAATATTAATAAATAAAAATATGCATAGTTCACATAAATAAAATATGCATTAGAGTCAGGAAACTACATACACATTCTTCCAAACTATATCTTTCTTCTTCTTTTCCATGTTTCCTCTAGCATTTTTGAAATCTTTTAAAGCCCTATACATTAATGTAACACATTGAATTGCATTAATAAATTGTCATATAATAATAGATGTTAACAGATATAAATATGAAAAATTTCTCACATGTATAATGGCCTCTTCGAATTGTGTCCCGAATGGTCTAATTTGGTCGCCTTAGAATCTAGATAATAAATAGTCATCGTCTCAGGGACAACAACTAGTAACTCTCAATGCTTACCTTTAGTGATAAGAACATAATATAACTCAAAATCCACAATGAAATGTAATGTTCTTAAGTAAAAAATATAAGCAAAGTAAACTTACCCAACATTATATGGAGCTATTATGACGCTCTTTTTATTTTCACCAAAATATTTGAAAGCGATAGAGAAGTATAAGGTAACCGATGTTGGGTCTTCATTTACATTACTGATCAAGGATGGAACTAGAAATCCCACATGAGTCATTGAAAAACTTGACAAAACCTATGTAAGTTGCTGCAAAACATATATTACTTATGCATTAATATATAAGAAAATAGATCACCAAATATAAAATGAGGTATATAGATATATGAATGAGATCTCACCATATCCATAGTTCTATCATAGATGAATTCAGCCAAGCATAATGAAACAACTCCAAAATATCCTCAAGAAATATATTATTATCATATGATTGGCCTATAGCATCCTCCTCCATAGAAACAATGATAGGTGAAGTTTTAGAATGTTCACCTATCCATATTAACATACTCCTGCATTGAGGACCTATCCAGTCGTATAGGTCCTTTGGAAGCCAACTAGGTACTTGAGGAAGAGGTGGAGGTGGAGGAGGATGAGCTATAGAGGGTTTCTTCCCTTTATCCTGCACATATAATTTCATATCAACATGTTATGTATATACATATACCAATCAACGTAATGTGAATGTGCCATACATGATCACTATAGATGACTCCCACTTTGGGCCACAAGACCACTCCGCCTTCTTCTTCACCAACCATGTCAGCATCTGGTTGGGCATATGACAATGGATGTTGCCTCCAAGTGAGGAAGACAAGCCTCAGGCTCACATGAACCGCACCATCAGGTACTAGAGTCCCATGAATCGTGTGCCCTGGATGGCATGGGTAAGCCTCTCCCTCTACAATGAAGAATTCTTTCAATTTTAGACAACATGACCTCAACCCATACAAATTTACATAGAGTATGTTATATACATAAATAAACATATCATCTTGAAAATACTAGCTACTTTGTCACTAAAATACTTACAACGGACGTGCTAGGTGGTGGGTCTACAAGATTACTCCCAAGCACCTCTACATGATCACTCCCAACCACCTCTATTGTAGGCGAAGAGTAGCATGCAACAATTACTGTCGAAGTGGTAGCATGAGAAGCCTACAACTTGCTCAATGCTGCCTAGACTCTCTTATCAACTAACTCATCTACTCTTTTATCAACTAACTCATCTACCTATACATGGCCAAAAGAAATGCTTTTTGATTCCTGAATTCCCTTTCCAATAACATTCTAAAAAAAGAATAGGTTATCTCAACTTTTAAAAGTCTCCCTTCTTAGACATACTTGCACTGTGATGGATGAAAGAACTCTCTCAGGCCCACTCCAGCGCATGCAGCCCTAACACGTCTAGGATACTCTAGATTACTGAGAGCAATTGTCAATTCATCCCTTGTGCTCTCAGGTATGAACGATCCTTGCTTCCTCTGCTCGTGAAGCTCCCGCTAATCATCATCAATAGAAATTGGTAAGTAAACATAACAATCATCAATACTAATTACTCTGAGAGTTGCATTTGACCATTTTTGTAGTCGCCTCAGCAATTGTGGGGTTGTATATATCTCTTTTTTTGTTTCGCCTCCCAACTATCCACACATCATGGAGATGGCAGTGGTGTAAAGTAGTAGAGGACTCAGAAGTCTCAGTAGTAGGAGCAGTAAGCTATTGAACAGAAGGCATCTACAGTTTTTGGCAAAGGGTTGCATAGCCACATGGACCCATCATGTGGTCATGCACATTCAACACACACCTTTCTCTTCGAGCATCGTTGATAGCCTTTTTAGTAAGCACATTGAATTGGTTAATAACAATCAAGGTCAATCCTTAATAGGTGCATTGGGAGTGATGATTAATACCTTGAATTCACTGATATTTCTCTTGGCAACAAACACCTCCCACTCAGTCATGTCCAGGTAGTTCCATTACTCAAGGGCTGACTTCTTCCTCTTATCAACCTCACATATGTATTGTCAGTTGAGGGTTGTCCTATAGTTCTTTAGGACCCTCCCACAATATTTCATCACCTTTTTTACGATGTAGGCTTTCATCCAGTTCAAATATACTCAGAAAAATCTTATATATTTAATAGAGTATTCTAAAAAATATAATTGTAAATAAGTTTAAAAATAGAATTGCAAATGATAATATCTCACACATAGTTCTTTCCATACTAAGTATTTCTTACCTTTAGGAATTGTATGCCAAGATTCTGCATTTACCCTACAATGGCTATGAGTAAGAACCCCAAGATATGAAAGAAACGTGTTGCAGTTCATTCCAACTAGATTTTCTACATGATCAAAATCCAAAACATATTATGGTCCATTGCCCCTTTGTTGTAGTAACTTGTTCATCATAGTGATGCCCCTTATTTTTTCATTTTTTTAATGTTTCCCATCAAGTGGCATAAGGTTTTCAGGGGGTACATCCTCAACCTTAAAACTAACAAAAAAAACATATAGGATATAACTTATAAATGGACATATATATAGCTAGATATAGGATGTATTATAAAAATTACATTGTGAGGAAGCACCTCACCCTCATGGTAATGATCATCATGATCATCATACTCATGGTCAACCATCTGAAAGTGTCATATAAAAAACAATCAAACATTTAACATTTAACATAACTAGAAATTAATATAACATTGTAAAGTTCACATCAATCTAACATTAAAAAAAATAAAACATTAAAAAAAATAAAAATATGCCTCTAATATTGAGATCTTTTATCAATTAAAATTCCTTCGGTGTGATCTCCTCAGACATATAAGGCATCATTAGCTTCAATATTTGGTGTTGGCAACCCAACTGAGAATGGACTGAGTCATCATACTTATCATATAATCTTCTTCATCTATATGATCTTCAATGAACTATCTTTTACCATGAAGAACAACTGGCCATTTTTCATTTGCAGGATCATTGATATAAAATACTTGTTTCTCCTGTGATGCCAATATGAATGGTCCACCCTTCTCACCAATCTTTTCAAAATTTACTAATGTGGAACCCAATTCATCCACTATAACTCCTTTGGTGTTATCAACCCAATTACACTTAAAGAGAGGAATTCTGAAATCTACATAGTCAAACTCCCATATGTCTTCAATAACACCGTAATATGACCTTTTACATTTTAGCTTCACGTGGACTCTTATCTTTCACACTAGAAAAAAACAATGAAGATGCCTGAAGGGTGCCCCAATATTTTGGACGACGCTCATATCATCTTGACGCTTTATGTAATATGAGAACCCATTTATGTAAAATCCTTCATAAGACATAACATTAATTTTTGGTTTGAAGATGAGGTATTTGATTTTTTAGAAATATTATTTGGCGTTTGAGATAGTTGGTGTAAGACTTTATCTTCAAACCACTTAATAAATGTCTTGTTATGCTCTCTAGAAAGCCACATTGAATTGGCTAGAGGATATTGTTTCTTGATAAATTTGGTATGTTCCATGATATAAACACTCACTTCATCGATGTTGTGAAAAATATACAAGTGAGCTTGTTCCAACAGCTCATGATTGATTAATTTCATTGGTGCTCCTAAAGTCACTTTTCCAGAATAGTCCTCAATATTCTTATCTTTTACAGGAGCGTCATTACCACTCAGAATGTCATCATGAAAATCCATAACCTCTCTCTCCACATAACCCTAAATAGTACTCCCTTTAGGCCGATAATGGTTTCAAACATCACCTTTAAACACACTCATGTATCGTTCAAAAGGATACATCCAATACAAGAAAACTGGTCCCAACATTTTCACTTCCCTAGTCAAGTAGACAACAAGATGTACCATGATATCAAAGAATGAAGGAGGCAAATACATCCCAAACTGACATAGGACAACAACCACTTCTCTTTGCAACTTATCGAGATTCTCATGATCAATAACTTTGCCGCATAGACTATTGAAGAAGAAAAAAAGTATGGTGATTGCAAACCTTACATGCTTCGGCAATATACATCAAATTCCCACAGGAAATATTTGTTGCATTAGAGTGTGACAATCATGAGATTTAAGACTGGTCAGCTTTAGATCTTTCATTGATACCAATCTATAGATGTTGGAAGAGTAACTATGTGGTACCTTAACATTAACCAAGCACTTACAAAAGCTTTCTTCTCTTTTTTGGACGACGTGTAACAAGAAGGACATTAATGTGTTCTCTGATCATTACTAACTACTTCTATTAATTTTTTCCCTTATTCCCATTTCACGTAGGTCCATTCTGGATTTTATTCCACCTTTAGTCTTACCTGTTATTGTGGGCTCTGATCTTCAAACCACGATATAAACACGATTTAAACTTAGCGGAAGCGATTCGATTAGCAGCGGAATACCAAAAATCAGCGGAAATTAAAACTTTTTGAGATAAAGCATTGAAACCATAAAACTTCCTTCATAAAAGGAGATAAACTGTTTACATCTCAGATAATTACTTCTTGAGTAATTATATACAACATGATACAAAATCTCAAGAACTCATAACCAAAATCTCAGACCAAAAGACTCCAAGACGTGAGAGTACAGAGGACACATAGGACTGACTCTAACTACACCACATGGCAGGCTAAATCTCCACCTGAGATTTTACTGCTACTCCTGGTGCTGCTGCTGCTGGGAATGGTCACCTGTAGACCTGTTCCTCCGTCTTCGACGTCCACCTAAAAAGTTGAAGTCTACGGGGTGAGACAATTTTACATAATTGTCCCAGCGAGAGTTATAACTCTCCGCCAGAAGTTTTATTATAGTACCTCAAAGAATAACTTCAGCAGTAAAAGCTTCAAAGTATTCAACATCAGATTTAATAGTAAGCATGAGTTCAATAGTTATAAAACATGAAGATATTTGCACTATACAGTGTAACATCAATCAATCAACTCGTAGTTATCTCTAACAGGTATGCTACGCTGTGGATTATGCTTTTCAACCATTACTTTTATGCCCTGTGGAGATGAGGTTTACCACTCATACTCCAACCAATCACTGCTAAGTGCCTCGGTATCATACTAGGTCATCGAAAGAGCCGGATTCTCATGACCTTCACATTCCTCAGTCAGTAAGAGGATTACTTGTAGGACATCTCGTGCCTCTACTATAATAGCTTGCCAGGGTAATCTGGTCCTTCTCTATTTTAGAGTTACAGTGGCGTTCTGTACTCTCTTCGTCATCAGGAGATTTCATGTTTATCTTCCACTGATACAGATATCTGTGCTTTCTTCATCATCAGGAGGTTTCATGTTTACCATCCACTGATACGGTATGGGATTATAGTGAAGGATTGATGGATTACACATCTACATCAAACACCTACACTAGGATGTAAGGTTCTACACATCCATATACCCCACATACTCAAAAGTATGTGTTCCAGGAGTTCCCTTAGGAAAACCTGTTTCACCATCATTTGATCTCTGACAATGATGGATCTATGATCAGGGCTCTATATTACACTTGATTAGTTAGGTACATTCAGTATTCTTTTAACATCATACATTGTTCTTCAAACAATAACATTAGCATAACAGCTATGAAAGGAGAATACTAAATGTAACAAGCCTAACTCTCATCAATCATCATTTCTCAATACATTCATCACAAGTCATCTCTAAAGCATGACCTTGATGGTAATTATGGCTCTCACAGCCCATTTTAATCCATAGGTTGCCATTGACAAAACATCAGGATATATCACTATTCATAAAGCTAAAGCATGCTTTCAATGAATATAGTTTCATAATCCATACCTGGATATGATCATCATCTCATGACAACCTGCATGGTTAATTCAACTGATAACAGTAAACAATTCATTCTAGAAGTTACACTTTCAAACTCTTAGAAGAGTCAAGTTCCTCAATATTCATCAATTAGGGTTTACTATTCACAATACATGTCCTCACCCTAGAATTAGGGTTTACTATTCACCTCATGGCGAATTGAACTCATAACATCATCATGTATGAGAAACATCATCATTAAAGCTCCTAGAATAGATTAAGATTCACTAAACATCATAATTAGGGTTTCCATGATCTCACATAGGTGGATCATAACCTAATCATGCACATTCATGTGTATTGAAGGTACTTTACTTAAGTTTCCACTATAAAAGGGTACTTTCTCTCTCTTATGATACTTTCTCTCTCCTCTTACTAGTAGATGGTGATAACACCACTCTAGATCAGGTTGAGTTAAGTCCTCATTGACTAGCATAAGCCAAAACATCATTAACATGTGGTTAGGGTTTTATTAGAAAAAGGTATTACTCAATTAAACCCCTCAAGGGTATTTTGGTAATTTTCTTCATGATCACCATAATGGGTCAATTCATTAATCACTTAGTCCCTTAATGCTCTAAGTTACCATTAGGGTTTAGATTAGATCACCATTGAACCAATTGCAACTTCAAGTGATTAAGTATAAATAACCTTGAAAACCTCCAAACGGTTTCAACCTTCAACCACCAAACGGTTTGACACCGTTTAGGTGCGTTGACCATTTGCTAGGTTTGACTCCAAGACCACATGACCTCAAGGTCATTTGCCCAAACCGTTTGGGTGCGTTGACCGTTTGGAAAGGTTGACTTTCCAAACCGTTTGAGCTTATGCGGTTTGAAACCGTTTGATCAACTTGTCTTGAGATCGATTTGTCCAAACAACCTTGAGATCGTTTGAGCCCAAACGGTCTTGAGACCGTTTGGCCTCAAATGGTCTTGAGACCGTTTGGATCCAAATGGTCTTGAGACCGTTTGGTCCAAATGGGCTCAAACCGTTTGGACCTCCAACATGGTTCAAAAGTCACAAATGTTATGATTAAGTATGTTGAAGCCCTCAATTGGCCAAAGCCATGTTAACCACTTATAAATTGAGTCAACTAGGATGAGACTCAATCAATTGGACACCAAAATTAACCCTCAATTGAAAGCCAATTAGGGTTAAGTCCATCTCAATTAGAGTTCCAAAACGGGTGGTCATCAATATTCAACAATGTGAATCAATTCAAGGTTGAACCTATCAATTGACCTCCAATTGGGCCCAAACTTGGCCCAAACGGTCTTGAGATCGTTTGGATGACCTCCAAACGGTCTTGAGACCCTTTTCCGAAGAATTCATAAAAATCTAAGTTGATTTGATAGGGGTTGAACCTTAATTAAGTCACAACTCAGCAATTTGATTATTTCAATAACCCACTATAATTGGCCCCTCAATTGATCAAATTACCTTAACCCTAGACCTCCAAACGGTCTTGGGTTGACACCAAACGGTCTTGAGACCATTTGGATGAGTTCCAAACGGTATTGAGACTGTTTGCCCATCCATCCTTTGGACTCTAGTGAAAATTCATCAAGGTTTGATCTATTGAGTTAATCATTACATCAATACTTAATTGCAATATGGTTTGGTACCTTTGGACCTTCAACTAGTCAACTATACTTGACCCCAGAACTATAAAAGGTCTTGGGTGATCCCCAAACGGTCTTGAGACCGTTTGGATGATTCCCCAAATGGTCTTGAGACCGTTTGAGCTAATCAACCCAAAATCTCTAATTAACTCATTGGAATTTCAGCACTGATTTCAATTAGGGTTTGCCCTATTGATTAGCCTTCAACTCATGACTCGTTTGGAATTAAGCCATAAAATTTGGTGAGTCATTAATCAACATTATTATGAACAGTAATACCAAACGGTAAATGCTTGGTCAACCATCTTAAACGGTCTTGAGACCGTTTGACCAAAAAGGGCAAATTAAATAGATTGAAAATCAGAACTTAATTCAATTCAATTTGCTAATTGATTTGCTTATATCTCACGATTCCTTTGGAGTTAACCCCTCAATTTTTGTGGGTGATCAGCCTACATAATTAGGAACAGGATTCTCATACGGTCGTCGCTTGGTCAACTGGACCAAACGGTCTTGAAGACCGTTTTCCTCCATGCGACCCTGAAACCGTTTGCCCACCAAACGGTTGTGCAAACCGCATGGGCAATTGGTTAGGACCGTTTGGTAAAGTGGAAATCCATAGATAAGCATAGGAATTAACACCCTTATCTTCTACCTCAAGAACAGTAGCAGTTCTTCACGATTTTGCTTGCAAGGATGCAAGGGAAGATAGGGAAGAAGAAGAACTAGCAACTATATGCATAGAAAAAGATGTATAATCAAAGCATAAGGTTTAGAGTTATAAAACCCGCCTAAAGGTTGTTCCGTGAGCTCCAAGTTTCCAAGATTCAGGTCTTTAATGGCGTCTTTGAGCTCCACAGGTCGGCCAAGGTGAATTCTCCAAGGAAGAGTTGGAAAGGAATGGCTAGAAAGATAAAGCTAGGTGAGTTAGCCATGAATTCATCCTTGAAATCGAGTTTCCTCCATGAATTCAAGCAAAAGGGATGATCCAAACTTACCTTGAACTCCCTGGTCGTTCTCCTATGCTCCAGAGCTCTACCTTAGTCAGTTTGAGGAAGGGGGATAAGTGAGGGAATGAAAGAAACGTTCCTTTGCTTGCAAAGGAAGTGGTATATATATATATATATATTGGGTGAAATTCCAACATAAGAATATATGTTTTCCTCAGTTCTCATCTAAGTCCTTCCTTTCTTCTTTGCACGTCCCCACATCTTATTTCTAAGGACAAACTCCTTCTAAGATCAAGAATTGAAGGCAAAGAGGATCAACCCATCACTAAAGCATACACATAAAAGGGCTATTATACATACACCTTGTTTATTCAATCACAAAGGTGTTCTTTGTTATATGATTATTCAAATGAAGTGCCCTCTTCATCATTTCTACTCTAAATGATGACAAAATTTATAAAAGATATTTTAGATGATGTATTTTACAAGTTGCATCCCTCAAATTGGGTAAATTGCACTCTATACCAATTTAGGGTTTTCAAGTACATGGGTTGCTCCCATAGCTGCACCTTGGTGCTCAAGCTTGGGAAAACCCTCAAACTTCATCATAAACATCCTCATGATGTCTCAACATCAGAGGAACATCTCAACATGTGCAATTTGCAAGTTAATCCCTTAACTGGGTAATTTGCACATATATCCCTGTATTACAAAACAATGCTACAACTATATATATAAAGGAGCAAAATTGAAATATATGTTTCTGAGGAACTTAATTATATGCCCAAAGTTAATCACAAGGATTTAATTACATATTTAGGCAAAACACCTAGGGTTAGTTCATAACCCAGGTCAGGTATGTTACAAATTATCCACCCCTTATAAGGAATTCGTCCCCGAAATCGATAAAACGTATTAAGAGAAAAGGGTAGGGTATTTCCTTCTCATCTCATCCTCTAGTTCCCAAGTGGATTCTTCAACACCACGGTGGTTCCAGAGGACTTTCACAAGGCTTAAATATTTCTTCTTTAACTTTTTAATTCTGTTATCAAGGATTGACACTGGTCCTTCCTCATAAGATATATCATCATTCAATTCTACCTGCATAGGTTGTAGAATTGACTCAGTGTCTGGGTGACATTTCTTTAGCATAGAAATGTGAAACACAGGATGTAACCTCTGTAACTCTGGTGGCAGCTCTAGTTTATAGGCTACTTTTCCAATCCGTTCAATGATTGGATAAGGCCCCATAAATCTAGGAGCTAACTTCCCTTTCTTTCCAAAACGAAGGATTCCTTTCCAAGGCGAGACCTTGAGATACACTCTGTCTCCGACCTGGAACTCTAAGGGTCTACGACGCTTGTCAGCATAAGATTTCTACCTATCTTGTGCAGTCTTAATCTGTTGTTGTATTACCTTAATCTTTTCTGTAGTTTGCTGCACAAGATCAGGTCCTAACAACTAATGCTCACCAGACTCATACCAACACAAGGGTGATCTACAACGTCTACCATACAAGGCTTCATAAGGTGCCATATCAATACTATGCTGATAGCTATTGTTATAGGCAAACTCTATCAAGCTTAGGTGTAGATCCCAACTTCCAGTAAACTGGAGAACACATGTTCTCAATAGGTCTTCGAAGGTCTGTATGGTCCTTTCCGACTGTCCATCAGTCTGTGGATGAAAGGCCGTACTAAACCTTAATTGGGTGCCTAAAGCATTATGAAGTCGTTCCCAAAAATGACTTGTAAATTGGGGACCTCTGTCAGAAACTATAGTGACAGGAACTCCGTGGAAATGTACTATCTCTTGAACATACAACTGTGATAACCTTTCAGCAGAATAGGTTGTTTTGACAGGTAAGAAATGTGATGTCTTAGTCAACCTATCTACAACTACCCAAATGGAATCATGTCCTTTGCTTGTCCTGGGTAGGCCAACAACAAAGTCAATGGTCACATGGTCCCACTTCCACTGTGGTATGGGTAAAGGTTGCATTGTTCCTACAGGCTTCTAGTGTTCAGCTTTAACTTGCTGACACACAGGACACCTCAGAACAAACTCTGCAACATCCTTCTTCATTCCAGGCCACAAATACATATCTTTCAAGTTTCGATACATCTTGGTGCTCCCTGGATGCATGGCATACATCGAAGAATGAGCTTCTTCCAGGACTAACTTCCTCAAGTTGTCCACATCCGACACTATCATCCTCCCATGATAACAGGCTATTTGATCATCTGAGTCATGGAAACCATCTCGTTTCTCACTACCATACTCCGGTCTAATCTGATGAACTACAGCAGCTAACTCTAGATCGTGTGTCGGATAATTCTCTTCGTGTTTCTTAAGCTGTCGAGAAGCAAAAGAAATTACTTGTTTATCCTGCATCAACACACATCCAAGTCCATTCTTAGAAGCATCACAGAAAACTACATATCCTTTGCCTTGCTCAGGTAGCACAAGCACAGGTGCACTTGTCAACCTCTCCTTCAACAACTGAAAGGACTGTTGACACTTATCACTCCAAGAAAAAGGAGCATCTTTCCGGGTTAACTTGGTCAAAGGTAAGGCTATAGAGCTAAAGTTTTTAATAAACCTTCGATAGTAACCAGCTAACCCCAAGAAGCTTCGAATTTTCATCGGTGTCTTCGGTTGTTCCCATTGTAGAACAGATTCTACCTTTGCAGGGTCAACATGAATTCCCGAGGCGGATATCACATGTCCAAGAAAAGATACCTCCGGTAGCCAGAACTCACACTTGCTAACTTAGCATACAGCTTATGTTCTCTTAGCAAGGTCAAAGCTTGGCAAAGATGCTGCTCATGCTGCTGAGCATCCTTACTATAGATCAGAATGTCATCTATGAAGACGGCAACACACTGATCAAGGAAGGGTCGAAAAACTCTATTCATGAGTTCCATAAATGCAGCTGGTGCATTGGTTAGTCCAAACGACATAATTGTGAACTCATAGTGACCATATCTTGTCCTAAAAGCAGACTTGGATATGTCACTATCCTTAATGCGGAGTTGATGATATCCAGATCTCAAATCTATCTTTGAGAAGACTGTTGCACCACGCAACTGGTAAAAAAGATCATCAATCCTCGGCAAAGGGTACTTGTTCTTTATTGTTACTTTATTAAGTTGTCTGTAGTCAATGCACAACCGCATTGACCCATCTTTCTTTTTAACAAACAAGACTGGAGCACCCCAAGGTGAAGTGCTCGGTCGGATAAAACCCTTCTCAAGTAATTCTTGAAGCTGTTTCTTGAGTTCTGCCATCTCGGCAGGCGCCATCCTATACGGTGTCTGGGCTATGGGTTTCGTATCTGGGATCAAATTGATTTCAAAATCAATTTCCCGAGGTGGTGGTATACCAGGAAGTTCTTCAGGAAACACATCCTCAAATTCCCTGACTATGGGAACTTCAGCAGGATTCGAACTTTCCTTGGTAACATCTACCACATGGGCCAAGAATGCATAACATCCTTGCCTCAACAGCTTATCAGCAACCATAGCTGATACAAGACAGGTGGGCAGAATCTTTCTTTCACCTTGAAAGATCCATGTGTTGCCTTCATCAGCAAACACAACCAACTTGGATTCACAATCCAAGACAACTCTATACCTTTCTAAGGTATCCATCCCGAGGATTATATCAAATCCTTGCATATCAAGTGGTATAAGGTCCACTTGAATGCGATGATTAGAAAAGAAGAGGATGCAGGGAGAACATACCTCCCGCAAAATGGCAGACCCACTCAACAGAGTCTCCAACAACAAACTATCTGCCCTATGACTAACCGTCATACTGTAGTTACGAATCACTCTCCGAGTGATAAAAGAGTGCGTAGCACCCGGGTCAATCAGAACAGATACAACACAGGATGTAGACATATCAGAATATAAAAGTTCCATCTGACCTGCCACTACCCGTGGATTGACCACTGCTTCAGGTGGGTTCATAGCATAGAACCTTGTTGTCGCCTGATGTTGAGGTGGTGCTGATGATCCAACTTGAGACGCTTGTCCACGTCCTCGAGCTGCTCCTTGAGATTGCCTTCTCTGAGATCCCTGTTGACTCTGCCTCTGAGGTTGTGTCACACTGATAGGCCTAGATTGGCAGTCCTTCATCAAGTGTCCCACCTTCCCACAGTTGTAGCAACTTCTTTCCAGTTGTTGTGGTCTTGGTGGTCTAGTAACTGACATTGATGCAGAACTGTGAGTCTCTTGTTGAGGTAGGCTTCGTCCCCTGCCTCTACTTGGTGACCACTGATTTTGGGAACTTGATCTGGGTGGTGGAGGGTTAGGTACAGAGAATCTCGGTTTCTTGAAATCCCTAGATGAAGAACCCTGGAACTGTGGATATCTTTTGTGGGTTTGCCTCTTCTCAACCACAAATCTCTCTATCCTTCGGACTGACTCAACGAAGGTAGAGAATCTCTCTCGGTTTTCTAAGGCAGACACAGGGGTTGATATATCAGCATTCAAACCCTTCTCGAATCTCCTGATTCTTTCCTCTTATGTGGCAGCCATGTGCGGATAGAACCGCATCAACTCCATGAACTTAGCTTCATACTCGCTAATGTTCATCATGCCCTGCCTCAATCTCTCAAACTGAGAGATCTTCTCATCTAGGAAGGTCTTTGGAAAATATCTATTGATAAATTCCCGACGAAACTCTTCCCATGAGAACTCTATCCCAGGTCTCTTCTGCTCTTCCATGTTCCACCAGTGACCAACACTGCCTTTGAGAAGATAGACAGCATGTCTAACCTTCTCAGCCTCTGGGATATTAAGAATCCTGAAAGCCTTCTCCAACTCTGTTAACCACAGATCAGCATCTGCGGGGTTGGCAGTCCCAAAGTACTCGGTAGATCCGACACGACGAAGTCGCTCGAACGTCTTACCGATACCTTGTCCTTCAGGCTGGGCAGGTGCCCTAGGTGCAGGCATGGGCATCTTGTCAGTTATGTGTGTCATGGTAGTCATAAACTGCCCAAACATCGTCTGAACTGCTGGGTTACCCATATCAGATGGGTCAAACTGGGGTGGTTCAGGTGCAGGCTGTTCTATTTCTGGAACCCTTGCACCGCCTCGAGGTGCACTAGCACTACTCTCTGCCACATACTCATCATGTGGCTCTGCCATCCTTATGTATCTTCTTCTCCTGAGGAGCAGAAGATTCTATTAGATAAGGAAGAGATACTAAGGATAGACTTGACATCCTAAATCCTATGCCTCTGTAGACTCAGCGAACCTAGAGCTCTGATACCACTTAATTGTGGGCTCTGATCTTCAAACCACGATATAAACATGATTTAAAATTAGCAGAAGCGATTCGATTAGCAGCGGAATACCAAAAATCAGCGGAAATTAAAACTTTTTGAGATAAAGCATTGAAACCATAAAACTTCCTCCATAAAAGGAGATAAACTATTTACATCTCAGATAATTACTTCTTGAGTAATTATATACAACATGATTCAAAATCTCAAGAACTCATAACCAAAATCTCAGACCAAAAGACTCCAAGACCTGAGAGTACAGAGGACACATAGGACTGACTCTAACTACACCACATGGAAAGCTAAATCTCCACCTGAGATTTTACTGCTACTCCTGGTGCTGCTGCTGCTGGGACTGGTCACCTGTAGACCTGTTCCTCCGTCTTCGACGTCCACCTAAAAAGTTGAAGTCTACGGGGTGAGACAATTTTACATAATTGTCCCAGCGAGAGTTATAACTCTCCGCCAGAAGTTTTATTATAGTACCTCAAAGAATAACTTAAGCAGTAAAAGCTTCAAAGTATTCAACATCAGATTTAATAGTAAGCATGAGTTCAATAGTTATAAAACATGAAGATATTTGCACTATACAGTGTAACATCAATCAATCAACTCGTAGTTATCTCTAACAGGTATGCTACGCTGTGGATTATGCTTTTCAACCATTACTTTTATGCCCTGTGGAGATGAGGTTTACCACTCATACTCCAACCAATCACTGCTAAGTGCCTTGGTATCATACTAGGTCATCGAAAGAGCCGGATTCTCATGACCTTCACATTCCTCAGTCAGTAAGAGGATTACTTGTAGGACATCTCGTGCCTCTACTATAATAGCTTACCAGGGTAATCTGGTCCTTCGCTATTTTAGAGTTACAGTGGCGTTCTGTACTCTCTTCATCATCAGGAGATTTCATGTTTATCTTCCACTGATACAGATATCTGTGCTTTCTTCATCATCAGGAGGTTTCATGTTTACCATCCACTGATACGATATGGGATTATAGTGAAGGATTGATGGATTACACATCTACATCAAACACCTACACTAGGATGTAAGGTTCTACACATCCATATACCCCACATACTCAAAAGTATGTGATCCAGGAGTTCCCTTAGGAAAACCTGTTTCACCATCATTTGATCTCTGACAATGATGGATCTATGATTAGGGCTCTATATTACACTTGATTAGTTAGGTACATTCAGTATTCTTTTAACATCATACATTGTTCTTCAAACAATAACATTAGCATAACAGCTATGAAAGGAGAATACTAAATGTAACAAGCCTAACTCTCATCAATCATCATTTCTCAATACATTCATCACAAGTCATCTCTAAAGCATGACCTTGATGGTAATTATGGCTCTCACAGCCCATTTTAATCCATAGGTTGCCATTGACAAAACATCAGGATATATCACTATTCATAAAGCTAAAGCATGCTTTCAATGAATATAGTTTCATAATCCATACCTGGATATGATCATCATCTCATGACAACCTGCATGGTTAATTCAACTGATAACAATAAACAATTCATTCTAGAAGTTACACTTTCAAACTCTTAGAAGAGTCAAGTTCCTCAATATTCATCAATTAGGGTTTACTATTCACAATACATGTCCTCACCCTAGAATTAGGGTTTACTATTCACCTCATGGCGAATTGAACTCATAACATCATCATGTATGAGAAACATCATCATTAAAGCTCCTAGAATAGATTAAAATTCACTAAATATCATAATTAGGGTTTCCATGATCTCACATAGGTGGATCATACCGTAATCATGTACATTCATGTGTATTGAAGGTACTTTACTTAAGTTTCCACTATAAAAGGGTACTTTCTCTCTCTCTTATGATACTTTCTCTCTCCTCTTACTAGTAGATGGTGATAACATCACTCTAGATCAGGTTGAGTTAAATCCTCATTGACTAGCATAAGCCAAAACATCATTAACATGTGGTTAGGGTTTTATTAGAAAAAGGTATTACTCAATTAAACCCCTCAAGGGTATTTTGGTAATTTTCCTCATGGTCACCATCATGGGTCAATTCATTAATCACTTAGTCCCTTAATGTTCTAAGTTACCATTAGGGTTTAGATTAGATCACCTTTGAACCAATTGCAACTTCAAGTGATTAAGTATAAATAACCTTGAAAACCTCCAAACGGTTTCAACCTTCAACCACCAAACGGTTTGAAACCGTTTAGGTGCGTTGACCGTTTGCTAGGTTTGACTCCAAGACCGCATGACCTCAAGGTCGTTTGCCCAAACCGTTTGGGTGCGTTGACCGTTTGGAAAGGTTGACTTTCCAAACCGTTTGAGCTTATGCGGTTTGAAACCGTTTGATCAACTTGTCTTGAGATCGATTGGTCCAAACGTCCTTGAGATCGTTTGAGCCCAAACGGTCTTGATACCGTTTGGCCTCAAACGGTCTTGAGACCGTTTGGATCCAAACGGTCTTGAGACTGTTTGGTCCAAATGGGCTCAAACCGTTTGGACCTCCAACATGGCCAAACGGTCTTGAGACTGTTTGGTCCAAATGGGCTCAAACCGTTTGGACCTCCAACATGGTTCAAAAGTCACAAATGTTATGATTAAGTATGTTGAAGCCCTCAATTGGCCAAAGCCAATGTAACCACTTATAAATTGAGTCAACTAGGATGAGCCTCAATCAATTGGACACCAAAATTAACCCTCAATTGAAAGCTAATTAAGGTTAAGTCCATCTCAATTAGAGTTCCAAAACGGGTGGTCATCAATATTCAACAATGTGAATCAATTCAAGGTTGAACCTATCAATTGACCTCCAATTGGGCCCAAACTTGGCCCAAACGGTCTTGAGATCGTTTGGATGACCTCCAAACGGTCTTGAGACCATTTTCCCAAGAATTCATAAAAATATAAGTTGATTTGATAGGGGTTGAACCTTAATTAAGTCACAACTCAGCAATTTGATTATTTCAATAACCCACTATAATTGGGCCCTCAATTGATCAAATTACCTAAACCCTAGACCTCCAAACGGTCTTGGGTTGACACCAAACGGTCTTGAGACCGTTTGGATGAGTTCCAAACGGTCTTGATACCGTTTTCCCATCCATCCTTTGGACTCTAGTGAAAATTCATCAAGGTTTGATCTATTGAGTTAATCATTACATCAATACTTAATTGCAATATGGTTTGGTACCTTTGGACCTTCAATTAGTCAACTATACTTGACCCCAGACCTCTAAACGGTCTTGGGTGATCCCCAAACGGTCTTGAGACCGTCTGGATGATTCCCCAAACGGTCTTGAGACCGTTTGGGCTAATCAACCCAAAATCTCTAATTAACTCATTGGAATTTCAGCACTGATTTCAATTAGGGTTTTCCCTATTGATTAGCCTTCAACTCATGACTCGTTTGGAATTAAGCCATCAAATTTGGTGAGTCATTAATAAACATTATTATGAACAGTAATCCCAAACGGTCAATGCTTGCTCAACCATATTAAACGGTCTTGAGACCGTTTTCCCAAAAAGGGCAAATTAAATAGATTGAAAATCAGAACTTAATTCAATTGAATTTGCTAATTGATTTGCTTATATCTCACGATTCCTTTGGAGTTAACCCCTCAATTTTTGTGGGTGATCAGCCTACATAATTAAGAACAGGATTCTCATACGGTCGTCGCTTGGTCAACTGGACCAAACGGTCTTGAAGACCGTTTTCCTCCATGCGACCCTGAAACCGTTTGCCCACCAAATGGTTGTGCAAACCGCATGGGCAATTGGTTAGGACCGTTTGGTAAAGTGGAAATCCATAGATAAGCATAGGAATTAACGCCCTTATCTTCTACCTCAAAAAAAGTAGCAGTTCTTCATGATTTTGCTTGCAAGGATGCAAGGGAAGATAGGGAAGAAGAAGAACTAGCAACTATATGCATAGAAAAAGATGTATAATCAAAGCATAAGGTTTAGAGTTATAAAACCCGCCTAAAGGTTGTTCCTTGAGCTCCAAGTTTCCAAGCTTCAGGTCTTTAATGGCGTCTTTGAGCTCCACAGGTCGGCCAAGGTGAATTCTCCAAGGAAGAGTTGGAAAGGAATGGCTAGAAAGATAAAGCTAGGTGAGTTAGCCATGAATTCATCCTTGAAATCGAGTTTCTGAAAACTACTAGAGGGGGGGTGAATAGAGTTTTATAGATAATTTTAACAATTAATTACTCAAGCAACCACAAAGAAAAAAAATTGGACAAGGAGACACAAGGGTTTAGAGTGGTTCCTACCTTAGCAAATACTAAGGTAGTCAGTCCACTACCCGGTTGCTTACCCAACCGGGATTTGAAAAGAAATTTATTTTATTACCTCTCAAGGAATTACATAAAATACAATCTATTTTCCCTAAACCCTTCAAGCAGCCTTCACCTAGAAGTAATCGCCCAACTCGAAGCAGCCTTCCCTTGAAGTAGATGCACCAACTCCCGTTGCACCAGCCTTCTGAAGTAGCTTCCCGTGCGATAGCCTTCTTGAAGTAGCTTGAAGTCCCCTTCTCCTTTGAGAAGTCAACCCTCTCCAATCCGCAGCCTCCAACCCTAGGAGTAGCAAGGAGAGTACAAAGAATAAATAGGAACAAGAAAGAAATAGAGAAATTACAACTTATCCTTTAAGCCCGAGGCTTGATATGCCTAGATCAAGCGTAAGATCTCCTAGCCAAGTATGTGAACTTGTAATTGCTGTGGGTAGGAGAATCTAGCCTATAGGACACGAGATTGAGCTAAGAAGAATGTAGGCCAATGATCACAGTGCTCAAATTGCTTGCAAAAGATTGCTCAAGTATGCTCAAGTGTATTCTCAAGTGTAACAAGTAAATTCTAGTGTCCTATGGCTTGTCCTATTTATAGGAATGGCCTAAGTATGCTTAAGGACGTTCTAGACAACTTCTAGGGGTTTCTAAGTGCTTAACTAGCCGTTAGGTACAAAGTTGTTGCTTTAACAATGGCTAATTAATTTATTCTGCAGTTGCTGTCAGAGACCATCTCGGTCGAGGAATGGTCGACCGAGACACCTACTCGGTCGAAGTTTTGTCGACCGACAGGCTCTCTGGATTAACGTTCATTTGCAACTGCCAACTACTTTGTCTGTTGTGTCTAACGGCTACTTTGGATCTTTCTCGGTCGAGAAGATGGTCGACCGAGAGTGTCTCGGTCGAGGAGTTTGTCGACCGAGAATGATCCTGTTTCAAGGTTTCAATTTAAGCATTAATTATATGTGTGAGTGTGCAAAGGTGATCCTAATTAACTGGGATGACATGTCTAACTATGGTGTTTGGCTAAGGAAAATCTAACGCTTGATTTACATGCAAATCTAAGTACTTGTACATTATATATTTGTACAAGTTTTACAATATTGATTACATTGCATGAAAATATAACTAAGTAAGCTCTTGGATTTTCCCTTGCTACTGTGTCATCCTGCTTAGTCCTGCACACTCAAGTAGCTTGTTAGATAAATAAGAATGAAATGTTTGTCATCATCGAAACAAAGGGATTTATCATAATATCCAATTTATCCAACAATCTCCCCCTTTTTGAAGATGACAACCATTTCTTAAATATGAAATAAGGAAATATAAAGCATGTGAGTTTCATACCTGAAAATTTTCCTTTTGTAGCTATTTATGTTTTTTCAAGTGAGTGCTGGCCAAGATGTGATGAAACTCATTTGTATTTTTATATTCTTTCTCCCCCTTTGTCATTTCAAAAAGATATCCAAGTTGAATGTTTTATTTTTCTTCTCCCCCTTAAGATAATGCTCCCCCTTAATTAGATATCCTATTAGGAACATGGATTTTTATCTAATTTATCCACAATTTGTTTCTCAATCATTCGCAAAGGATGTTAAGCCTTGAAATGATATGAGATTCCCTTAAGCATATGATGAAAGTATATTGATTTCTCATGTATCAAAGGATGTTAAGCCCTAGATTAAATGAGAATCCTCTAAGCTTAGAGTACATAAAAATGTCTCCATCAAAAAGCCCTATTTTGGGTAGAGAATTTCTGTAAATACAAGATACCATTTTCAATAAATTCATAAATTTCTTGAAAATTTTCAGCTACACATGGTGATTACAATATTTTTGTAAGCTTCTTCAATCAAATGGTTAAAGTTTTGATGATCTCCCCCTTTTTCTTATGCTTTGCTCCCCCTTAGATAGATATCTCAAGTGAAAGTTTGAAAACTAAGCAAATATATAAAATGTCCAAGATTTAACAAAGATGTATGCAATTTATGTCAATCTGGAAAAACAGAAACCCAGTCGGTCGACAATTACTCGACCGACAATGTTCTCGGTCGACTAGTTGCTCGACCAAGAATGTTTCTGGAGAACTGTTTTGCATTTGGAAATTCAATTACAATTGTAATAGTTGCCTGTTTTAATTATTATTCCCTTCATTTGTTATGCTCTACAATAATGAACTTGTGATTCATATTTTGAAGATGTCAAAAAAAAAAAAATAACCATGTGAATCAAATAAAAATGGTAAATTTCATTCAATAGCATGAAGAAGATTACAAACATATAAAATTTGACTAATCATTTTTATTACAACTAGTACAACTCCAACACTTCACAGGAAAGATTTAAGAATTACATCGATGTCCGGATCTTTCCCAAGGAATGGCTCGGCTCCATAATATTTGACCAGAGTTTGCCAATCTAAAGCACCTGTCACAGCCAATGCATATGCTTCCAGAAATGTGGGAACTCGGTCAAATCGGAAGTGAGCAGCTATATCTTGCAATTGTATGGAGGAAAATTGAGTATGTGCAAGATCCATTGATGGTGGAGGTGGAGGTTGATAATAGTTGTATGAAGGGTTAAATGCGTTGAGCATGCCAGGATTTAAAGAATGCGGATATTCATCGGTTTCAGTCGGAGAAAGATTTTGCATTCTTTGATTTAAGTATGTCATGGCATGATGGGTATAGTTGAGTTGGTTACTGAGATGATATTGGGAGCCAACAAGATAAGTGAGAGTATTTTGGATGGGATCAATAGAAAGATTAGTAGGAGGAGGGGGTGGTGGTATATCTTGATGTGATGATTCTCCTTCTACTCTAGCCCTTTTATGACCAAAGTCAATCCCCATCTTCTCTACGGTGTTCTTACTTATCTTTGGTGGTCTACGCTCCCATAGGTATCCCATATCTTCAATGTTTAACTTAAGACAATGTTGAGTAATCTGGCATACAAAATCGGCATATGGTGGATTGCCAGAAAACTCAAGCATATTTTTAAGTATTATGCGAATGAAGTTGATGGGAATTTCTTTTATGATAGCATAAATTAGACACATACGGAAAATAGGAACCTCGGATTTATTGGCTCGTGGATGTATGTTGGTGGAAACAATGAGGTTTACTATTCTACATGCCGGTTTTAGGTTTATTGCATAATAGGTTCCCCTATCTTCATGACAAGTGGTATTGGCTTGAAATATGGCTCTTTTTATATCACTAAGGCTAGTGGAGTGGTCATCATGGGAAAATAAATTTATTGGATTGCCGGTGGTAAGGTCAAGGAAATCTTGATATTCATCTATATCAATTTCTAGCATGTCAAGAATATCCCCTTCGGAAAATTTAAAACTATGCCCATTGACCATGGTGTAGAAGATTGTGGTTTCATTTTCGGTATGGGATATAAGATTGGCATAGAATTCGTTGACTACCTTAATGGAATAGGAAGGAAAGGATGGATTGATGAAGTCCTTCAGCTTTTGTACTCCAAAGAGATGCTCCAGGTCGACTATGTTGATGAAGTCCATCACTTCGACCGGGCGTCGGGGAAGAGGAGCTTTAGAGGAAAGCCGAAAGTATCGATCTCCAGCATCTCCGTCGACGAAGGCGATATCGTTGATGATCGTCAATGGCGGAGTGGCTTCCCGAGCTTCTCTTCCTTTTCTTCCGGCGACCTTCTTCTTTCCATGGACGGCTGAGGATGAAACCATTTGTGTTTCTTGAGTGTGGAGAGGAAGCAAGGAAGATTTGAGGGTAAGAATGCTGAAGGATTGCATGAAATTGCACTAGAGATGGACTATGGAAGCAAGGAAATGCAAGTGTGAGTAAGTGGCTAGTTTTTGCACTTATTTATAGAATTCCAGCGACCTGGTCGGTCGACGACTCGTCGACCGAGCGTCCGCAACGGTCAAGTTGTAGACGCGCCACTTGGTCCTCCAACGGTAAAAAAAAACGGTCATAACGGTCGGGTTGCAACGGTCATATCCAACGGCTATTTCTCGGTCGAGCGCTTGTCAACCGACATTGTCTCGGTCGAGCACTCGTCGACCGACAGTTCGTCCAATACTGAGTCTGTTTAGAATTTGTCGGTCGAGTGAGATGGGCTGACCGAGTGGTTCTCGGTCGACGAAGTCATCGACCGACAGACTTACTGAGTTCAATTTTTGACTGTATTGTAATGCAAATCATAGAACATTTTTGTAGAGCATATATATGTATATTCCAAGGGAGTAATAATATTTAAGGCTTCTAATTGCTACAAATGATTTAAGTTTCGATTTAAAAATATGCTAAGATTAAGTTCAATAAAATAATGTCCAAATAAACAATTTTTATCAAAGTTTATTTTAGGTCGCCCTTGATTACGACCATGGCGCCCCTTGGTCAAATTTTAACCAAGAGGCATATTCTACAGGTTTCCAAAAAAAAATATTCATACGTGAAGAGTAAGTTCTGCAGATGGCTTACGAATATCAATATGAGGCTCATTAAAGTGTACAAATTATGAGAACTTAGTAAGGGCATCAAATATGATGAAGCATATTAAGTGATGCTTAGCACAATGAGTATTTTCAAAAGTCGATTTGAAACATTTTAATCATTGCAAGTATTTCTAAGAGATAAATTTGCAATAAGAGTATGATTAAATAGGATTTTTCTTTAATCTAAGCATGATCCATATAATCTTTCAAGAATAATTTTCATACAGTAAAGAAAATTTACATCAGCTCAAAAAAATAGTGATATGCTCGGTCTTCAATTGCTCGACCGACATTTTATCGGTCGAAAACTGCTCGACCGACCATGTTTCTGAAAACTGTTTCAGAAATCTATGCAATAAAGGTTGTATGTAATTCAATTATTTCAAAGATCAGTTTGAGATAAGACATATAGATATCAGAGTGCTATCAAATTTATTATAAATTTGTTATCCCTATATGTTAAGTTGAGATAGACAAAAAGATGTGCAAATTTGAGACTTTGGTCATATCTCAACTTAGTCTAATTGAATCAATTTGGGGATTTTGGAACCCATACCATCTCAACATTCTTTTTCCTGTATGGGCATGAGAAGGAGTAATGTCCAAGACGTGAACAATAGTGGCAACATATAGAATCAACCTCATATCTCTTTCTATGATTTTGGTCTAGGTTGTTCTTTGGTACAAAAGTATATTTGCCTCTATGTACATTCATGGATTGACTTGCTTGTGTCCTTCTCCAACTAGGTTGTTGATAGGATTTCTCCTTAGGCTTATAACCTAGTCCTCTTCTCCCTATTTGATGATAGGAATTTTCTAATATTCTATCAAGGATTCCATTGTTGCTTAACTTACTAACTTCTTGTTGCAACTTAACGATCTCATCCATTCTTTTCTTGATATCTAATTTTGCTTGGTCTAGATTGAATGATAACATATTTCTTTCTTTCACTATATTGTCATAATCTACATGGGTGCACAATATAGGTTGTTTTTGAATATCATTTATCTTTGCAAGCAATTCAGTCTTTTCTTGACATAGAAGATCATAGTTAGTCTCTAGAGTGAAAATTTTCACTTCACTATTACTTAGAGATGATTTCAAAGTACAATTTTCAGACATAATGCTATCTTTTTCAAAACCAAGAGTATTCGATTTAGCATATAAATCGTCATTTTCGGAAGTAAGCTCAAGAAATCTAGCATTTAGATCATCATTTTCTTTATTTGATTTCTTTAATTTCTTTTTGCATTCAACATATTTATTATGTGTTTCTTCAATAATAGTAACTAACTCTTCTTTAGGTAAATCAAGCAAGCTTACCTCTTCTTCTTCTTCCTCACTTATTGTAGCAACGAAACATTCTTTATGTGTATCTTCTTTCTTTGACCTCCATGGACATCTAGACGTAGAGTGCTTTGTTCCTAAGCACCAATTGCAACTTGTCGCACATTGGTCCATGCTCCTTTTCTTGTGGTTGTAGTCACCTCCTCCCTTTATCTCTTCAAGACCTGGTTAGGGCTCCTTGAAGCCTTGCTCTGATACCAACTGAAAACTACTAGAGGGGGGGTGAATAGAGTTTTATAGATAATTTTAACAATTAATTACTCAAGCAACCACAAAGACAAAAAATTGGACAAGGAGACACAAGGGTTTAGAGTGGTTCCTACCTTAGCAAATACTAAGGTAGTCAGTCCACTACCCGGTTGCTTACCCAACCAGGATTTGAAAAGAAATTTATTTTATTACCTCTCAAGGAATTACATAAAATACAATCTCTTTTCCCTAAACCCTTCAAGCAGCCTTCACCTAGAAGTAATCGCCCAACTCGAAGCAGCCTTCCCTTGAAGTAGATGCACCAACTCCCGTTGCACCAGCCTTCTGAAGTAGCTTCCCGTGCGATAGCCTTCTTGAAGTAGCTTGAAGTCCCCTTCTCCTTTGAGAAGTCAACCCTCTCCAATCCGCAGCCTCCAACCCTAGGAGTAGCAAGGAGAGTACAAAGAATAAATAGGAACAAGAAAGAAATAGAGAAATTACAACTTATCCTTTAAGCCCGAGGCTTGATATGCCTAGATCAAGCGTAAGATCTCCTAGCCAAGTATGTGAACTTGTAATTGCTGTGGGTAGGAGAATCTAGCCTATAGGATACGAGATTGAGCTAAGAAGAATGTAGGCCAATGATCACAGTGCTCAAATTGCTTGCAAAAGATTGCTCAAGTATGCTCAAGTGTATTCTCAAATGTAACAAGTAAATTCTAGTGTCCTATGGCTTGTCCTATTTATAGGAATGGCCTAAGTATGCTTAAGGACGTTCTAGACAACTTCTAGGGGTTTCTAAGTGCTTAACTAGCCGTTAGGTACAAAGTTGTTGCTTTAACAACGGCTAATTAATTTATTCTGCAGTTGCTGTCAGAGACCATCTCGGTCGAGGAATGGCCGACCGAGACACCTACTCGGTCGAAGTTTTGTCGACCGACAGGCTCTCTGGATTAACGTTCATTTGCAACTGCCAACTACTTTGTCTGTTGTGTCTAACGGCTACTTTGGATCTTTCTCGGTCGAGAAGATGGTCGACCGAGAGTGTCTCGGTCGAGGAGTTTGTCGATCGAGAATGATCCTGTTTCAAGGTTTCAATTTAAGCATTAATTATATGTGTGAGTGTGCAAAGGTGATCCTAATTAACTGGGATGACATGTCTAACTATGGTGTTTGGCTAAGGAAAATCTAACGCTTGATTTACATGCAAATCTAAGTACTTGTACATTATATATTTGTACAAGTTTTACAATATTGATTACATTGCATGAAAATATAACTAAGTAAGCTCTTGGATTTTCCCTTGCTACTGTGTCATCCTGCTTAGTCCTGCACACTCAAGTAGCTTGTTAGATAAATAAGAATGAAATGTTTGTCATCATCGAAACAAAGGGATTTATCATAATATCCAATTTATCCAACAGTTTCCTCCATGAATTCAAGCAAAAGGGATGATCCAAACTTACCTTGAACTCCCTGGTCGTTCTCCTATGCTCCAGAGCTCTGCCTTAGTCGGTTTGAGCAAGGGGGATAAGTGAGGGAATGAAAGAAACGTTCCTTTTCTTGCAAAGGAAGTGGTATATATATATTCGGTGAAATTCCAACATAAGAATATATGTTTTCCTCGGTTCTCATCTAAGTCCTTCCTTTCTTCTTTGCACGTCCCCACATATTATTTCTAAGGACAAACTCCTTCTAAGATCAAAAATTGAAGGCAAAGAGGATCAACCCATCACTAAAGCATACACATAAAAGGGCTATTATACATACACCTTGTTTATTCAATCACAAAGGTGTTCTTTGTTATATGATTATTCAAATGAAGTGCCCTCTTCATCATTTATACTCTAAATGATGACAAAAGTTATAAAAGATACTTTAGATGATGTATTTTACAAGTTGCATCCCTCAAATTGGGTAAATTGCACTCTACACCAATTTAGGGTTTTCAAGTACATGGGTTGCTCCCAGAGCTGCACCTTGGTGCTCAAGCTTGGGAAAACCCTCAAACTTCATCATAAACATCCTCATGATGTCTCAACATCAGAGGAACATCTCAACATGTGCAATGTGCAAGTTAATCCCTTAACTGGGTAATTTGCACATAGATCCCTGTATTACAAAATAATGCTACAACTATATATATAAAGGAGCAAAATTGAAATATATGTTTCTGAGGAACTTAATTACATGCCCAAAGTTAATCACAAGGATTTAATTACATATTTAGGCAAAACACCTAGGGTTAGTTCATAACCCAGGTCAGGGATGTTACAGGTATATTCAACAGAGTACCAATGACACTATCACATACATTTTTCTCAACATGCATGACATCGATACAATGCCTAACTGCCAAAGAACGCCAATAAGGAAGATTCCAAAATATTAACTTCTTCTTGAATAAAGATTTGTCACTTTGTGTGGGGATGGTGCATTGTGATCTCTTACCAAATCCATTAGCAAAGTATTTTACACTTTCATAAAAAACCTCCCCTGGTATAGATTTTGGTGCACTCCATTCCTCATTCCTACCATTGAATGCTCTGTGCAACCTTCGATACATATGGATTTTGGAATAAAACCTTCGATGACCAAGATATACATTTTTTCCACCATGTTTCAGTCATATGGAATCAGTTTTCTCTTCACATATAGGGCATGTTTTGGATCCTTTTACACTGCATCCAGACATATTCCCATATGCTGGAAAGTCATTAATAGTGAAAAACAACATAGCATGCAAACAAAATGTCTCTCTACGTGAAGCATCATAGCTCATCACACCTTCACCCCAGAGTTTATTTAAGTCATCAATCATAGGTTCAAGATAAACATCAATATCATTTCTAGGTTGTTTAGGGCCCAATATCAACAATGACAACATAACATACTTATTTTTCATATACAACTAGTGAGGAAGATTATATATAACAAGCATAATAGGCCAAGTGCTATGTTGGATGCTCAATGTGTCATAGGGATTCATCCCATCAGTACAAAGCCCAAATCATAGATTCCTGACTTCTTCACCAAATTCAGGGTACAATAAATCAATCTTCTTCTACTGTGGGGAATCAAACGCATGTCGTAGGATCCCATCATTATTTTTATTAACCTCTCATGCCACCTTAAATTCTCCACATCTGGCGGATTGGAAAACAAGCATTGAAACTGTGGTATTATAGGTAGATACCACATCACCTTTGCAAGAGAGCCAGTTTTGGACTTCCCCAAAGTCGTCATTTTATACCTTGACGCCCCTCATTTTGGACAATCTTTCAAATCAACATAGTCCTTTTGAAATAATACACAATCATCCAGGCATGCATATATCTTCTTAGCCTCCATTCCAATTGGGAATAATATTTTCTTTAACTCGTATGTTGAGCTTGGAAGCTAGTTTCCTTTAGGAAGAATTTCTTTCAACAAAGATAACAATGACATGAAGTTTTTGTCGCTCCATCTATTCTTAGCCTTTAGATTATACAATCTCAACACAATGCTCAGTTTCGTAAACCTAGTACAACCTGTGTATAATGGTCTCTCAGCATCATGCACAATGTTCCTAAACAAGGAAGGTGGATCGGTGTGCTCTACCCCACAAATATCTAGTATCAGATTAACGATGTCTATCAGAATCAGTTTGAACACATCTACATCATCGGTGGCAATTTCTTATTCAACATAAGCTCTGCTATTGACATCTGCTGATCTTAGGTTTAAAATCTCTCCATGCCAGTACAATTTTGTATAGCCTTTACAATCCCATTGCACATGACATGACTTTTTCTTTCGTCACTAGTGTTGACTTTCAAGTTATTACCGCAATGCCTACTTGGACAAAAGAACCTATCTCCAGGTTGTTTCCTATGTTCCTCCACAATTCTAATAAACTGATCAAGACCAGCAATAAACTCTGGGGTGTAGCAATTTGGAATGGACATCCATGATCCATCCATTCTATGATCAAAGAGAAAAGAAGTATTAGGGTTTAGGGTTTACATATTAAGTTAATGATTTACATATAGACTAGGGTTAATTGTTTTAGATTTAGGGATAAGGATTTAAAGATTAGGGTTTAGGATTAAACGATTAGGGTTTAGGGTTGAAGATTAGAGTTTAGGGTTTAGTAATGAATGTGTGTACCACCTATCCCATTCTTGAACACCTAATCTCATTAGTAAGTGTATAATGTTTATTCAGTTTTCAAGAAAATTCAGCAACAATTCCTTGTAGTTCTCCAAGTACACCGATGTACACGGGAAAATGCCCACCAACATATGTACTTAGATAACAAATGGTAAAGTGATAACAAAACATCATTAAAACCAAATATACATTATACACTTACATCCTAATTGAGATTAAGCATTCAAGAACAGTTCCAAATCGGAGACTATCGAAGATTTACTCCTAATGAGTAAATTGTGAATTGGTTTCTAGGCCAACAAAATACATGTATGTTTTCTTTCCTATACCTATGATCCTATTTTCATCGTTCATATCCTAGGTTTTATGTAACATCATTTAATTCAATTCATTCTTTCATTTGGATTAGTTACTCAAGAAAGAAAGCAAACATTAATATTAATTAAGAGAACTAGATTAGGCACATTGATTTTAGTTGATTTACAACAACATCTGGTAATGTGAATCATACCCTAGTCTAGGTACCATATTCGATAACATTGATTTCAACATCTCCAATGTACATGGATGTTCATCATTAAGGAATAAATTATTCATGACCTTGGGTGGGAGAGATGACCTATGGTAAACTAGAAATTAAGGTTAACAAACTAGAATGCAAATTACACTAACTAAGATATAGCAATCCTAATTATATAACACTAATCAATGCAAAAGAAATAAATAACTAACCATAAAAGAGTTATTCACTTTCAATAGGGTAACTACACTATTGGGTTGTTGTTTCAGGGATATGTAACCTTAACCATGTTTAAGGGCCATTTACATGAACATACATCCAACAATTAAGCTATGAAACAAAACAACAAGGAGTAATGTAGATTATGGTCACTTCCTATTAGTTGGCCATGGGTGACATGGTGTAAGGGAGTCTCTTACCTAGTAGTAGGGGAAGCAGTAAGTGCCTAATCTCACTAGTAGAAGCTCTGACCCAATCTCACTAGGTTCGACGTCCTCAAGGTCTAAGGTCGGTAGGGGAAGCAGGTGGAAGATAGCTCAGGCGCCCAAGGTATGACGTCCTCCTAGAGTGAGTAGTAGTGATAGCACAACTCTAGATGACGGCGAGTAGCTCCTCAACAATAGAATTGGAGGAAGAGTGGAGGTTCTAATGGCAACGGTGAGTGGAGGAAGACCAACAGTAGCATAGACAAGTGTAGGAAGACCAATGGAATCACCAGAATCTCCAGAGACCTAGTGAAATAATGATGAAATAGAGAGTGGGGAAGCGTCTATTTTATGTGGGTTCTATTAAGTTTTCCATAGTCATCAGTTGTTTAAAAAAATTGTCAACTAAGTGCAAATCAAAAAAAAAAAATTGCACTCAATTAGGGTTTTAGTCGTTAGTTCGTAGTGATAAACACTAACCTTCATTTACATCATCATAATCATCATCATCATCATCATCATCATCTAAGCCTCAATCCCAACTATGTTGGGGTCGGCTACATGGATCCTTCATTTCCATTCAGCTCTATCAAGGGCCATATTCTGATTGAGATGTAGAGATTCAAAATCTCTCTTCATCCCATGTTAATTTAGGCCTTCCTCTTCTTCTATTTATAGTGTTTGGCTCAATAGCATTGCGACCTCCATTTACATATACAAAACAAAAAACATGGTATGGTGTTAGGACCATAGTTGTTGTTTATGGAACAAAAACTGACAATGAAGGCTCAAATTGGGGGGAAATATTTTCATAGGGGACAAGGTGCAAAAATAACTAGTCATCGGTTGTTTGCAAAAAAAAACCCCACACCATAGGCCCATCCACATAAAAAATTGCCTTACGAAGGATGATTAGTCGTCTATTATATTACAGATCCGATGACTAATGAGTGGATAAATTTTCCGTGGGGACATGGCGTGACACATTTGTCGTCGGTTTTAGCAAAATCTGACGTCGTTCTAAAATTTTTGGAGGCAATTATTTTCCCTTATAAAATTGTATTTTGTAGATAACTTTAAACATCAGTTTCCTTGATAGTAAACTGACATTAAAGTAAAAGCGGTACCCATTACTTAATCGGCAGGACTACACATATGGTGATGGTTGTGGTATAGAACTGATGTCGTTGTGGCTTGGCGTCAGTATATTTTGTGTAATTGACGCCATAAAATGTGACATTATAAGTCATTTCTGTACTAGTGAATGGTTCTAATCTCGAAAGTTCACCCGTATGAACTTCTTGATCCATACAATATCCTTTGTTGCTCTCATAACACATAGATACTCAAATTCTATTGTAGAGAAATAACTATCATTAGCTTAGAACCCTTTCCATATTACAATTCTCATTTTAGGTCAAACATAAACATAGATTGCGATCATTAATTTGTCGGTTTGGAAGCTTGCATTAGTGTAACCATTTACACCCAACTCTTCCATAACCAATAAACCAATCCTTTTCTTTGATTCTCAAGAACCTAAGGATGTTCTTTATGGTAGTCGAATGACCTTCATTGCAATTTGATAGACACCCTCTCATCATGTCCAATACATACAAGATTGCTAGATAGGTATATATATCCTCTTATCATGTCTAAAACATATGAGATGATTGGATGTCCTCTCATCATGTCCAATACATACAAGATAACATGATAAGTACATAACATTTCATACATGATAGATCCAATTGCGAATGAATATGACATCTATCCATGTGTTCCCATTCTTCACAAGAACTAGGAAACTAGGCTCCTGAGAGACTAACTCCATGGAACATGGACAAGTTTTCTATCATTGAGTCTTACATTTTGAACCCTTTCAACATCTTGTCAATATACGTGCTCTTTCATAGGTTTAGAAGCTTTTCCATATCTATCTCTATAGATCTCAATTCCTATCACATAGGATGCTTCACCTAAACCCTTCATAGAGAAGGTACTTTCCTTGCCATGTTTTAATATATGCAAGATAAGGATATCATTACCCATAATTATGTGGAATATAAGTATGCTCCCACTAAATCTTTTGTAATCACAGATTCCATCTTTATTCAGACTCAAGTCAAACCCTTTAACTATCTAGTCAAATAGAAGATTCCAACTCTAAGATACTTGCTTCAATCCATAGATTGACCTTTGTAGATTATAAACTTTATTTTCATTGTTGGATTCATAAAACCTTTAGGCTGCATCACATATACATCCTCATAATTATTCAAGTTAAGGAATGCAATTTTAACATCCATAAGCTAAATCTCACAGTCATATTATGTTGAAATTGCAATTATTATCCTGATGAATTTAACCATGGTAATTGGTGAAAGATTTCATCATGTTCAACACCTTGAACTAGTTTGAAACTCCTTGCAACCAATCTACCTTTCCATGTTGGTATCATGGCCAAATACCCCCTATGGTACTCCAAATGCACCCTATGGGTTTTACCCATTCAGGTGGATCTAGCAAGGTCATACCTTATTGGTTTACATGGAGTCCATCATTGGTCTCATAGCCTTCAAGCCATGCCTCAGAGTTTGGTACCTCAACAACTTCTAGGTAGATTGTTGACTCATCATCTATGACACAATCTTTCAAACTCAAGGCATGTTCTACTAGATTTATGAGGTTTTGTGTTACATGAGGAACTTGATATTCTACAAAAACATGTGATTCTCCATGTTCCTTTTATACCTATTTAGTTTGTCTCAAACATTTCAAACATATCAAGTTCTACTTTTATTCTCATTGATTCCTTTAGAACTAAGTTCCTCTTCAGGAATACAGTCATCCAATCCTTTATACAGGCCTCCAATCCTAATCCATATAAAAAGCATATCAGGATACCTCGCATGCCATATCTCAAACGGTGTATGTTGAACCTTTTTGACAGTACCTTGTTTAGTGTTAAGCATGTGCCCAAAAGAAAATGGAACATCGACTAGATTTTATTGATAATCCCACTGTGAATAAAAAGGCGTGATTCCTTCTTTCTGATACACTATCATTGTGTTTTAGGTGGAGTTCATCATGATACATTATCATGTCTCCCAGAAGGTGCTCAAACTCTTGGTTTAAAATACCTCAACATCAATCACATTGAAGTATCGTAATAAATTTTTACCAAGTTGGTTATGTAATTCATTCACGATCTCCTTGAACATTTCAAGATATCTTACTTGTATTTTATTAAACTCAAACTTCCATATCTTCTAATAACATTAGTAAATATAATGAGGTACTAGTAACTACCTCTAGAATTTATTCAAAAAGGTCTATTTACATTCGTATGTAGTAGTCCTAATGGAACATTCATTCTCCTACTACATCTAGTGAAGATTCTTTTATCATATTGACCAATAAATAATACTTGCATGTCACTATTGCTTCAATAACCAAAAGAGTCTAGATAACCATCATATGGATTCTACAAATGCATTTCTCATTTATGTGCTCTAGATGACAATGCTATGGGTATTCATTGTTTGAGTCATCAAATCATTCAGTATATGTGTCATACACATTTTTTTGTCTTTAGAACTATTAAATATAGTTTGTGAGATATAAGGCATTGCCATGAAACATAAACTCTTGTCCATACAAGATACATAATGTTTTCATCAAAGACATGTATATAATAACGATTCACTAATTCTATTACATGCGCATGAATGACAACTTCCAAATATAGTGGCAACAACTCTTGCTCTGTATAGTTTTAACTTATTTCTTATCAGGTCATGAAGTAGAGATCTCTATCTCTTTCTTCTTCCTTTGTTCATTTAAGTGGAAAGGATAAATTCCTTTTTCACTTACCCTTCTCCTTATCTTGAGTACAAAAGACTTGACATTATCTTAGCCTTAGAACCCTTCTTGGCCTTGACTTTGCCCGTAGAATCATTTATACTGATCACCATCACATATTTGTCCTTCTTCATTCTTGATTTGGCATCAACATGCCAAGCATTTTTTAAAGCGATTTAGCTAAATTACTCAAGTAGTAACACTTGATAAACCGACTTATGATTCATAGAATGCTTGTAGAATCATATATGTATTCAACTCTTGACCTACAAGAAATTCTAGTCTTTCCACACGCCCAATCATATTCAGAACATTGGGCTCTACTGGATCTCCCTCTATCAGTTTGTACTCAAACAACGCTTTTAAAACATTATACCTTTTTTTTTCTTTACATGATTCCTAAGATGTGTTACCATCTTGAGAATGTCCATGTTTTCCATGATGTTCTTGAAACTCATAGTTCATACAACATAGCATAAGGTACACAATGTCTATGGAATCAATAACACGCTTCCAGTAAGCATCCATTTCATCCTTAGGCATATTTGGAGCGGGTTCCTCTGGCTCTAGTCTTTCAAGGGCATAGAGCTTTCTCTCATTGATGAGAACATTTGTCAAAGTCCTTAACTGGTTGTAGAACTTAATCATGTTTAGTTTTATTCTTCTTAAGGACCGATCACAATGATTATGTGTTTGTGTTTACCATTAGATTCTATAAAGAAATATTGTTACTTTTTCAAAAAGAAATTTATCTGTTTGATTTGATAAGTTAATGATATTAATTATGCCTTTAACTAATTATCTCTCTCACTATTTTGTTCCAATTGATAACCCTCATGTATCAATTCAGAAGATTGCAATGAACAATCTTCTTGTGAGCCAAGATCCAAAACAATTAAGTCAATACCCGACCAACGTTGGCCCTCATTAGGGAACATTTGCCAATTGTATCTCATGCAATTCTTGGATAGATGGTAAGCACAACTCATTGTCATAGTCCATATGTATGCTTCTAGGCACTCAATCCTATTAAGTTCACCTAGTTAAGCTTGACCCATAATACAACACGATAGAATATGCACCCTACTAGGGAAGACCCACATATCTACCATCACACTTCCACAAGATAGACGGTGCACCACATTGGGGTGTGCCCACACTTGGTCAATAAAGCTTTTCATGTGTGCTGCTACATGGAAAGAATCTAAGACTTAATATTTATTGAGGGATTTTATATATAAATACATATACATGTCTAATCACAAGATACTTATAGTACATGTCATATACATACTATAAGAACAAACAAGAACATGCAATAATTAAAACACACAAGTGATGGCTATGACCATACTATTGTAATTCTTTGGAGCCACAAGGAATTATTACCACCTAGGGTCCACATCATACATAACTTGTTGTTGATGAAGATATGTGCTCTAACCAATCCCGATTGATTGGTTCAAATCTTTAACCGGTTGACTCACCTCTTAGTCACTCAGTTGGGCTCTTAAAATGGTCATCTGGTCTTCAAGTTCAAGCAATGACTAGACTCCTCCAGCCGATCAGTTGGGCCACTAGTTGATCGGTTCATCCTCCTATCATCTAGTGTCCTTGGTCCTCTAGTCGATTGGTTCGTCTCACTAGCCAGTCGGTTCGTCTGGTGCAAAACGTCTTTAAAAAACAAAACATAAATTAAAACTATCCTATTTCTTATTGCATTGTATAAGGGAAAACCTCGAGTCACATTTTAGGGGAAATAGGAAGAAGAGCATTAATTTACATTTAGAAAGGAGAGAGAGGCCCAATACGTAGATCTAGTAACAACATGAATAAAAAACCACGACCATGCACACACAGATTGAGGGTTATTGGTCATAATCATGCTTCACATCCACCATTGAAATCGATTTTAGGGTGACATATGTGAATTCCATATTATATATATATACACACACACACACACATATATATATATATATATATATATATATTGGTTTGTGGAGTTGTATGTGGTAAATAATCAGATATTCACATTAATCAGTTTAATATTCGCATTGTATGTAATAAAAATAAATCTGTTCCTATTGATCTAAATCCAGATCCACCATAAATTGACATGGCTCTGATACCAGTGTAGGATAATCAGGGTGATGGATAAGGAAGCAGAAACAAAATTTTAAAGCACGATTCCCCTGGACAACAATTTCACATGAATAATAATGTATCTAGAAAGGAAAGGTTTGCAAAGTTATACCTAGTCCTGGAGCAAGTCAAGTGACATTACCCTTGTAGTAGCATCATGCTTCTTATTCAGGTAGAAACTCACTCCTTTTTCAGTAGCAACACTCGAACATGGTCTCCACATGCCTATAGGTGTAGCACCACATATAATGGTTGATGGTATCCTCCTAACGGCAGACAATAGCCTCCCTTCTCTAGATTAGTCCACACAGACCATCAGGAATTCCACATTGCACTACAAGAGCCAATGAGAAGTAGTTGTTCCTTTCGAACATCAAACTGCTAGAGTTGATATGCTCACCCACAATTGTCTCTCCCTTTGATATCCCTCCCTTTATTAGGTAGGACTTTCTCAGGGTCTCTATTAGTTACCACAACTAGAGAGGACAAAAATTGTTGGAGCCAACTATTGTCCTAAGGAATCCCCCAATACCCCTCTATTTATAGGAGAGTCTGGGTTAGGGTTTCCAATCATTGCGAGAGTCTAAAGAACTGAATTCATGAATTTCTGGAAACTTCAGACAACAAATCGATCAGTCAGAATGGTGAACGGGTCGGTTCACTCCACAAATCGGTCACTTCACTACACATAGTGAAACAATCACTTCACTTAGTGAAATGGTCATTTCACTTATCCAATTTAAGCAAAGTTCAACTAATATTGATTCCAATTGACCTGATACTCCAACTGATTAGTTCAACACTTGAACCGGCCAGTTCAGAGTTCAATTAGTCAATTTTGAACCTCGATTGTTTAATTGAATACCTAAGTACCTTTAGTAATCAATGCAAACATCACTCATGAATATACTCGTTTAATCGAAGTGTATCCTATGTGTTTGACCCTATACGTCTAGAATTACATTGATTGTGAATGTTCATAACTAACTTATGACATCACAAGCAAAGAGTTGTGTCTAGCAACACATCATTACCATCTAAGTAATTTGGAAAGTTGGAGAACAACTTTTACCTACAATTTGTGATTAGTGTTACTGTGATCGTGTAGTTCCTTTGTTTCTGATATCCTGATTGAACTCGAGGAATGGAATCATCATCCTCTCGATATTCAATCAATGTTCCTTAACCTAGAGCAGACTATCTGAGATGCTTGTGAGCCCACACATCATATATCTAGTCGCATGAGTATGGCTATATATTTCTCAGTCTCACTTATCAAGAGGCCTTGGATATCAATTTCTTATAGGAGGGACAAATCCCATCTACATCACTCACACTATCCCCATGTGTCACGATGCACCTAATCATCACCGTTATGAAAACCTTTATTCAAGATCACGTTGGATGATGTCAAAGTACATGAACAATATGTGATGAAAGTAGTGACTTCAGGTCTAAGAACAACAATCGCCACTATGACTATGAGAGATGATTCTAAATACCATTCTATGGTCTTCAAGTATCAGTCTCATGGTGGGTATGTCTGATAAATTGTTCTCTAACATGTATGTATGTGTTTTACTTGATATGACATGTCATGACTAATGAGATTCTGTCATCAGTCAACACACACTCTAGTCTTATGTATTACTATTGTCTATTTTTCTTCCATAGTAATATTTGACTAGGGACACAATAAGAATGTATGTACTCTTATCATACATATTATCTCATTGTTCAGGTCCTTACCCTGAAGAAAATTGTCATTGAGTAAAATCATTCTTTATACATCTAGTATGTATGTGTCATCATCTCATGACTCAGATAAACATAATATACATGATTACCTTTATTTTTATCAAATTAGGTATCCAATGTCAGACTCCAATCATCATATGAGTGGCTCTCTCAGAATACATGCCAACAATTGCTTGATAAGAGTGTAGGAGATTGTGGTCTCGCTAACAGACTAGTGAGCCCAAGAGACGTTTGATAAATGGACAACATTTCTATTGATCCAAGCGTTCACCGGGCCACATCATTGATCCACATATAATTGGTCTAAAGCTTCATTAGAGCAACCCCAACAACCCATGTGAATACCCCCTAGGGTGGATCTACATATCTCAAAAACTATGTCAATCCAGTGGAAGTCAGCTGATGCCCGACCTAGCACTGAGCATTGATGTCGACCCTATAAAGAAAAGGATTATGTGACAAACCAAACAACCTTTTGAATTTCCACTGAATGACCCCTGAAAGATTCGTATCTGATGGCTAGCCTGCATCCACCTCCTATGCTCGAACTAGCACTGATGACTAGGTAGATTCCACTACAACGATGGTGAACCTCTTTTGGGTGAACTATGATCTACTAAATTACAAAAATTCAATGCTTCCACACTGATTGAGGCACAAAGGGTCACGACCATTCATCTACCTCCTTCTTATGACCCCTCGTATCCATGGTGGTTGTCCAAAATGGTTGGCAAGGGTTTTAAACCATAGAACCTACTTATAAATATAAGACAATTTCATCTGAGAAGAGGATTCACTAACCATGCCTCTAGGATGCCATTTTTGTTCCACAACTGCCGTTACTAGTTCTATCGACCCCCTTCCATTAGAGGCTTCCATCATTGGATAGGCCAACACAATTCTAACCTCCACAAGGGCTCAAAGGCCTTGACCTTGAAAGAATATAGATGAAATATGTCATACACCATTGATCCATCATCTTCTCCACTTACTTTGCCTCCATAGAAGCATATATAGTCTGTAAGGAAGAGAAACAACTTCTATCCATTTCTGACGAACATCAACGAGGAGCTCTTGACATTGTTTGACACCCTCATTCTAGAGTCTGAATAACCCTCCTACACAGTGTGGCTATGATTTCATTTTCTTCTATTGTGGCAACCCACCACGCTAAATGAGATTACTCAAAATCAAACATGCATTCAACTACTAATTAACCATATTACCTGAAAAATGAATAAATGAAAACCAATTTCAACATTAATATCATGTTTAGAAATATTACATAAAGGTCCAACATCTTCCATGTCATCACATACCATATCAGGTATTTACATATATGTCCAATGGATTAGGCTACAACCTATATATAAAATAGATGTTTCACATATACAAGCCATATACAAAACATTGGCATACAGGTAAAACTCGAGTCAATGTACCTTATCTGCAAAACATCCGATGCCCAGACCTAAGAGTACAGTGAAGAATCTAAGACTCAACTAACAACTATCCAACCTTGTACTTCTACTACTCACCAAGATGCTCCTCCTCAACACCACAAACCTCACCACATCATTGACGACCACCGAAAAAGATGTGGTAACCCACGTGGTGAGACCCATGTCCCTACAAGATATTTAACTCTCAACCAATGATTATTGATTACAACAAATAACATTATTACTAATAGATTAAGAAGGTTAAACTGATTAAGCAAATTAAGCATGTTGACCATATTAAACATACTAAGCTAACTAAACAAATAGGCAAAGCAATAGGTATAACTATCAAGCATATTAATGGACAAGCAAGACTATCATCTACTAAATAGTTAATTTATCTAACTGCATTATATAACAACTAAGCAATATAAAAAAAGACAAGGGTAAACATTCAATGTGAAATGTGTTTAACCCTAAATAGATATACCACTCGATTGGATTTATTAAGCCCTTAGGAGTTTGAGGTAATCCACTAAGACTCCAACTGACCACTGCAAAGTCAAAATCGGTGCCATACAAGATCAATGAGAGACAGAATCCTAAGATCTCATCTTCCCTTGGTTAGTATGAGTCAATTGCTGTGACATATATAGTCAAACTACAAAATAGCCTAGTCCTCCCTTGGTATATAGGTCAAAATACTAGTAACCAGGGTATACAAACCCTATCATTTGAGGTACAACCATAGTTATCCTAAATCTCATCATATGTACAAAACCATAGATATGACCACAGTCGTTCTCCTACTGAGATATGACCGCAAACATCCTCCATAGCCTTGGGACCAGGATAACAAGGACACACGGTGTCAAGCACCCTGCATACTCAACAGTATGCACTCTGAGTTTCCCTTAGGAATCCTCGTTTCACCATCCAACATGTCCTGACACTAGAATGGATCTATGGTACATAACACTACATGATTATGGTTTCACTAAGTTAGTTAATGTCAATTGGGCATATTTTAACAACATCAATCAAGTTACATACAAGGCCTAAAAGAGTTCTACAAAATAGGTGTAGATTGAAACTTTAGAAGATATAAAACATATAAAGCATAATGTTTATTACATAATCACATGGTAGTAATACATTTCCGTACATGTATCCATACTGATCATCATACCAACACAAGCTTTCAAATCCTTGTCACATCATGAAGAGGATAACACCTCAATTAGGGCTCAACCATGCCAAATGGTGATAAGACCGTTCAGATTGTTCTCTACAAGAACATTATTATATTTCTATGCCTCATCAAGGCTACTCATACCATGATCATACATGAGACACATAAGTTGGTACAACATTACATTAAAGAGCCATGATGCTCATATGACAACAAATTAGAGTTATGATAGCATAGATAGATAAAGTACTCCATCATCATACTAATTACACAAGAGGATATGTATCAACATCCCTTACTTGTATTAGGGAAAATGTAAGTCCATTAGACCATGTGTAACCAAGTACAAACAAATTAGGGTTAATTAAAACACCATCATATTGTTAAAGCATAAAATCAACAATCACCAATCATAAGTCAAGAAAAATAACGACAAGAATCTAAAAATTCTCATCAACCTCTAAGGGCAGAGATGTCATCGACCACTAAAGATCATGGGGGTTGGCAACCTCTAGGGTTACCAAACACTGGTGACCCCTGATGACATAAAACATGGTGACCGATTAAAATCACAACTCTTGGCAACCACTATGAATCAAACCCTTCATTGACCACCAAAAGGTTCAAGTCTTGGTGACCGGAGATGATCTCAAGGACCTTAGCAAACAACATTGTGACACCCCGCCATCACACAGACAACAAGGTGACACGCGAAAATGTGCAGAACCACATATTACTGAAAACATAGGTTAATTTAAACCGATTGCGGAAAGCATAAAAACAAGGAAACTATTACATCCAGATTCTGTAAGGAAACATGTTATATAAATATTACAAGCCTGATATATGTCCACATATTAGGGAAACCAACTGTCCTGCCAGCACATGAGTTCATCACCTGTTTATACATAACAGGCCACATCAGGCCAGCAGCAGGATATATAAAGGTACATCAGGTAAACATTGTAAAACATCGTCAAAACACCTTCGAGGACCTGAGAGTACAGAGATGACACTAGGACTCTACTACCAAACCACCAAAATAACATCATGTCCATCTCTTGCCTTCTACTGCACTTCTTCTTGCTGCTCGGCCGCAACCTCACGACCACCACCACGTCTAGCGCGACCACCTAAAAACGGTGTAAACCAACGAGGTGGGACACATAGTCCCACGAAGAAACATAACTCCCCGCCGAAACTATAAAACCTCAGAAGGTTTAAAGCAGAAAGCAAATAGCTGGTAAAGACATATAATGAGAGCAAAATACTGAGCAAGACTATATTACCATCAATCATACCAAGATATCTAGGAGGCATATAATCTGATTTTCTTTATGGAACATAATTGAAAAGATAAGATTTATAAGATGTTACCACATAAGATAAGGAACATATAAGTAACTGCAAGGTATAACAAGATCAACTACACAAGCAATGCCTCAACCAATGTTCTATGTTTTGTCTTAAGCAAAAAGTAATATTCGGCTGGATTACGTATTATTATGCCCTGAGGAAGTGAGCCATACCTCTCAAATCCAACCCTCAGTTGAGAAACCCAAGCCAGTGGCATAAAAGGTCAATGGAAGAGCCAGACTCCATGACCTCACCACTTCGTGGTCAGTGCACGAGTGCAAAACAAGCAAGATCACAGTCTCATTCTTAAGTGGCCTCAGCCATAGGGTCAGGCTACCCTCTGCCTATCCCACCTCGGTACAGGTATCGACACTAGTGAAACTGAGCCACAGGCATGATCACCGTGCTCTGAGCCATGAACACAATCATGCTCTTCGTATCACACATCCTAAGCCATGGGCATGTTCACCATGCTCTAACATATTGAGCCACAGGCTTGAAACCGCACTCTGGAGTCTACAACCGAAGTTGCACTCAAATCCTCCTCATTTTTGGCTAGGAGAAACTACACATATTCAACAATATGTGCTTCCAAGTTAACCCACAAGAAAACCTGTTTCACCATCACCAGCTACTGACGATGATGGATCTATGGCTCGGGCAAACTACATGATATGTTCCACTGTAATTAATTAGTATATTTTAAGTGAATTGTTGAGGCGACCAAGTTGTACAACATAAATGGCATTGAATTACATTAATACTGTCATTATCACTGTATCATGGGATCTCAATCCCTCATCACAGAAAGCCACAGCCTCTCAAGGCATCATCATTTTACATCATCACCTGGGATAACAATCCCTCATCTCATCATGAAGAGGATAACACCTCACTGGGCACTCAGCCCTCATCAGGTCCTCAAACCTATCTCATCATACTGGTGATGCATGTTATCTCATCAACAAGAATTATCATCATGTAGTGTTATTCAAACACATATACCTCATAGCTCTTACCTGGCTATGAATTCACCTCATACACCTGCATAGTTAGTATGTACATCAAGAGAGATAACTCCAAATTGCCAGACATAGATCTTATTGATTATTATGTAATTAGGGTTGTAGATGTGCATGTCATGATTATAATCATATGAGGCATACGACTGTATCAATTACATTATGGTTATCGAATCATAAGAACCTGCTTATGCCATTTATCTTATAACATAAACAAGTATCTTGTTATCTGATCTAGCATTATCTTTAAGCATCAAGCAAAGCACTGGCTCACAACCCATCATCCATACAATATCAACAACATAGGTGCGATTACAAGACAACACATCACTAGCTAGGGTTTATAGGTTAAGCATAACCCTTACTAAAGGTACTAGTTACCCTCGCTAAAAGCTGTGACGGGCAGCGCACCCCTTACCATAGGTGGTATCGGGTAGGGTAACAACCCTCACTAAGGCATGTCGGCCAAGGCACTTAGCCACACTATCGATCAACCCAAGAATAAGAGCACATCGGGCAACCAGGTCTAAGGTGTGTCGTGAGTTAGAGGTAAAGGTTGTGTTGTGCAGCTAGGTCAAGAGGACATATTGTGTACCCAAGGTAGATGTGTATCGGGCATCTAACGGTATCAGCTAGGACCCTATCGGCTAGCTAGGGATAGGGTTACATTGGGAAACCATCTCACCCCTGCAACGGCCAAGATCGTTGCGCCCAATCCGATGCTATAATGCCCACCATGTACACATTACCAAATGATACAAGGGCACCACAAGGAAGCCTATCGTCCAACAAGATCAAGCACACCATATCGACCACCACTAAGGCAAGCACTAGGGTTTCACCACTCAACACTGTATCAGGCAGCAACCCTACCAACCTGTGTCGCCCAAGGCACAAAGCAAAGGCATCTACAGAGATAACAACTAAGCACCATATCAGACAAGGAGATAATACCTACTAGGAGAAAGGGTCATCTCTGTCAACGCATATCACCCAAGGTCACCAATAAGATAAAGATGGTCATATAGGGCACAAAGCCAACCAAACTCAACATGACCACATCGGGCAAAGCTAAATCCAAGGTGAGGGGTGTCAGGAAACAAAACCACATAGGTGTATCATGCAAGACACAAAGGTTCATCTCGGCTTAGTCATCACTAACCTCAAGATCACCATCATAAAACCCTAATAGATCAAGAGAGTTGGCTGACCTCTACACAAACAAGAGTGAGGGGTTTTGCACAACCTCCATCACATATCTTGGGCAACATGATAGATCATTTCCATATCGGCTAGGCTCCCAACCTCTACTAGGTCAACATCCAACCAAGGCTCACCTATCTAATCCATGGTGAGAGAAGAGTGTTGCCCAAGCAACTAGAGTATAGACTCACCTCTCAACAACCAAGTGAGAGGAGTGTTGCCTATACCACTAGAGTTGAACTCACTTCTCAAGACCAAATAGAGAGAAAGGAGTTTTTCGCAAGAAACTCTATACATATGGTTCGACCACCAAGGTTAACAACACACCAACAACATGAACATATATCCACAAGATCAAGATACCATCTAGAGCAAGAAATATATATAACAAGAAGCATATCCAACAAGATACATGTTCGATTAAGGTGAAACATAATATGCAACAAGAAAAGGAAGTAGTATAGCTAGGTTTAGGATTTATGTAACCCGCCTTAAGCAAGCTCCAAGCTCCTAGCACCAAGCTCCCAAGCTCAAGCACCACCTTCGGCCACCTCAAGAAGAAGAACAAGGCACTCTGGGGCTCGACCACCACTAGAGGAAGAAGAAGACTCCGAGGAGAAGGAGGAGGATCAACCACCAACTTGCAAAGGAGATGTGTCGCCCACCAAGGAAGGAAAGGAAGAAACACCAACTAAAGGGATCCTAAGCAAGAGAAAGGAGAGGCATATATAGAAGAGGGTGAAGGAGAAAACAAGGCAATGTGTCACCCACATAGGGACACTTGTCCATGGGCAAAAGCCACCTCCTTATCTCGTCCCATACACATGTCCAAGGCAATTGCCACATGCCAGCATCATTCACCAAGTGTCCACAAGGGTGGTGACACAAACGAAGCCAAAGGTCAAGGATGGTCAAAGGCTGACACACCTTATGGTGGATACACTCTCTTGCCCGACACAGCCTCATGGCCGACACAAGGCTCCTAAACACACCCTTTCTCGATACAAGGTCCATCAAGGCAATGTAAGGCCCAAACAAGGCAAAATAAGGCCCAACAAGGCTCAACCAAGCTCAAGGCAACTCAAGCAACGAGCCCAACCCTTCCTCTCAACTCTAGAGGAAGCAAGGAGAGAGAGAAACACCTCTCATGGTGACAAACTTGCTCATCAACCCTAGACTTGGGTTATTTGCAAGTAGCACCACCAACTCTAAACAAAGAACAAGCAACCTTAATCACCACTAGAGGTGATTAGAAAGCAACTAAACACAAGGTTTAGGAAAAGCAAACAAGATAAGCCCAAAACAGAGGTAAGGGTCCTTACAAGCCATAAACCCCTACCAAGGGATTTTGTCCTCAAAATCCGAAGAGAAAAGTGAGGAATACTTCCTCCTCATCTCTCCCTCAAGCTCCCACGTGGCTTCCTCAATGCCAAGATGATGCCAAAGAACTTACACAAGAACCAGATCCTTCCTCTTCAACTTCTTTACTCTTCTGTCAAGGATCATCACTGGACCTTCCTCATAGGTCACATCTTCATCGAGCTCAACCTCAACTGGTTGTATTACTGTCCCTGTGTCTGGATGACTTTTCTTTAGTAGACTGACATGGAACACTGGATGTAACCTGTGCAACTCTGGCGGCAACTCTAACTTATATGCTACCATGCCAACACGTGCTACTACTGGGTATGGCCCCATAAACATGGGTGCCAGTTTGCCTTTCTAGCAAACCTCAACATGCCTTTCTAAGGTGAGACCTTGAGATACACATTGTCTCCCACTTGGAACTCCAAAGGTCGTCGACGATTATCTATGTATGACTTCTGTCTGTCCTGTGCCACTTTCAACTTTTGATGTATCACTCTGATCTTCTCTGTTGTCTGCTGCACTAACTCAGGACCCAAAAGCTGGTACTCACCAGACTCATACCAACATAGAGGAGATCTGCACTTCCTACCATATAGAGCCACATAAGGAGCCTTGTCAATGCTTCGTCGGTAACTATTGTTGTAGGCAAACTCTATCAAACTGAGATGCACATCCCAACTGCCTAGGAACTGCAAAACACAAGATCGGAGAAGATCCTCCAAGGTCTGAATAGTCCTTTCAGACTGCCCATTTGTCTATCGGTGGAAAGCAGTACTGAATCTCAACTGCATTCCCAACACTTTATGTAACGGTTCCCAGAAATTACTCATGAACTGGGGACCTCTATCAGAGACTATCGTTGCAGGTACACCATGCAAACACACTATCTCATCCACATACACTTGAGCAAGCTTCTCTACTATATACATTGTCTTTATAGGTATGAAATGAGCAGACTTTGTCAATCTGTCTACTACCACCCAAATAGAATCATGATTCTTAGTTATCCTTGGCAGACCAACTATGAAATCCATGGTTATCTGATCCCATTTCCACTGCGGTATCAGCAGTGGTTGCAACGTACATGCCGACTTCTGACACTCAGCCTTAACCTACTGGCATACCACACACCTTGCCACAAACTCGGCTACATCTTTCTTTAAGCCAGGCCACCAATACAAGTCCTTCATATTATGATACATCTTGGTAACTCCTGGATGCATAACATACATCGATGTGTGTGCTTCCTTGAGCACTACATTTCTCATATTATCAATATTGGGGGCCACCATCCTACCATGATAACAAACCAGACCATCTTCGGACTCATGGAATCCATCATGATTTTCACTACCAAACTATGATCTTATCAACTGAACTGAAGCATCTGCCTGCTTTGCGACTTTGATCTGCTGTATCAATGTAGGCTTTACTTGCATCTGTGCCAACAATCCTATCAACAAGGATACCTCCATCTGTACATTCATCTGACGCAAAGAGACAAGAATATCCCGCCTATGGCATATCAAGGAACTCAACTATGCCTTCTTCATATAGAGGGAAGAAGGAGACTTTCTGCTAAGCGCATCAGCTACCACGTTTGCCTTACCAAGATGATACTCAATGGTGCAATCATAATCATTGATCAACTCCATCCAGCGATGCTATCACATGTTCATCTCACTCTGTGAGAAGATGTACTTCAAGTTCTTATGACCTGTAAAGATCTGACACACTTCCTCATAAAGATAGTGTCTCCAAATCTTTAATGCATGGACCACCACTTCCAGCTCCATATCATGTGTCATATAGTTCTCCTCATGTTTCTTAAGTTGTCATGAAGCAAAAGAAACCACATGATCCTCCTGCATTAGCACACATCCTAAGGCTTTCTTTGAAGCATCGAAGAAAACAACATAACCTTTCCCAGGCTCTGGCAGCACCAACAGTGGACCACTAGTCAACTTCTCCTTCAAGCTTTAGAAATCTTGCTGACAATGATCATCCCAAAAAAGGGTACATCCTTCTTGGTCAACTTTGTTAACAGTAACATGATTACACTGAAGTTCCTTATAAACCTCCGGTAGTATCCTGCTAAACCCAGAAAACTGCAAACTTCTGTTGGTGTCTTCGGTTGCTCCCAATTTGTTACTGACTCCACCTTCTTAGGGTCCACTATGAATCCTTCTGCAGATATCACATGACCCAGGAAAGTCACTTCTTTCAACCAGAACTCGCACTTACTAAACATAGCATATAACTGATGTTGGCGAAGAAGAGTCAACACTTGTTGAAGATGATGTTCATGCACTTGACTGTCCTGACTATAGATCAAGATGTCATCTATAAAAACTACAACAAACTGATCTAGAAACAGACAGAACACTATATTCATCAGATCCATGAAAGCAGCAGGTGCATTGGTTAGTCCAAATGACATAACCATAAACTCGAAGTGACCATACCTCGTCCTAAATGCTGACTTTGGTATGTCCTCATCCTTAATCCTCAACTGATGATATCCAGACTATAGATCAATCTTTGAGAACAATGTAGCACCACACAACTAATCAAAAAGATCATCTATCCTCGGCAACGGGTACTTGTTCTTGATCGTAACTTTGTTCAACTACCGGTAATCTATGCACAACTGCATCGACCCGTCCTTCTTCTTTACAAACAAGACTGGAGCACCCCACAGTGATGTGCTCGGTCTGATGAAACCTTTATCTAACAACTCCTATAACTGCTTCTTCAGTTCTGCCATCTCGATCGAAGCCATCATGTACGGTGTCTGAGAAACTAGCTGTCTTCCTGGCACTAGATTGATCTCAAAGTCAATCTCTCGAGGTGGGGGAACACTGGGGAACTCATTGAGAAACACATCCAAAAACTCTTGGACAACATGCACCTCCTCAAGGATAGGACCCCTAACCTTGGTATCCACAATGTGAGCTAAGAACGCCTTACATCCTTGCCGCAACAATTTATTTGCCACCATCACTAATACTAAACTCGTAAGAAGAATCTTATTATCTCCTTGGAAGATCCACTTATCTCCACTGTTATCAAACAATGCCTGCTTAGAACCATAGTCCAACACAACCTTATACATTTCTAAGGTATCCATCCCAAGGAACACATCAAATCCATGAATATCAAGTGGTATAAGATCTACTTGTATACTTTGTCCCAAAAAATATAGAACACAAGATGGTCACTCCTCTCGAAGCATCAAGTACCCATCAAGAGGGGTTTCTAGCAACAGGCTATCTCTCTTACAGCTAACAGGTAAAAGATAGTTTTCAAGCATAGTTCATGTGATAAAAGAGTGCGTAGCACCTGGGTCAACCAGAATAGATATAAAGTAAGAAGAAGACAAATTTGAATGAAATAACTCCATCTGACTTGCCACAACTCAAGAGTTGACTATCACCTCTGGCTGACTCATAGCATAGAATCGAGCCATTGCTTACTGTCCATGTCCTCTACTTCCTTGGGAAGATGATCTCGCTTGCGATGCTTGACCACGTCCTCACCCTCTGCTACCACTGGGATACTATCTATCTGACCCTTGCTGATTCTGCCTCAGTTGTTGTGTCACTTCAACATCTTTCCTTGGGAAGTTTGACCTCCAATGCCGGATCTGACCACAAAGATGACATGACTAGTCTCGTTGTTGTGGCCTAGATGGCCCTGTCACTGCCACTGAATCTGTACTATGTGCCTTTGACGACAAAGAACCATATCCTCTTCCCTTACTCGGGGACCACTGTGACGGTGCACTGGAACCTCTTAACCCAGAAGGTGCTGAAAACCTTGGCTTCTTAAAGACACCAGACCTCTGCCCTAGAAACTGAGCAGGCCGCTTCTTAGTCATGGATTCTCACTTCTCCCTGACTGACCGTTCAATCCTACGGATGGACTTCACAAATGTGGCAAACCACTCCCGGTTCTCCAAAGTAGTAGTAGGTGTGGTCAACTCAGCGCTCAAACCTTTCTCAAACTGTCTGATCCGCTCGTCGTCTGTCATCACCATGTGAGGACAAAACCTTAGTAGGTCCATAAACTTGGCTTCATACTCGGTGATGCTCAATGATCCTTGGCGCAGATGCTCAAACTAGTTGATCTTCTCATCCAAATACGTCTTCGGAAAGTATCTACTGATAAACTCTTTCCAGAAAACCTCCCAACCGATCACCTCACTGGGTCGCTTCTCCTCCTCGATGGCCCACTAGTGGCCATCACTACCTTGCAGAAGGTAGACAACGTGCTTGACTTTGTCTGCTTCGGGGATGTTGAGGATCCAGAAGGCCATCTCTAGACCTATCATCCACAGATCTACATCTACTGGATCAGCTGTTCCAGCATAATCTGAAGCTTGAACTCAGCAAAGCCGCTCAAAGGTCTTTCCAATACCTGATGATTCACCATGGGGAGCCTGTACTCTTAGCAGAGGCACTGTCAATCTTTCCACCATGTGATTCATCATAGCCATCAACTGCCCCATAAGCTGTTGATAGGTAGGGTTATCGAGAATGGATGGGTCAAGTTGGGGGACCTCAGGCACCCGATCTTCATGTTCCTGCAGTCTTGATCCATCAATTGATGCATCATCGCTACTCTCGACAGCATGTTCTTCATGGTTTCCAGACATCTTAAAGCTTTTTCTTCCACTAAGGGAAAAAGATTATTGTAAGAAAATCTGGAAAACTCACAAGAATAGACACAAACCTAATCCTAGATCCCTGTAGACTCAACGAAGCTAGAGCTCTGATACCAAACTAACTGTGACACCCCACCATCACACATATAGCAAGGTGACACACGAAAACATGTGGAACCACATATTACTGAAAACACAAGTTAATTAAAACCAATTGTGGAAAGTAGATAAACAAGGAAACTATTACATCCAGATCCTATAAGGAAACATGTTATATAAATATTACAAGCCTGATATATGTCCACAACTTAGGGAAACCAGCTGTCCTGCCAACACATGAGTTCATCACCTATTTATACATAACGGGCCACATCAGGCCAGCATCAGGATATACAAAGTTAAATCAGGTAAACATCGTAAAACATCATCAAAAAACCTCTGAGGACCTAAGAGTATAGGGATGACATAGGACTCTACTACAAAACCACTAAAACAACAGCATGTCCATCTCTTGCCTTCTACTCCTCTTCTTCTTACTGCTCTGCCGCAACCTCGCGACCACCACCATGTCTAGCGCAACCACCTAAAAAGGGTGTAAAACAATGGGGTGAGACACACAGTCCTAGCGAGAAACATAACTCCCCACTGAAACTATAAAACCTCAGAAGGTTTAAAGCAGATAAAACAGATAGCTAGTAAAGACATATTATAAGAGCATCATACTGAGCAAGACTATTATTACCATCAATCTTACCAAGATATCCGAGAGGCATATAACCTGATTTTTTTTATGGAACATGATTGACAAGATAAGATTTATAAGATCTTACCACATAACATAAGGAACATATAAGTAACTGCAAGGTATAACAATATCAACTACACAAGCTAGGCCTCAACCAATGTTCCATGTTTTGTCTTAAGCAAAAAGTACTATTCGGCTAGATTACATATTATTATGCCCTGAGGAAGTGAGTCGTTGTGACAGCCTCACTTTTACCTTTCCTATGTGGTACTCCTTCCATCATATCCAATGGTATCCTACTCAATCAAATGTCAACTCTATAGTATGAATGTGAGGATGACCTAATTCAGTGACCTCAATGATCATTAGCACAGTGTGTGACTTTGACGTGAGTATTGAACTATAGTTCACACTTTAATGGATCACCACATTACAAGTATAATGGAACCTAATAATTGCAATCCGTTTAATATATTATATATTTCATATTATATATCTTTCAATCAGATTTCCAACGGTAGAAGAATCATGTCAATCAGACATTTGTAGCCCAAGATATGGCTTTTCAAAATCAGCTCGAATTTCACATGAATTACTTCGATCTAGCTTGTTTTAGGCCTTAGTGGGCCGAAAAGGGGAGGGGGCACGGCCCAGTCACCACCCCCACTCTTGAAAACCCTAACACGCTGTTCCTTTGATCGTTGGATCGGATCAACCCAGGATCCAACGGTTGTGGATCCATCCTCGCCTTTCCTGTGGTTCAGGGATGGTGGCGCTGAGCCTGTGTTTTGCTCGGCAATTCACCCCCTCCCATGCCCTTTTGCCTGAGATTTAAAGCGTGAGACCGGATGTGATTCTTTTGCCTCGTTTTGCTCTCCTTTCTGTGCCCTAGGGCACCGCCAGAAGCTCTTCTACTCATCCCCTTGTTCACGGCGCCACCGGGGAACCTACCTTGGGTGTCTCTCCTCCTCACATCCGTAGGAAGATCTGACGACGGGTATGAGTCCGCCCACCTTCCCTCGGTGTGAACGGAAGACTTTGGGGGGCGTCCCCTTGTTGCTCTACGCTGTACCCCATCTCTGGCGAGCCATGTTTCTGCTGCGTGCTTCCAGGAAACCACGACCCTGGAGCTGGGTTGATGATGAGGCTGCTACCGTTGGATACCAATCCGACGATTACTTCCCCTCTCGCATCCTCTCTTTCTCCTGATCAATCTTGGTCCTTGGTTGACCGTGGGCCAGTGCTTTGGGTGCTGGGGTCCAGCCAGCGCTAGTGGGAATGCGCACTGTGAGCAGTTGGATGAATGGACACTGGTGGGTGTCAATCCGATGGTAGGAATCCATCAATGAATGATATCATGGTAATGTCATGTTCCTTCCCTATAGTTTGGATTACAACCTTCTAAAATGTATAAGTCCCTCACCCCTTGGCCAAATAATGCAAAATTATATATCAAATTGATCCTTTAGAAAAGATCTACAACCTGGGAATACTTGCAGACCCTGATTCCTATTTTAATTCTACCGATTGGCTAAAATACGAATTTTAACCTTCTTTGACCATGTTACATGCACATCCATTATAAAGTTGAAATATTTTATGTACTCTTGCATCCGTAATCATCAAATCAATAACTCTAATATCTTTGTATCCCTAAAGAAGGTCCTTCTCTCCCTATTGTTCATCATGACCCTTTTTGTACATATGTGCTTAGTTTGGACATTAATGATGAACGTTACCCCAAATTGCTAATCTTGTTGCTAATGGACAACCACCTAATCTTGTTATATGTTTCTTATGACCTAATATTGCTGATCTAAACCATCCCTTATGCTTGGATCTTATTCATTTATGATCTTTGACCTTGATTGCCCTATTGTGAGTCTTTTGACCCTAGAATGCATGTAAATACCTTAAACATTGAGATGATCATAGATAATGCATGGAACCTCAGAAGAATATGAAGCTTGAACCACACTCTTATGATGACCTCTAGATCAGTACAATGTCATATAATGAACCAATAAGCAACTTGGAAACCACTAGGCCAAAAACCCTAAAATGTATCTAATTAGGGTTAATGATGAGAATCTAATGCATATATGTAATCTTGTTGTTAATCAGGTTGGCTTATGATCTAGATGGTAATGGACGTGTTATGTTATGAATCTCTGAATCAGGTATGGGCCTTATCTAGTTATATGACTACCGTTTTCTTGCTTGAAAAGACATATATTATATGCTTGTTTGTCTATTTTCTCAAATATTGCCATGTAGTATTGCTATGTCATACTCGATGTTTGCTTCGTCTGTTTTATAACTTGAACACATATATATATGGAACTCCATTATAATATTGTTGATAAAGGGCTCTTGGTTATGACCTTGAGGTCCCTCTCGTATAAAAGGGTTAGCTAAGATTGAGCACCCTTACGGACCCTTCCGACGGGAAGTTGGTCAAAGGCCTTAAACATGTTTGATATGGTTGATATAATGGAGTGAAATGACATAAAATATGGTTTCACATTTGTTAAACAATTAACTTGTTTATTCTTGTTCGTTTAGTCTTGAAATCTTTTCAAAATTATGCAAAGCTTGTATATATGTGTATCTTTCAGCCCCATACTCAACACCTCGTGTGTTGACCCATTTATCGTATGTTGTTTTTAGGTTCAGAGATGGCTAGAAGGTTGATGAGCTTGGTGAGCTTTGCTAGGTGTACTTGTTGTAAGATCCAAATATAGTATACATGAGCAGACTTGTACAAAGTGACTCTTGAATATGTAATTCAAATCATGTAATATAATGATGATTGCTTAATATATCTTATTGATTGTTGAGATTATGTTGGTGCTTGTATCTTGTTATCTGTTCATGTGTGCTAAGCTTTACGCTTCCACATATCGCCTTTGGTATACATTTGGTTCATGGGACTGGGATTCCAGTTCTGTGACAGTCGTACCGCTCAAATCCAACCTTCTGTTGCGAAACCCAAGCCAGTGCCATAAAAGGTCAATGGAAGAGCCGGACTCCATGACCTCACCACCTCGTGGTCAGTGCATGAGTGCAAAACAAGCAGGACCGCAGTCTCATGCTCTAGTGGCCTCAACCACAGGGTCAGGCTACCCTCTACCTAGCCCACCTCAGTACATGTATTAGCACTAGTGAAACTGAGCCACGAGCATGATCACCATGCTCTGAGCCATGAACACAATCATGCTCTTCGTATCACACATCCTGAGCCATGAGCATGTTCACCATGCTCTAACATATTGAGCCACAGGCCTAAAACCGCGCTCTGGATTCTACAACCGAAGTTGCACTCAAATCCTCCTCAATTTTGTCTAGGAGAAACCACACATATTCAACAATATGCACTTCCAGGTTAACCCCAGGAAAACGTGTTTCACCATCACTAGCTACTGACGATGATGGATCTATGGCCAGGGCAAAGTACAAGATATGTTCCACTGTAATTAATTAGTATATTTTAAGTGAATTGTTGAGGCAACCAAGTTGTACAACATAAATGGCATTGAATTACATTAATGTTATCCTTATCACATTATCATGGGATCTGAATCCCTCATCACAGAAAGCCACAACCTCTCAAGGCATCATCATTTTACATCATCACCTAGGATAACAATCCCTCATCTCATCATGAAGAGGATAACACCTCATTGGGCACTCAACCCTCATCAGGTCCTCAGACCTATCTCATCATACTGGTGATGCATGTTATCTCATCAACAAGAATTATCATCATGTAGAATTATTCAAACACATATACCTCATATCTCTTACCTGGATATGAATTCACCTTATACACCTACATAGTTAGTATGCACATCAAGAGAGATAACTTAAAATCACCAGACATAGATCTTACTGATTATTATGTCATTAGGGTTGCAGATGTGCATGTCATGATTATAATCATATGAGGCATACTGCTGTATCAATTACATTAGTGTTATCGAATCATAATCATCCACTTATGCCATTCATTTTATAAAATAAACAAGTATCTTGTTATCTGATCTAGCATTATCTGTAAGCATCAAGCATAGCACTGGTACACAACCCATCATCCATACAATATCAACAACATAGGTGAGATTACAAGTCAACACATCACTAGCTAGGGTTTCCAGGTTAAGCATAACCCTTACTAAAGGTACTAGTTACCCTCTCTAAAAGCTGTGACAGGTAGTGCACCCCTTACCACATGTGGTATCAGGTAGGGTAACAACCCTCACTGAAGGCCTGTCGACTAAGGCACTTAGCCACACTATTGATCAACCCAAGAACAAGAGCACATCGGACAACCAGGTCTAAGGTGTGTCGTGCAGCTAGAGGTAAAGGTTGTGTCGTGCAATTGGGTCAAGAGGACATATTGTGTACCCAAGCTATATGTGTATCAGGAATCTAACGGTATCGTCTAGGACCCTATCGGCTAGCTAGGGATAGGGTTGCATCGGGAAACCATGTCACCCCTATAATGGCCAAGACCGTTGTGCCAAAGCCAATGCTATAAAACCCACCATGTAAACATCACCAAATGATACAAGGGCACGGCAAGGAAGCCTATCGTCCAACAAGATCAAGCACACCATATCAGCCACCACTAAGGCAAGCACAAGGGTTTCACCACTGATAACCTCCCATTTTGTGATGTTATCTTATCAGTTATCTTTAGTTTTCCATACTCTTTCTTAGATAAACTAAATAGAATCATTAAACTTTCTTACTTTATTTCAGATACATCAATAAACTAACTTTTCTCATCTTTCCATTACAGAAAACACAAAAAAAATTACAAAGACTCCTCACGGTCTCAAGACCGCGAGAAGCCTCACGGTCCCAAGACCGCGAGAAGCCTCACGGTCCCAAGATCGCGAGAAGCCTCACGGTCCCAAGACCGCGAGAAGCCCCACGGTCCCAAGACCGCGAGAAGCCGCACGGTCCCAAGACTGCGAGAAGCCTCACGGTCCCAAGACCGCGAGAAGCCTCACGGTCCCAAGACCGCGAGAAGCATCACGGTCCCAAGACCACGAGAAGCATCACGGTCCCAAGACCGCGAGAAGCCTCTTGGTCTCAAGACCATTTGGGCTCAACTTGAGCCTATAAATAGGACCTCAAGGGTCACTTCAAAAGGTTCGAATTTCAAGACGTCCAAAGGCTGCCTCTCCAGATCCAGAGCACTCTGGTCTTCCGTCCACTGCCCCAAGGCTGCCAGTTTTGAGATCTGTGCCCATCATCAAGCTACCTTCTCTCTCTTCTTTCTCTCTCTTCAATAAAGAAGGTGGGAAGAGAAGATCCTTCATCAAAGCAACCACGAAGTGCGAATATCATTGCTCTCTTCACCAAGGGTTCAACCTTCCCGCCTCCGTGGAGATGACGTTCTTTCTCTCTCTTCTCACCTCCTTCTTTGTCATGAGCGAGTAGTTTCATTCACTAGGGTGCGGGGAGTAGCCCCGCTACCCATGTTTTCATTTCATGCGATGTAATTCAATAACTTGTAATAGAGATACTCTTCTTTTCAGTTTGACTTCAATCGCTTAATGAATACTAGTTGCTTGCTCAATCAACTTGTGTTACATATTGTCTTTTGGTATAAATTGTCTATGTTTGTACCCTTAGATCTGAATATCGATTGAATGTTGGTTATGGATGTATGTAGTCACCATATGTCTGTTTTGGTGTCTAGAAGTGTTTTCATGAGTGGAGTAAACTCACCCCCATCGTTGCACTTTCATACTATGAAATGGAATCAGTTGACGTATGGAAGTGCAACCTTGGTAAGGTCGAGGAACACATTTTATGAAGGAGTAATGCAAAGAAGGTGACCATTCATTATGGAATGGCTGGCATTGCAATACTCCACACTTCTCGTAGCTAGTTATCCGAAAGGAAGCTAGGACTACAAGATACTAACTGATTTGACTCTCTTTGCAGGTTGTTTTATTATGTTGCATGTCTTGATCCATTTGTAATAGTGTGAAACCCGATAACATCCTAGTGGCTTTTAATCATTGTTCACAACCTTAATCTCTACTTTCCTTGCACTTAGTTCAATACCAAATCAAACTTTCGATCTAGATATCAACTGTTAAGTAGTTAAGTTTGACTAAAAACGTTTTCCATCTTGATTTTATCGAGACCGTTGTCCCGAGGATTCGACCCTTAACTATACTACGATAAGACTTCCGCGTGTCTTAGCACACGTGGGTGGAGTTCTTACCATAGTACTAGCAAGGATAAACTTAGGGATTCATCATCTCTAGGATTTTTAGTGGTGTTGCAAAAACTCCATCAAAAATTGGCGCCGTTGCCGGGGACAACGGAACGTTTCTGTTTTTACTTAACAACTTCTTGGTTGATTAGGATTTTACACTTTTTTTTTCTTGATAACTACTCCAAATCTTCTTGATTTCTTCATTTTCTTCCATTATCCTAACGTGTGATTTTCTTTCTACTCAGGTAGAAAACGTGTATGCAACCCCCGCATAGCATAGGATTCTCCCCTGAACCAGAGTATGACTCTGAGGTAGAAAGAAGTTTCCACCGAAGGAATAGACTTAACCGCCAAAGAGCCAGACAGATGGCTGAAGAGCAACGCCTTGTTGTAGAAAGAGTTAACGCCGCCAGAGCAGCACAACGAGCACAACTTATTGCAGACACTCGTGCTCAGGTGCAAGCTGAGATTCGAGCTGAGGAACAAGCCCGCATCCAAGCAGAGCATGCTGCTGCTCAACTTGCGTTAAAAAACAAGCAGCTTCGGGACTACGCAGTCTCGAAGAATTATGAAGATGATCATCCAGTCCGACCACCGATTATTAACATACCACACTTTGAAATCCGGACGCAATGGATCCAGATCATGCAAGGCATCTCTTTCTCTGGAGCACCCGGAGACGATTACATGGATCACCTTAAGAGATTCAAGTCACTCTGCCGACTTGTACCCCAAGCAGGAATCGCCTTGGAAGCAATAATGTTACACCTTTTCCACTTCACCTTATCTGGAAGAGCACTAAGCTAGTACAACGCTTTGGATAGACACCCCATCATCACTACTTGGACTCCTTTAGAAGAAAAGTTTCTTGAGAAATTCTTTCCACCTTCGCTAACCTATGAGATTAGGGGACAGATTAATCACTTTTCCCAACTACCTGGAGAAACACTTGCTGAAGCTTGGGAAATATTCAAAGAACTCCTGAGAAAGTGTCCTCACCATGGCATATCTCAAAATCAACTGATAGAAACATTCTATAGAGGAGTAAGTGATGATATCAAGCAATTTCTAGATTCCTCATCTGGAGGAAACTTTATGAGAAAGAATTATGAAGATGCCTGGAATATAGTTACACTAGGGGCCGAGAACCAATCCAATTGGGGAAGGTCATCTAACCAACCCAAAGGCGTTCTCAAGGTTTACAAAGCAGAAGAATCCATGGAACTCAAGGCCATTGCTGAGGCCTTGAAGACTATTGCTAGCAAGCAACAAGCCCTCGAAACTTCTTTCGGGGAATATGACAAGAAGAAAAGCTCTCAGGTTCAACAAGTTAAGGCAGCTACTGGAACTTGTGAAGCCTGTCATGCATCCAATCATCCCACATTATCATGTGGCCTGTTATACAATGTCATGATGGATTTACAACCACCTATGCCGCAATATGAACCCATTATCGAGCATCCCGAGGACCAAATGCCAGAGCAAGTCAACTCCATACATTCAATACCTGGCCAGGTGTATTACAATCCAGATAAACCAAGGAACCATCCTGGTTTTCAATACGGGAATCCTGTAGGGACCGCCAACCCACAGCAACAGGCACAAGGTGGATCTTTCAATAGACAACCACCAGGATTTCAAAATAACTTCAATCAAGGAAACTATAGACAAGGTTTCCAAAGATCTAACTATCCTAGAAACCCTTCCTACCAATATACCCATTCAGGACTGCACCCACAGCTGCAACAACCTCAGTTACAGCAGCCACCCCAACCTCAGTTGCAGCAGCCACAACAACCACAGTTAACTGCACCTTTACAACAACCACAAGGACAACAAGTTACTCAGTATCAACAAAGGGGTGCTCCTCCCCAATCATCTGATGAGATATCCTTGATTAGACAAATGCTTCAATCGCAACAAACCATGCTTGCAAACCAGCAAGCTCAACAAAAGGCCGTAGAAGCCCAACTAGCACAGATTGCCGCTCAATTGAAACCTCAAGCCGGCACTTTTTCTGGGCAACCAGAGGCAAACCCGCGTCATAATCCAAACAGACCAGAACAACTTAATGCCATCACCACGCGGTCTGGTCGTGTCCTACCTGATGTCACCAGAATCGACCATGATGATGATGACGTAGCCATTCTTTCCCCAATAGGGGATTCAAGCAAAGAAACAGAAAATTCTGCAGAGAAAGAAAAGGAAAAGGAACCAATCCCAGAAGTCCCACCAAGAATTCCTTACCCAGACAGACTAAAAGGAACCAAAATGGACACTAGGTTCCAAAAATTTAAAGAAGCTATGAAAAAGTTATACATTGATATTCCTTTTCTTGATGCCCTTTCCGAAGTGCCCGCTTGGGCAAAATACCTGAAAACCCTCTTGTCGAGAAAGTATATGACAGAAGAGCATGAAACAGTGAAACTTGCTCAGACCACTTCAGATATTCTGCTTAATAAAATGCCAAAGAAAAAGAAGGACCCAGGTTCCTTCAGCATTCAGTGTTCTATTGGAAATGGCTCCAACAAGAAAGGATTGGCAGACCTAGGAGCAAGCATATCTATTATGCCCTATTCAATGTGTAAAAGATTAGGCTTCACTGATTTGTTACCTACGACAATGACAATTCAGTTAGCCGACTCTACCATAACTTCCCCTCTTGGAATTATTGAAGACATCCCTGTCAGAATAGGAACAAATTCTTATGTCCCGTGTGATTTTGTTATTATGGACATACAAGAAGACCTGAGATATCCGATAATCTTCGGAAGACTTTTCCTAGCTACCGCCCGAGCTCTCATTGATGTCGAAGCAGAAACTATTATTTTGAGACTTGGGAAGGAGGCTTTCCAGTTCAGAGTTCTAAACAGCATGAAAGGTCCAAGCATTCAAGAGGAAGTCTTTCTCCTGGATGCTATATATCAAATGTCCCAGTTAGAAATGTCTGAACCATCCGATGAATTGGAAAATACTCTTACAAATCCGGAGTTAGAATTCTCAGCCAGTGAACTAGTGCAACAATGCCTGCAATACTTAGAAAAAGCTGAAGAAGCTCCGACAGCCACGTTTGAAGAACTTAAGGCCGTCACAATTATAGAAGCCACTGAGCTACCTAAGGCTCCAGAAATGAAAGCCTTACCCGAGGGGCTTAAACATGTTTTTCTTGATGATGAGAAGCTCTGTCCAGTAATCATCAGCTCCACTCTGGAGGATGATCAAGAAAACAGACTCCTCGAAGAACTGAAGAAGCATAAGAAAGCCATTGGCTATAAAATGACTGATTTGACAGGCATAAACCCTGCTTTATGTATGCACAAACTGCCCATGGTTGAAGAGTTTAAACCATCACGAGAACACCAGATAAAGTTAAACCCCAACCTCAAAGAGGTGGTTCGCCTTGAGGTCCTCAAGCTTCTAAAGGCAGGCATTATCTACCCAATTTCTGATTCTCAATGGGTAAGCCCAGTGCAGGTGGTCCCTAAAAAGGGGGGAACCACCGTTGTTCTTAATGACAAAAATGAACTGGTGCCCACTAGAACCGTTACAGGGTGGCGTATGTGCATTGATTATAGGAAACTTAATAAATCAACACGAAAAGATCACTACCCCCTGCCCTTCCTAGATGAGGTCCTCGAGCGCTTAGCTCATCAGAAGTTCTTTTGTTACCTCGATGGATATTCCGATTTTTACCAAATCCCGATACACCCGGACGATCAAGAGAAAACTACTTTTACCTGTCCTTTTGGGACGTATGCTTTCAGAAGAATGCCATTCGGGCTCTGTAATGCACCAGCTACTTTCCAAAGATGCATGTCTGCTATCTTTGCGGGATTGACAGAATCTATAATGGAGGTATTCATGGATGATTTCTCAGTTTATGGAGACTCCTTCGACAACAGTCTGCTCAACCTGGTTCAAGTTTTACAAAGATGTGAGGAAACAAACCTCATTTTAAATTGGGAAAAATGCCATTTTATGGTAACAGAGGGCGTTGTTTTAGGACACAGAGTGAGCGACAGAGGGATCGAGGTGGATCAAGCAAAAATTGACGTTATCGCGAAATTGATGCCACCAAAAGATGTAAAAGGGGTACATGCCTTCTTAGGACATGCTGAGTTTTACAGAAGATTTATTAAAGACTTTTCCAAAATAGCAAAACCCATGACGCAACTGCTGACCAAGGACACAGAGTTCAACTTCAACCAAGAATGTTTGCAAAGTTTCACAACTCTGAAAAATGCCCTGATTTCTGCACCCATACTACGAGCTCCAAATTGGTCACTACCTTTCGAAATCATGTGTGACGCGAGCGATTATGCCATAGGGGCCGTATTAGGGCAAAGAATCGACAAGAAACCCTATGTTATATACTACGCATCTAAAACGCTGGATGAAGCACAAAAAATTACACCACTACAGAAAAGGAATTTTTAGCTGTCATCTACGCGTTCGAGAAATTCCGCTCATACCTGATAGGAGCTAAAGTCATTGTCTACACTGACCACTCCGCTATACGATATCTGATTCAAAAGCAAGATGCAAAACCTAGACTTATCCGCTGGGTACTAATGCTTCAAGAATTTGATTTAGAAATTAAAGACAAAAGCGGAGTGGAAAACGTCGTCGCCGATCATCTCAGCCGTATTAGAGTCGAGGATGAAGACAAAGTACCTATCCAAGATTCCCTCCCGGACGACCACCTAATGAAAGTCTCCAATGGATTTCCCTAGTATGCCGACATTGTCAACTATTTGGCAACAGGAATCATTCATCCGTCCGCATCCTATCACGACAAAAAGAAGTTCATTCACAACGCTAAGCAATATTTCTGGGACGAGCCCTATCTTTTTCGCTTATGCGCAGATGGACTCTTTCGTAGATGCATCCCAGAGACGGAAATCACTTCGGTCCTTGAGCACTGTCACTCAGGCCCCACTGGGGGCCACATGAGTTCTAAGAAGACAACCCTCAAAGTCTTGCAATCTGGCTTTTATTGGCCCACCATCGCAAAAGATGCACATGAATACGTGCAATCATGCGACAAGTGCCAACTATCTGGAGGGATAACCAAAAGAAATGAAATGCCATTGAACATATGGCAAGAAATCGAACTCTTCGATGTATGGGGAATAGATTATATGGGCCCTTTCCCCTCATCTTATGGATTCATGTATATCTTGGTTGCTGTGGATTACGTTTCAAAATGGGTAGAAGCTCTACCAACCACTTCTTGCGATTCAAAACCGGTAATCAAGATGTTCAAAGAGATAATATTTCCCAGATTCGGCGTCCCAAGAACGATTATATCTGAAGGCGGATCACATTTCTTGGAACGGAGCTTTGAAGCCTTATTAAGAAAATATGGAGTCAACCACAAAGTTTCTACACCATATCATCCACAGACATGTGGACAGGTTGAAGTCTCCAATAGGCAAATTAAAGCTATCCTGGAAAAAACTGTCAATCGGCACCGCACCGATTGGTCCACCAAACTATCTGACGCTCTATGGGCTTACCGTACAGCTTTCAAAACACCCATCGGAACAACACTGTTTCGATTAGTGTATGGGAAGTCTTGCCATTTGCCAGTTGAATTAGAGCATAAGGCTTGGTGGGCCATTAAGCAACTAAATTTCGATCTCAAAGGTGCTGGTGAATTCCGACAACTTCAACTCCAAGAGTTAGAAGAGCTACGAATGACAGCCTACCACAACGCAAGAATCTACAAAGAACAAACTAAGATGTGGCACGATGGCCACATAAAAAGAAAAGATATAATCGTCGGAGACAAAGTCCTCCTATTCAACTCCAGATTAAAAATGTTTCCTGGAAAACTACATACTAAATGGTCGGGGCCCTTTACAATCAAACATATATACCCGATAGGAGCTGTCATTATTTTTGACGATAATGGAGGAGAGAGGATCGTAAATGGCCACAGATTAAAAAAGTACCACACTCCGGCAGACAAGTTATCAAGACAAACCATAGAGATTCATGACCCTATAAAGTCAGCATAGCCGGAGCAAAATCTTGTCGAGCCAGCGACGTTAAACCAAGGCGCTTCTTGGGAGGAAACGCAAGGCCTGAGTATCACCTTCCCTATTTTTTCTAGCCTTTTCTTTTGTTTTTAAACACCCTTTTGTTTATCTTTGATTTTCCTTTTTCTTTTTCTTTCTTTAAATCCAAAAATACATAAAAATCCACATGATCTTGAGGTCAAACAGTCTCGAGACCGTTTGGGCCCTCGCGGTCTCCAGACCGTGAGGCCCCTCGCGGTCTCCAGAGCACGAGGCCCCTCGCGGTCTCCAGACCGCGAGGCTCCTCGCGGTCTCCAGACCGCGAGGCTCCTCGCGGTCTCCAAACCGTGAGGCTCCTCACGGTCTCCAGACCGTGAGGCTCCTCGCGGTCTCAAGACCTTGAGGCTCCTCGCGGTCTCAAGACCGTTTGGATCCTCGCGGTCTCAAGACCGTTTGGATCCTCGCGGTCTCAAGACCATTTGAGCTCTCTCGGTCACCTGACCGAGAGGGCTCCTAAAAACCTATAAATACTTTCCCCCCACCTACGTTTCCCTATTCTTGATTCCCGAATTCTTGAACTCTCCTATTTCATTATGCTCTGAGCTTCGTCTCTACACTCCCGCACGTCGTTGTTTCAAGTGCTTTGCCGAAGACTCGGCTTCGTCGCCGTCGTTCTTGACTTCGTCGTCGTCGTTCCTAGCTCGTCGTCGCTCTCGGCTCGTCGTCAGCTCTGCAGCAGCTAGCCCTTCGCCGACCCACTGACCGCAACGATAGGTTGACGCATCACCGTTTACAACTCGCGTTCGAGCTCCTTTCCACCGTTGTCGCCATCATCGTTTCCGCAGCTCTTAGCCAACGAACGGCCGCACGGTTCGTCTCCCGCATGGTTCGTCTCCCTCGCGGTCTCAAGACCGTTTGGATCCTCGCGGTCTCAAGACCGTTTGGATCCTCGCGGTCTCAAGACCGTTTGGATCCTTGCGGTCCCAAGACCATTTGGATCCTCGCGGTCTCAAGACCGTTTGGATCCTCGCGGTCTCAAGACCGTTTGGATCTTCACGGTCTCAAGACCGTTTGGATACTCACGGTCTCAAGACCGTTTGGATCCTCGCGGTCTCAAGACCGTTTGGATCCTCGCGGTCTCAAGACCGTTTGGATCCTCTCGGTCTCCAGACCGTGTAAGCCCAAACGGTCTCAAGACCGTTTGAGTCCAAATGGTCTCAGGACCGTTTGAACTAAATCAAGCTAATAAAACTCAAATTCAAAATAATTTTACTTTGTTATAATTTCAAAATTTAAGATTTCTAACTTTTGTTTCTTATCAATTATTTCAGAATGACTTCACCTGCTAAGCAAGGACCAACAGACGCTCCCTTCTGGACAAAAGAGAAGCTCATTACTGAACGAGAAAATCTGCAAAGCATAGTTGACGACTTCAAAAGGACTGGAAAAGTCCCAGCAGAAGTGAACCTGACTGCTGTCATGAAGGACATCAAGCGAATCAACCGCTGCCTAGATGAAGAACCTTCTGACGAGGAGGTCGAAGAGACCTCATCCGACGAGGCCTCCGAATACCAGGCTTCCCCTGAGAAAGAATCACCCACTACCAAATCTAAGGGGAAGAGATTGGCTCAAGAACTGACAACTGAGCCAACATCTAAGAAGAGAGCCAGGAAGCAGGTCCACCCTGCCTCTGCAAGGGAACAAATCCTAGCAGGGTGCATCCCACCATCCTCCACCACCGCCACCAACCCTGCCACAATAACCATTCCTATTTTTCCTCCCATCACCACCACAGCACCACCACCCGAAAACCTTCATCTCCATAACATCCCCTCCATCAGCCAGCTCCTTAAACCAACAAAGTATGTCTGCCCCAGCATACTTATGAAGATGGGGATCTATCACAAAATCCTCACTCTTCTTGATAATTCTAACCTCTCTTGGCTATGCTTTGTAGCCGAAATCTCTTACACCGAGCCAACTACAGAATTCTTCACCTACTTCAACAAAGAAGTGGTGGACATCATGCATCAAGCAAGGGACGGGGGTGACCGCAGAATAACTACTAGAATCTTTAACAATGAGGTGGTCATCACCGAAAATGTTCTGAACGAAATTTTCATCGACAATAAAGACCAGCTGAAGAAAGCCAAAGCTACTGGCACAGACCACCCCGGGTTCAACAAGCATACCTTCTGAAGTCATTAACGGGGTTACCAACCTTCGATGCAAGGGCAAGCAAGGCCTCCAACGTTCATTCTGGCCTAGTGCGCACGTTACACAAAATTATCGTCGGCGCACTTTTCCCCAGATCCGAAGGAGGAAATGTTCTTATATCCGACCTTTTTGTCCTCTGGTCAGTCCTCAACGGAATGCCTGTCAACATTGGATGCCATATGCTGCTCAAGCTATCAGCCTTCGCCCTCGGGAAAGAAATCTGCACGGGTGGTCATATCACATCTATCATCAAATATCTTAAGATGGATAGACTTCTACCCAAATGCAGCCCAATAAAAGGCGACATCCTTACCAACGAATAGACACTAAAGAACTCTTACATCTTAAAGGATAAGGATGGAAGGCTGAACTACGTGTTCTGCCCCATAAAATCTTCAAGAACCCTGCTTCCACTTTCAGAGCTTGCTGACTATGATAAGGACAAGCTCCTATTCAATGAAGACGAGATCGCCAAAATCATAGCTTCAGTCAAAGCCAGAGAAAAGAAAGCAAAGGCAGGGCAGGCAGAACTTAGTATAACTGCCCCGGCAGCTACAACAACAAAGCTCCTAGTCAAACGACCTTCCAGAAAGCTCGTAAAAGCTCATGAGCTGTCGGGGACACCTACATCGAAGCCTAACCATGAAACTGAACCCCCCCTCCCTGAAGAACATATTACATCCTCATCACTAGACTCTTTTATAATGAGTCTAAATGTTGAGCTCACTACCACCTCTCCACCCTCCATCACCCCAATATCTACCACCCCACCACCATCAACTACCCTTCAATCATCCTCCACTCCACCTTCCTCTACCACCCCCCCACCACCCCCACCCTTCTTCACTTCGGGCACCCCATTCTCCACCACAATGCCCGAATTCTCCTCCTTCACATCCACCGACTTTCCATCAACATTCCCGGATCCATTTCTCTCTTCGGGAATGCCACCATTTTTTCCACCCACCACCACCCCGACATCGCTGGTGACCCCATCTACAGTCACCACACAATTCGCGGGTCCATCAACAGTGCCTTTTTCGCATGACACTATCATTCCACCCCGACCCCAGCCACCTCACCCTTCGTTCACTGGGGTCCCTTATACTAACGTCGGTGCGGAATTCAGACGTCAATTTGACACCATCCGAAACCTCCTCACCGACCCATCTAACATTTTAAATTCTATTTTCTCATGTGTGCAGGGTCTAACTCAGCAGGTTGCCCAGATTGGCGAGCAGAACCGCGTCATGCCAGGCATCCAACAACGTCAAGATTCAGTGGCCAAGCAAGTCGACCACATCGACGGCCACTGCAACAACTTGCCCGAGTTGATCCAGGGAGTGCAACGCCAGCATGAAGTGTTGGCAACGCAAGTCGATCGGATCTCTGCGCAGACTCTGCCTCTGCCAGAGACCCTCCGCGAGCTGAAGCAGCAACAGCATGCTTTCATCACGCGCCTGGACGACATCACCACGACCCTCACGCAACTACATAATCGCCAGGAGGAGTCGTCAAATAATGAGCTTATTCAGTTAAGAGCTCAAGTAACCGACCTCTCAGCACGACTCCTCTCGGCCGAACAACGTTATTCAGATCTTAAAGAAACCCACGAAGCACTGCTCGAAACACACGAGCACGTGCAAGTAGCATATGATGAACTCCAATCCATCCATCGTCTGTGCAAGAAGAAAGCACAAAAGAAGACAACTGATGACGATGAAGATGATGCTGATGACGAGGAAGATTCTGACTCCTCCGCTGACTCAAACAAAAGTTCCTCCTCAGCTGATGACTCGGACAAGCCAGATGATGCTGGGGCAGGACCCATCCAAGGAGCAGAACCAAAACAACAACAAGATCACCAAACTGGTGATAACGATCACAAATCCCCTGCTCATACAGAGAATGTCAACATATACTTTGGGGATCAGTTTCTAAACTTTTCTGCGGGATCTTTGGGGGAGGCTGCCAAAGAAGTGGCTTTTGCTGAGTTCGAAAGATGCATTCAAGGAACCAGCACTACTGCACCAGCCACAACAGCCCAGCAAATCTCTGCACTTGAACCATCTGCGCCTGAACTTGAAGAATCAAAACGATTATGCCTAGACACTGATGAATATTTAGACACTCCTTCTGATTCTGATAAAGATTACGATCTACAGCGGTACATGGACAACCTGGAACAACCTTCTCCCCCCACACCGCAAGAGCTACCTCCGCCGCCACCTCTACCTAACAAAATGAAAGACTTAGACATGGCGGCCATCTCTACCTTAGACGCACAAGATATTTTCATCCTCAACACTATCGTAGATGATGCCAAAGCAGGGGAGTATGTCATTTATCAAAACACAAAGACCAGACACGATATGACGCGTGAAGATTTCCGGTCACTTCTTCGATCCCAGTCGCCGGTGAAGATGGCAATCTTTCGTACTCTCCTTGCCAACTCTATCGAGATCTACAAAAGTTCTCGGCGACAGCAACCGGTCCTCAACGCCTCACCCACACTGGGATTGTGCTTACTGTATAAAGAATTACAACACAAATCCATTACAAGGTTGCAAAGGGGAATCACAAGAAAAGCGAGATACATAACCGTGCCTTTCCAAGTCTGTAAACACTGGTTACTCATGATTGTGGACACTGTCGCCCGCGACGCCAAAGTGTACCATTTCTGTGCCAGTGACCTAAAGGTCGGGATAATAAATTTTGTCGGACTTGAAGTCGGGGAGGCACGGTGCATCCCTTTCCAGCTTCTCAAACGCATTTGGGCCGCGTGCCCTTCTCTTCACCAGGACTGGAGCTCCCCCTGGTTCCGAATTATTAACCCACAAGTCCAAGCCGCTGAAGGCTCTTGGGACAGCGCTTTCTACATCATACAACACATCCTAGCGCTAAACCAGCAGGTCCCTTTTACTGAACTAATCAATGAAGATTTCCACTCCCTACGAGGACGTTACGCCATGGAGCTTATTTGCGACAGACGTTTCTTCAATGACCCTACCATGGCGGCAGACGACGTCCCTCGTTATCTCTTTTCATCTATACAACGACCGCAGAGGAGACCTTTCAGACAAACTCTAGCGGCGTTGCAAAAAGAAAAACAACCATCCAATGTCACCAAGCAAAGCCAATGGAACCCTTACATCTTCAATCTGGATCCAGATAAAGGTGACAGTGATCTGATATCAGGGGTAGCCATCAAGACATCCTCATCACATATGGAATCCCAATCTGCCATTAAACCGTCATTTCCCGACTTCGACCCGGAGGCTTGCAAAACACTTTCAGATAACGAGCTCCGGCTAATAATGTCACGGCTATACGCCGAAAAAGACGAGCTGGTATATATCGACGGGGATATTTTAGTTATGGCAGATGCCCTCCATGAGACCCTACAATTCAAGGGTTCCATGTCTGTAAGTATAATGACCACCTATCAATACTTACTTGCACGTAATCACAGCACGATCTATATGGTGTCAGATTACATGAAGGATGATCTTCTCGGGCTGAAGAACTTCAGAACAAAGGAGTCAACCATCTCCTATCTCCAGCATACAACTCCGAAGTTCATCATGTTACCTTTCCTTCATCAAGAGCACTGGATGTTACTGGCAACCAACCTTCATGAAGGAACAACAATAATCTACAACAGTTCCGACAGCCAGTATGATCCAAAACAGAAAGCATACGCTACAACTCCAAGGACACCAACGGAGGAGGTGGCAAAGGAGTGTGCTGACAAATTACATGATCTTTTGGGTCAGCACACGCGGGCATATGACAGAGATCATTTCCAAGCACCAGCCTTCTGCCACAGATGCCCCCAGCAAATCAGAGAATCAAATGACTGCGGCTTCCACGTCCTCTATTGGATGTATACAATCCTGGCCCTCCACAAACCGGTAGAGGACATGATAGAGGTGGATTACCACGCGCTACGAGGGAAGTTCGCCGCCAACTTACTCAGAGCACATGGGGCTAATAAAGGATTAACTGACACCTAAATGCCCTTGTCCATGCATTTCTCAACCTATCACTTTGACACTCTGTGGACAGAGTGCGTGATAAGTTAGGGGGGGAGTGCACCGGACAAGGGCGAGGTATCATTTCTACTTCAACCTTTCTATTTTTCCCGCTTATCTTTAGACTTTTTCTAATAATTTTGTCTCAATAAAATAACTTTAAAAGTATAACTTTCACCCTGGAAAGAATCACCCCTAGCTAAGTTAGAGATAAAGTAGCCCTAAAAAAAAAATAAGGTTAGCATACAGGCATGAAATGGCGAATCCATAAATTTCATTCACTTTTGGTTTCTATACTTTTACTTCAATTCTATCTTAGACTCTTCACAGGTCAACTTCAGGGCCAAAGCAAACCAAAAACTCTCAAAGTCAAGAGGGAAATCAGGGAAATCCAAAGTCAAGAAATCTCGTGAGCGGACCACCCATTTCAAAATAAGTGCATATCAGGAACCCTAAGAACAGATTTCTTCTTTCAATAAAAGAGGCTTGGCCGCCCAATCAAAAACCTTAACAAAACCCACTTCCCAAGCCTGTGAGATTTGAATAAAAGCCAGAGTGTTGAATAAAAACATGAGAGTTGTGCCACGCATAAGGACCCATATGAAGAGCCAATAAAGATCTCACCCGGCCGGTACATACAGCTGCCCTCATGAAGGAAGATGTGTCGTGCCCGGTAATGAGATCCTAAGGTTTCCTAATATATGAAAAGGCTGATAAAAGAGCTCACCCGGCCGGTACATCCAGCTGCCCTCATAAAGGCAGATGTGTCGTGCCCGGTAGTGAGTCTCTAAAAAGCATAGACAACCCTTCCCACTGAAAGGGGAAGTTACACAATAAGCCTTTTAAGCCAGCCCTCATACCCACTCTAGCTACCGGTAGGTTTCTCTAAAGAAGTATAAAACTGATTAGAGTCGATGATATGCACAGAAAGGTGGTCCCAATGCGAGATTCACAATATTAAAGGAACCTGAGATCCACGCAACTTTTGATACTCGAAAGAGTTAGTGTAAGGATAAGCCCCAATAAGACCTCGGTAGATCTCTAACCTAGAATTGAAGCAAGAGTATGGAAACCTTAATCAAATAAAATCGCCTCGCCCTTACATGCCTCAGCTCTATCTAACTTGAGAACAAGCTAGACTCTAAGTTAGGGGGGGTGATAACCTCCCATTTTGTGACGTTATCTTATCAGTTATCTTTAGTTTTCCATACTCTTTCTTAGATAAACTAAATAGAATCATTAAACTTTCTTACTTTATTTCAGATACATCAATAAACTAACTTTTCTCATCTTTCCATTACAGAAAACACAAAAAAAATTACAAAGACTCCTCACGGTCTCAAGACCACGAGAAGCCTCACGGTCCCAAGACCGCGAAAAGCCTCACGGTTCCAAGACCGCAAGAAGCCTCACGGTCCCAAGACCTCGAGAAGCCTCACGGTCCCAAGACTGCGAGAAGCCTCACGGTCCCAAGACCGCGAGAAGCCTCACGGTCCCAAGACCGCGAGAAGCCCCACGGTCCCAAGACCGCGAGAAGCCTCACGGTCCCAAGACCGCGAGAAGCCTCACGGTCCCAAGACTGCGAGAAGCCTCACGGTCTCAAGACCGCGAGAAGTCTCACGGTCCCAAGACCGCGAGAAGCCTCTTGGTCTCAAGACCGTTTGGGCTCAACTTGAGCCGATAAATAGGACCTCAAGGGTCACTTCAAAAGGATCGAATTTCAAGACGTCCAAAGGCTGCCTCTCCAGATCCAGAGCACTCTGGTCTTCCGTCCACTGCCCCAAGGCTGCCAGTTTTGAGATCCGTGCCCATCATCAAGCTACCTTCTCTCTCTTCTTTCTCTCTCTTCAACAAAGAAGGTGGGAAGAGAAGATCCTTCATCAAAGCAACCACGAAGTGCGAAGATCGTTGCTCTCTTCACCAAGGGTTCAACCTTCCCTCCTTCTTGGAGATGACGTTCTTTCTCTCTCTTCTCGCCTCCTTCTTTGTCATGAGTGAGTAGTTTCATTCACTAGGGTGCGGGGAGTAGCCCCGCTACCCATGTTTTCATTTCATGCGATGTAATTCAATAACTTGTAATAGAGATACTCTTCTTTTCAGTTTGACTTCAATCGCTTAATGAATACTAGTTGCTTGATCAATCAACTTGTGTTACATATTGTCTTTTGGTATAAATTGTCTATGTTTGTACCCTTAGATCTGAATATCGATTGAATGTTGGTTATGGATGTATGTAGTCACCATATGTCTGTTTCGGTGTCTAGAAGTGTTTTCATGAGTGGAGTAAACTCACCCCCATTGTTGCACTTTCATACTATGAAATGGAATCAGTTGACGTATGGAAGTGCAACCTTGGTAAGGTCGAGGAACACATTTTATGAAGGAGTAATGCAAAGCAGGTGACCATTCATTATGGAATGGCTGGCATTGCAATACTCCACACTTCTCGTAGCTAGTTATCCGAAAGGAAGCTAGGACTAGAAGATACTAACTGATTTGACTCTCTTTGCAGGTTGTTTTATTATGCTGCATGTCTTGATCCATGTGTAGTAGTGTGAAACCCGATAACATCCTAGTGGCTTTTAATCATTGTTCACAACCTTAATCTCTACTTTCCTTGCACTTAGTTCAAAACCAAATCAAACTTTCGATCTAGATATCAACTGTTAAGTAGTTAAGTTCGACTAAAAACGTTTTCCATCTTGATTTTATCGAGACCGTTGTCCCGAGGATTCGACCCTTAACTATACTACGATAAGACTTCCGCGTGTCTTAGCACACGTGGGTGGAGTTCTTACCATAGTACTAGCAAGGCTAAACTTAGGGATTCATCATCTCTAGGATTTTTAGTGGTGTTGCAAAAACTCCATCAACCACTCAACACTATATCGGACAGCAACCCTACCAACCTATGTCGCCCAAGGCACAAAACAAAGGCACCTACAGAGATAACAACTAAGCACCATATCGGCCAAGGGGATAACACCTACTAGGAGAAAGGATCATCTCAGTCAAGGCATATCTCCCAAGGTAACCAATAAGATCAAGATGGTCATATCGGGCACAAAGCCAACCAAATTCAACATGACCACATCGGGAAAAGCTAAACCCAAGGTGAAGGGTGTCGGACAACATCACCATAAAGGTGTATAGTGCAAGGAACAAAGGTTCATCTCAGCTTGGTCATCACTAACCTCAAGATCACCATCATAAAACCCTAATAGATCAAGAGATTTGGCTCACCTCTCAACAAATAAGAGAGAGGGGTTTTGCACAACCTCCATCACATATCTCGGTCGACATGATAGATCATTTCCATATCAGCTAGGCTCCCAACCTCTACTAGGTCAACATCCAACGAAGGCTCACCTCTCTAATCCATTGTGAGAGAAGAGTGTTGCCCAAGCAACTAGACTATAGACTCACCTCTCAACAACCAAGTGAGAGGAGTGTTGCCTATACCACTAGAGTTGAACTCACTTCTCAAGACCAAATGGAGAGAAAGGAGTTTTGCCCAAGAAACTCCATACATATGGTTCGGCCACCAAGGTTAAGAGCACACCAACAACATGAACATATATCCACAAGATCAAGATACCATCTAGAGCAAGAAATATATCTAATAAGAAGCATATCCAACAAGATACATGGTTGATCAAGGTGAAACATAATATGCAACAAGAAAAGGAAGTAGTATAGCTAGGTTTAGGAGTTATATAACCCACCTTAAGAAAGCCCCAAGCTCCTAGAACTAAGCTCCCAAGCTCAAGCACCACCTTCGTCCACCTTAAGAAGAAGAACAAGGCACTCTAGGGCTCCACCACCAATAGAGGAAGAAGAAGACTCCAAGGATAAGGAGGAGGATCAGCCACCAACTTGCAAAGGAGATGTGTCACCCACCAAGGAAGGAAAGGAAGCAACACCAACTAAAGGGATCCTAAGCAAGATATAGGAGAGGCATATATAGAAGAGGGTGAAGGAGAAAACAAGGCAAGGTGTCTCCCACCTAGGGACACTTGTCCATGGGAAAAATCCACCTCCTTATCTCACCCCATACACATGTCCAAGGCAATTGCAACATGCAAACATTATGCACCAAGTGTCCAAAAGGGTGGTGGCACAAATGAAGCCAGAGGTCAAGGATGGTCAAAGGCCGACACACCTCATGGGTGATACACTCTCTTTCCCAACACAGCCTCATGGACGACACAACCATGGTCGATACAAGGCTCCCAAACACATCCTTGCTCGATACAAGGTCCATCAAGGCAAGGTAAGACCCAAATAAGGCAAAACAAGGCCCAACAAGGCTCAACCAAGCTCAAGGCAACTCAAGCAATGAGCCCAACCCTTCCTCTCAACTCTAGAGGAAGAAAGGAGAGAGAAACACCTCTTAGGGTGACAAACCTGCTCATCAACCATAGACTTGGGTTATTTGTAAGTAGCACCACCAACTCTCAACAAAGCACAAGCAACCTTAATCACCACTAGAGGTGATTAGCAAGCAACTAAATACAAGGTTTAGGCAAAGCAAATAGGATAAGCCCAAAAAGGAGGTCAGGGTCCTTACAAACATGGTCCAAAACATGGAAACTACTAACCATCAAAATCTTGATGACCATAGTGAGTTCAAATCTTAGTGACCACCATATCTCAGAACTTCATCGACCACATAAGGGTGGTGAAAACTTAGAGACCATAAAGATGCAAAACCACAACAAGGTTAATGCCATAGATTGCCACAAGGAAGTCAAGAAAAATTAAACCAAAACCAAACCATCAAGTTGATATACAAGGAGGAAATGTTTCTTGAAACCATAGAAAGAAACCATCTTTTAAGAGAGAAAAAGCTACCATTTTCCACATGCAAACAAGGTCTAGGATTACCACTCCCATTAAGAAAAATATGGATAAGAGTTAGGATTCATCTAAGAGGGAACCCTACTCAAGAACTATCATGTAAACTCAAAACTAAGGACAAGATATCATCTTCCTAATTGGAACCACGTTTCTAGGAAAAAAACATGTGCATGCAAGATAGAAGTATGCAATAATTGTAGAGAAATCTATATAACTCACCTTAGAGATGATGTAGAAACTCCAAACAGAGAGGTAGCTTGAAGGGAAGAAGGTAGAAACACTATATTGAGCACTCCTTTAGGCCAAGCTAACTGCTTCTCCAAAAAGAGAGCAAACACTAGGTCAAGGAAGTAAGAAAGAGATGTTTTTCAAGATCTAACTCAAGCACTACCATGGAACACAATGGGTTCATCCAAGAAGAGAAAGAGAGAGGGTAGGGAAGCAAGGAAAATGAAGGTATATAGAGAGAGAGATCTCACTTAAAAAGACCAAGAAGAAGAGCAAGGAAGCTCTAAACGATCATAACAAGGGTAGATCTGAACCCTAGATCAACATGAAAGGAAGATCAACCAAGCCCTTCCAAATTGAGCTCCTTCTTCTCCACCAAGCAGGGGGGACGAGTTCCAAGAGACCAAGGTAGAAAAGAGAGGAAACTAGGTGTGTAAAAAGGTTGTTTGCATGCAAAGTAAGAGGTTTATAGAGAATAGGGTTGGAAAGAGACAGAAAGAGGGCTAGTTGTCATGCTAAGCATTCTAAATGTTCAAGAGATCTCCTCCATGCATGCACCACACTTAACCATGCAACTAGGGTGATCATAATAAGTAAACCAAATGACCAACCTTGTCTAGAATAAGCAAATGACCACTAGGATCTTGGCTACCAAGAGATCAGAAATCCAAATTGTAGCTAACCCTTGGTTTGTTGGTGACCAATGTGTTAGGAACCTTCATCGACTGCCAACCCTAGGTTCACAATGAAACATTGGTGACCTCCAACACTAGAGGGAACACATACAACTTTGGTGACCGAAAACACAAGGGGGTTCATGAATCAACACACTCTAAGGTCAACTAACAACTTAGGTCATCCATTCAAACCCTAATCTCATCATGAGATGCCACCACTCAAACCAAGGTGATGACAAGGTGCCCCACAACTCAACCATATCAAACACGATGTGGAAACATGTGAAGCACAACAAGCATGTGAAAAGTTGAACGAAAAAAACCTAGAAGTGTGTAAATTGCAATTCGGTCCGAAGCATACACATAAATACATAACTAGCTCAAACAACATCCAAACAAGACCAAACTTAACACATAAGCTTGTCACATGATATCAAAAATATCAAAAATTTTTATTAAGGTTTTAAGAATATGATTATGCTAAGAAAGTAGCTTGAACCAAAAAGTAAGGTCAGAGGTCTTACAACCATAAACTCCTAACAAGGATTTTTCCCTTGAAATCCTACGAAAGAAAAGATGGATACTTCTTACACATATCATACTCTAACTCCCATGTGGCTTCCTCCACACCACAGTGGTACCACAAAACCTTAAATAACTCTATATGCTTCTTCTTCAACTTCTTCACCCTCCTATCCAAGATCAACACATGACCTTCACAATATGACACGTCCTCATCTGAGAAGAATCTTCTTATCTCCTTGGAAGATCCATGAAACATTTCTATCTCAGAATGTCACCACCTTGGAACTATAGTACAAAACAACCTTATACTTCTCCAAGGTATCCATCCCTAGGATCACATCAAATCCATGCATGTCAAGTGGCATAAGATCTAATTGAATTCTACATGTTGAGAAAGAAAGAACAGAAGATGGACACACCTCCCGCAACTCGGCAGAACTAACTAAAGGGGTTTCTAGCCAAAGAATATCAAATCTACTACAAACATGTAGATTACAACTACTTATAACCTCTCTGGTGATAAAAGAGTGTGTTGCACCCGGTTCAACCAAAATAGAAATGAAAGAAGAAGTAGATAATTCATAATGAAAAAGTTCCATCTAATTAGTCATGAGCCGTGGATTGACCACTCTATACGATTGACTCATAACATAGAATCTAGTCATCATATGCTGTCTTCCTCATTCTTTGCTAGCTAATCGGGATGACCCCACCTACGATGCTTGACGATGTTCTCTACCACAACTACACTTCTATAATGTTTCTACTGGGAACCTCACTGACTCTGCCATAGCTGTTATGTCACTTCTTCATCCTTCATAGGGCACCACCCTATATGCCCCACTTCCCACACTTGTGAAAAGTCCTAGAATCATATTGCAGCCTAGACAACCTTTCACCGACATAGATTTTTTACTGCATGCTCCTACTAGAGGAAAACTATGACCTTTGCCCTTGCTTGAGGACCACTGTAATAACACTCCTAATCTCAGCTCTGAGAAAGATGACCTTTTTTGTGAATGAGGTGAAGAAATCATTGGCTTCATGAAGCCACTAGATGAATTCCCCTAAAACTGAGGTGGCCTCTGCTTAGTGTTGGCTTCACACTTCTCGATAGAAGACCTCTCAATGCTCCACACTAACTCCACAAAGGTAGAGAACCTCTTTTTGTTTACAAAAGTGGACTCTATTGTCGACAACTCCATGCTCAGACCCTTCTTGAACCTCATGTTCCTCTCCTTTTTTGTCGCCGCCATATGAGGATAGAACCTCAAAAGCTACATAAACTTCACTTCATACTCATAGATGTTCATGAAATTGTGTTGTAGCTTCTCAAACTACACCGTGTTCTCATCCAGATATGTCTCTGGGAAGTAACGGCTCACGATCTCCCACTAAAAGTTTTCTTAACCATTCACAAATTTGGGTATCTTCTCCTCCTTTACGACCCACCAGTTGCCAACATTCCCTGTAGTAGATAAACAATGTGCTTCACCTGATCCTCTTTAGGGATATTGAGGATTTTGAATGCCTTCTAAAGATTCATCATCAACATATCACCATTACTCGGGTCTGATGTACCCACATACTCGATGGGTCCAACATGTCTCAGCCACTCAATCATCTTTCAGGATCCCTGAGATTCCACATTAAGAATAGCTTCCATAGCTTGTGGTATGGGATCTCTATTCGCTATGTGTGTAATCATTGCCATGGGTTGTCCAAACATGGACTGAAAGGCATGATTGGGTATGGATTCAGGGTCAAACTGAGGCACCGCGGGCTACTCCGGCCCCGTTTCAGGCACTCTATCTTCTTGTTCCTGCCTCCTAGCGCTACCTCCTAGCATGACATTGCTATTGTCTCCACATTCTTCACATTCTCCATACATATCTACAAAAGCATAACCTATAATCAGATATGTTATATAATCAGATATGTTGGATTACATAAGAACAGACACAAACCTAAGTCCTATGTCCCTATAGGCTCAACGGACCTAGAGCTCTAATACCAACCCTATAATGTGGCAACCTGCCACGGTAAATGAGATTACTCAAAATAAAATATGTGTTCAACTACTAATTAACCATATTACTAGAAAAATAGATAAATTAAAACCAATTCCAACATTACTATCATGTTTGAATATATTACATATAGGTCCAAAAACTTCAATGTCATCACATACCATATCAGGTATTTACATATTTTTCCTGGTGAACTTCGCCACAACCTGTATGCAAAAAATGTTTCACATATACAAGCCATATAAAAAACATCTACATATGGGCAAAACTTGAGTCGATGTACATTATCTACAAAACAATTCCTACCCAAACTTGAGAGTACAAGGATGAATCTAGGACTCTACTAATAACTATTCAACCTTATGCTTCTACTGCTCACCAATATGCTCTTCCTCAACACCGCAGACCTGACCACATCATTGATTACCACCTTAAAAGATGTGGTGACCTAAAAGGTGAGACCCATGTTCTAGAGAGAGACATAACTCTCAATTAACGATTATTGATTGCAACCAATAACATTATCACTAACAGATCAAGCATGTCAAACCGATTTAGCAGGTTAAGCAAGTTGATCATATTAAACATACTAAGCCAACTAAATAGATAGACATAGAAATAGGTAAAACTATCAAGCATATTAATGGACAAGTAAGAATCTCATCTACAAAAAAGTTAATTTCTCTTTCTACATTATCTAACAACTAAGTAGTATAAGAAACAAGGCAATGGTTAACATCCAATGTGAGGCGTGCTTAACACTAAACAAATATACTACATAGCTGGATCACATTTTTTTAAGCCATGAGAAGTTTCATGTATACCACTCAGACTCCAATTGACCACTACTAAGTTGAAATAAGTGCCAAACAAGATCTAGGAGTGTCAGGCTCCTAAGATCTCATCTGTCCTAGTTCGGTGCAAGTCATCTGCAATGACATATATAGTCAAACTACAAAATAGCCTAGTCTGCCCTTAGTTTATAGGTCACAACACTAGTAACCAGGGTATACAAACCCTATCATCTGAGGTACAATTGCATCTGTCCTTAATCTCATGATATGCACAAAACTTGAGATACGACCACAGTTGTTATCCTATTGAGGTATGACTACAACCATACTCCACAACCTTGGGATCATAATGACAAGGACACACAATCTCAAGCACCCCATATACTTAACAATATGCACTCTGACTTTCCCTTAGGAATACTTGTTTCACCATCCAGCAAGTCTTGACACTGGAATGAATCTATGGCACAAGGCACTACATGATTAGGGTCTCACTTGATTACTTAATTTCTATTGGGTATATTTTATCTGCATCAATCAAGTTAAAACAAGTCCTAAAAGTGTTCTACAAAAATAGGGTTATATTGCAACTTCAGAAGATATAAAATGTATAAAACATAATGTTTATCACATCATCGCATGGTACTATTCCATTTCCATACACGTAGCCATACTCATCATCATACCATCACAAGATTTCAAATCCTTGTCACATCATGAGGAGGATAACACCTCAACTAGGCTCAGTCATGCCCAAAGGTCATTAGACCATTCACATTGTTCCCGACAAGAACATCATTATCTTTCTATGCCTCATCAAGGCTCCTCATACCATGACCGTACACAAGACACTTAAGTTGGTGCAACATCAAATATAAGATCTGTGATGTTCATATGACATCCAATCATAGTTATAATGACATATAGCAAAAGAAAGTACTCCATCATCATACTAATTACACAAGAGGCTATGTACCATAATCATTTACTTGTATTAGGGTTAGGTTCATGAGAATAATTGAATTAACATTATAAAACAACACTTTACTAAAACCATAGGTTTGTATTCATTCGAGGGCAAAGGTAAGACCATTAGACCATGTGTAATCAAGCACTAATTAATTAGGGTTACTTAATCAAAACACCATCATATTGTGAAAGAATAATATCAACAATCACTAATTATAAGTTGTGAAACATAATGACCATGGAGCCTGGAATTCTCATCAACCACTAAGGTTCAGAGATGTTATCAACTGCTAAGGTCAAGGGGGGTTGGTGACCTCTAGGGTTACCAAACACTGGTGATCGACGATGACATAAAACTTGGTGACCGATTGAAATCACAACTCTGGGCGACCACTATGGATCAAATCCTTCATAGACCGCCAAAAGGTTCAAGGCTTGATGACTGATGATGATCTCAAGGATGTTAGTGACCAACATGGTCCATAACTTGATAACCACTAAACATCAAAATCTTGGCAACCATAGTGGGTTCAAATCATAGCGATGACTATAGCTCAGAACTTCATCGACCACATAAGAGGTGTTAAAACTTAGAGACCATGAAGATGCAAAATAGAAACAAGGTTAATGCCATCTATTGGCACATGGGATCCAAGCAACACTAAACCAAAACCAAACCATTGAGTTCAAATACAAGGAGGAAAATCATCTATAAACCCTAGAAAGAAACCATCTTTTGATAATGCAAAAGCCAACATTTTCCACATGAAAATAGGGTTTAGGACAACCATTCCTATTAAGAAAAACATGGATAAGAGTTAGGGTTCATCTAAGAGGGTACTCTACTCAAGAACTATCATGTAAACTCAAACCCTAGGTCAAGATATCATGCATGGAACAATTTTTTTAGGGTAAGATCATGTGCATGAAAAGTAGAACTAAGCAATAATCATAGAGAAAGTTATATAACTCACCTTAGAGATGATGTAGAAGATCCAAATAGAAAGGTAGCTTGAAGGGAAGAAAGTAAAAACCCTAGCTTGAGCACTCCTTTTGTCCAAGCTAGCCCTTTCTTTAAAAATAGAGAAAACCCTAGGTCAAGGAAGCCAGAACGAGTTATTCTTCAAGCTCTAACTCAAGCGCTACAATAGAACACCATGGGTTCATCCAAGTAGAGAAAGAGAGAGGGTAGGGTAGAAAGGAAAACAAAGGTAAAGAGAGAGATATCCATTGCCAAGACTAAGAAGAAGAGCAAGTAAGCTCCAAACAATCACAAGAAAGGTCCATCCGAACCCTAGATCAACATGCAAGGAAGATCGGCCAAGCCCTTCCAACTTGATCTCCTTCTTCTCCACCAAGAAAGGGGGACGAGAACCAAGTAACCAAGGTAGAAAAGAGAAGAAACTAGGTGTGTAAATAGGTTGTTGGCATGCCAAGAGAGAGGTTTATATAGCATACGATTGGAGAGCGGGAGAAAGAGGGTTATGTGTCATGCTAAGCATGCCAAATGTCTAAGAGATGTCATCCATGCAAGAACTACAGTTAACCATGCAACTAGGGTGATAACAAAAAGAAAATAAAATCACCAACCTTGTCCAGAAAAAGCAAACAACTGCTAGGATCTTGGTGACCAAGAGATCAAAAATCCAAACGGTCGCTAACTTTAGGTGTGTTTGCAACCAAAGATAAGTTAGGAACTTTCATCGCCAACCCTTGGTGCAAAAGAAAAACTTGGAGACCTTCAACCCTACCACAACGCATACAACTTTGGTGACCGCCAACACAAGGGGGTTCTGCGGTCAACACACTCCAATGTCAACCAACAACTTAGGTCATCCATGCAAACGCTAATCTCATCAAGAGATGCCACCACTCGCACCAAGGTGTGACAAGGTGCCCCAAAGCTCAACCATATCAAACATGATGTGGAAACATGTGAAGAACAACTAGCCTATGAAAAATTGCAAGAAAAACCCTATAAGTGGGTAAATTACATTTAAGTCCAAAACAAGCACATGAACGCATAACTAGCTCAAACAATCTCTGAACTGGACCAAACTTGAAACATAAGATTGTCACATGATATCAAATCACATCACAAGGTTTGATTAAGGTTTTAAGCATATAATATGCTAATCAATAAGGTTCATCCAAAAAGCAAGCTCCAGAGTCTTACATCTGCAACAATAAACTATTCTCTCTTCTTCGCTGATGTAATTGAATTTACTACAATGGATGAGTATTTTCATCATGGGGATATGAGGATTAGTCCCATTACCCAAAGATGTTCTCTTTATTACACCTATTATTTTATTAACAATTATATGTTTGGAATCAGTTGTTTCATGCTTGTATTCTTCCCTGATCATCATGTTTATACATTTATCGGATCTTGGGTGTAGAGAACATTGGACTTAGGATCTAGTATATCGATTTATTCCTATCAAACCCTTGATGATAATTTTGGATAGGTTTTTTTGAGGTGATAGATGTATGGTGTCGAGTTAACACGACTGTGGGATTAGGGTGGTATCTATCCAGGCTTTAATCTTGAAGCCGAAAGGGGGATTTTTTTTTCTCGACAAATATATCATGCTTAATATTAGTGTAGTCATAGCGTGAATGATAGATAGTGGTGATGAAACTCATTCCACCCTATTGCTTCCATCCATTGATTTATCAACTGTTCATCTAGTTTTTTCTATTGCAACCTTAGTATGATTTAAAATCAACCTGCTGTGATAAACAATAGATATTTGTTATTTATATTGATCGATCGATTCTCAAATATGTTGTCCTTTGGATTTCAATCCTGAACTATAATATGATAAGATCAGTCCTCTTGTGGGCGATGATTATTGTAAATAGTGTGGGTTAAAACTTAGGGACTCTTACCTAGGTGAATTTTCCTATGCAATAACACTCCACATCACCCCCTAGGTTTCACACCATGTTAACAATGATGATAGAGATATTACAAGAAAAGAGAGGATTTTAGAAATACATTATTTCTACCTAATAATTGAAATAAGTGGGAAAACCTTTAATCTATAAGTGATTGGTGTTACCAAGACCATATAACCCCTTTTTCACATATATTTAGATTGAACCTAAGGCATGTAATACTCATCCTCTCAATATTCTAATAATGTATCTTGAACTAGAGTAGACTTGTAACATGCCATAATCTACACATATTGACTCCAGAAACACTAGTCCCTTGCATATGGAGTAAGATTGGGTGTTTAATCAATAAAACATAACGCATAAAATCTTAATACCATATGTTTACCATCAGTAACATTGGGTGTTTAATCACATAACATATCACAATACATGCCAAATGGACCTAAAAGCCTAACCATGGATTAGTATGTAATTGAGTTCATTTAGTATGTAATGCATGTAACATTGTTCACTAATACACACATAATGACTTAAATGTGCATAATAAGTAACCTAATGTGAATGAATATAGGTGAAGTTTCATGAAGGAAATAATGTGCTCAATACATAAAATGGAATAATAATGGAATGTTTCATAATGGTAAAGACAAATTGATGTGCTTTATATAAGTAAATATGGAATTAATGAAATTAATGAGTAAATAAGTAAAATAGGGAAACTTGTGAAAGATAATACACATTAGCACTCTTAAAAATGAGGTCAGGATAATATAATTTTGAATAATAAATGTTGATGATAAATGTTGATGTATAATAATAGATATGAGACAATGGAGTAAAACCCTAAATGTATTAGATGTCATACAAGATAATATTAAAAGGTAAATCGATGCTCAAAATTAAATGCCTTTGGTTCTAATTGGCAAAGATACACAATTTCAACACTATTGGATAACCCTAAATATCCCAATTTATGGGAAAGGATAAACCTAATATATACATTCCAAATATATATCAAACTATGGTTTTCGACCTTATTAATATTGAAATTTTGTTGTCACGTCATGTTTCCTGCTTGATCTACCTCATAAATGTAGTTTGAAATGGACTCAGGTTGTTGGGAAAGATAACAGACCCTTGTGTTTCTCCCTTACGATGTTCCTAATATTTTCAGGACATTATAGTCTATAATCTTTTCCTCCTCCACATCCCTTTTGTTCTCACTTTCTCAGCTCCATTATTCTTTTTTTTAACAGAGAGGTTATTATTTATCCTGCTCTCTAATGTAGGTTAAAATTGAGTTCATGGATACATCAATATCGATATGGAGCCAAACAGGCTTATTTCTAGAAAAGAAAAAGGGAAAATTAGATTGTGCAACATGCTTAGCCAGGGCATCTGCAACATTATTCAGGTTTCTAGGGATGAAGCTCACTTTTATCCTTGGTCCACTGCTCAAGAGCCTTTTCAGCCTGGCAATGTGTGGTCTCAGTTTGATAGGTGGAGTTGTTCCTAACTCCAGCAGCTGTACAGCTTGTTGTGAGTCTGAGCGAAGGTGGCAACTGCTCTAGTTCTCTCTTCTTACTAAGGTCACTATGATGAAGATTGCCTGCAATTCAGCTTCAAGCGCACTTGTTTCTATGGTTTGCTCCCCTAAACCACTGCAACATATCCCTCTGGGGTCAACGATGTGGATGCCTACTCCATAGGGTGTTGTAGGGTTGATATAAGAAGCATCTGTGAAGATGAATCAGGCACATTGATATGAGGTAGAGGTCTGACTGCCAGCTTGAATCACCCTACCATTAACGTTTTCCCTGGGAAGGTTAGCGACAGTGGCCGCTCTCACTTTGATAAAATTGGCGATCATTCTGGGATCTTTAGGAGCACCTAGGTGAAGATGATCCATGTGGCAAGACCAAATGTACCAGCATGCAATCGCTGTGGTAATGCATGTATGTGGGCCACTAGAAGGGCCATGAAGAACGAAAGAAATCCATTCTTTCTCAAAGAGGAGGAAGTGGTTTTGATCGATGCCAAGGGCCTACCAGGAGGCTCTGCTATAATAACAATCCCTTAGCGCATGCATGAGTGTGTCGGTTCCATTGCTACAAATGGAACACTGAGTATCTACATCAAAGTGACGACGATGTTTCTCTTCATTCGTGAGAAATGCGCGATGAAGGAGAAGCCAAAGGAAAGTATTAACTCTTGCAGGTAAAGAACAATTCCAGACCGAAGACCAATTTTTAGATATATCCACCTCTTTTCCCAGTCTGGACCAGGCATAAGCTGACTTTGTAGTAAACTCGCCAGAGTCGTCAAGCGACCAGCTCCAAAGGTCCTCTCCGGTATTATTATCGGGGGGAGGGATTGCATTGATGATAAGCCATACCACCTCCAGAATGTAGTGATGAATGAAGTCCCAGTCCCAGGTGTCCGGTGAGGGAGACATGGAAGCAACTTTCAGCTCGATCAGATTAGCTGGAGGTTGAAAGTTGGTGACAAGGTCATGGATCGTTTGCCCCATGAGCCAATTATCTGTCCAAACGTTGGTGGTGTTGTCGTTGTTGATGATACGATGACTCAGTAACTGAATTGAAGGAAGGTGTTTCCTAATGAAACCCCGAGCTGAGGAGTTGGGTTTGTTCTTGAAGGTGCCTGACCGCATATATTTCTCTGTCATGATACACACCCAAAGTTTGGAAGGGTGGTTCATGAAGGTCCAGACATTCTTGAGCATCAAAGCTTGGTTCTGATCGTGAGCATCCTTGATGCCCAAACCTCCTTTCTTCTTGCTTGAGGTGACTTTCTTCCAAGAAACCAACGAGGCTTTTTGATGGTCCCAATTACCACTCCATATAAAGCGCCTAATGTGACGATTGATCTCATCACATAGAGTTGGTGAGAGCTTAACTGTCTGCATTGTATATGTGGGAAGTGCCTACAGGGTAGAACGAGAAAGCATAATAAGGGCTGCTAGTGATAAGTGTCTCATAGTCCAGTTGTTCATGCGGTCCCTGATTGAGCTTAATAAGGATGCATGGGTGTCTTTATTAATCCGATGGTGGAGGATTGGAACACCAAGATACCTACCCAAGTCATCGGTCCACTAGAAATTAAGTTGTCTGTTGATAGATCTTTTCTCGGCAATAGGGGTGTTAGCACTGAAGAAGCAACGAGATTTTTCTAGTGAGATCATCTGACCTGAAGCTGCTGTGAAACGCTGTAGTATTTGATTCATTATCCTAGCCTGTGCTGGTGAGGCTTCACCCATAAGGAGGATATCATCTGCAAAGAATACATGGCTGAGGTGAGTGCCACCCCGTGTGAGGACCAAAGGCTTCCAGGCTCCTTCTTCAACCACAAGGGAAATTGCTTGACTGAGTCGCTCCATACATAGGACAAAGACATATGGACTTATGGGATCACCCTGCCTAACCCCCTGGGAGGGTTTGAAGGGCGCGAGGGGAACACCTTCCCATAGAATAGAGGTTACACCTTGAGTGATGATCTGCATGATGATGCTGCAGATGTTAGGAGAAAAGCCTGTGTGATTGAGTGTATCACTAATGAAGTCCCAATGCATTCGATCAAAAGCCTTAGAGAGATCTAACTTGAAAGCCTTAGAGAGATCTAACTTGACACGGATCATCCGTTTCTTGGTGGACTTCACCCGCATGGAGTGTATGACTTCTTGGACAAGGAGAACATTGTCAGTGATATGGCGACTAGGGATGAAGCTGGACTGTGTCGGTGAAATCTATGAGTTCAGAAAGGGTTTGATGCATTCAACCAGAATTTTAGAAACTATCTTGAAGCACCCATTCGTCAGTGAGATAGGCCGTAGATCGTTGCAACATTGTGGAACCTTGACCTTCGAGATGAGGACCATGCTAGCATCTGCCAGGGAGGAGTTGATTTTCTTGGAAGTGAAGATTGTTTTAATGGTTCTTGCCACTGAGTATTTGATAGTGTTCCAATTGGACTACAAAAATTCATTATGTACACCGTCTGGACCCGACGCCTTAGAGGGTGACATTTTGAAGAGAGTGGCTCTGATCTCCTCTAGCTCCGACAGGGCCTCCAGGCTGAGATAGTCGGAGGCAGGAATCACAGGGAAGACTCCCGGGTAAGCATTGATGTCTGCCGCTGATGGGGTAGATGTTGTCGTCAGAAGGGATTTGAAATACTGGGAGACCATGCATTGGATCTCGGCAGGTGATAAAATCCAGATACCAACTGTGTCTTTCAATTGAGTAATTTTATTGGTGTGGCGCCGAGCCGTGATAAAGGACTGGAAGAAGCGGGTATTGTTGTCCCCGTAACGAAGCTAGTCGATGTGCGCCTTTTTCTTCCAATCGGCCTCCTCACGCATGAGTAGTGTGGCGCATTGTTCCTGGAGAGCAATATAATTGTCGGAGAAGATATGGGGTTGGGAGAGGGATTGTACCTGACACCGCTCAATGTGATTCAGCAAGGTCCTCTTCTCCTTGTGATGTAGCTTCAAGCATTTGTCCTCCCACCGTAGAGCAGCCTTGCTGAAGGAGGCGAGGGCATCTTGGAAATTGGCGGATGAATCCCATTGAGGAAGAAGGCACGATTGGAAGCTGGGTATCAAGCGCCAGCTGGCCTTCATTTTGAAGATTTTAGTTGGAGATGATGACTTGCTCGCCAGGTTTGTAAGAATAGGGTGGTGGTCAGATTCGAATCTAGGAAGAGTGGCGACTGTGGCGTCCGGGAAGAGGTCAAGCCAGTGCTCGTTGGCTACGACCCTATCCAATTTTTCCTGAAGATCACCTTTCCAGAAAGTGAAAAAATGGTCGCTCGCCTTCATCTCAAGCAGGCTACAATTGAAGAGATAGTCATTGAAACGAGTGCTAACATTCTTATCAAAGTATCTGCCCCTGGACTTCTCAGAGACGTCCAAAATGGTGTTGAAGTCCCCCATGACAGTCTAGGCTAAAGAAATAAAAGACGAGAGTTCCTCCAGTCTGCTCCAAAGAAGGTGGCGCTTGATTGGGTTTGGACTGGCATAGACAATAGTTAGGAACCCAGTTTTATTCACCCGACAATGAATAAATTGACGATGGTTCACCAGAATCTCAATGTGGCATTTGTTACTGTCCCACAACAACCATATACCACCGGAGAAGCCAAGCACTTCAACCCGGTGAGAAGAAGGGAAACCAATTCTTTTAATAATTTTTTCAGCTATTAGACCACTGCTTCTGGGCTCCAGAATAGCAAGAATCTGGAGTTTGTGCAATCGTTTAAGGTCTTTAATGATGGGAAATTTTCCCTTGGAACTCGCACCTTGGACATTCCATCAACAAAGCTTCATTAAAAATGTCCAGATGGTGGGTGACTGGAGGTGAATTAATTGATGGCAGCCAGCAGTCCAACTGACTACTCGTTACCTTCCACAGAGTTATGCATCATTGCATCGGCCTCATCAGGGAGATCTGGTTCTTTGAAGACGAGTGACCGTGCAGCAGTACTAGAGGTTCCTAGAGAAACAACTTCATTGGTAGGATCTGTTCGTCCTTTTTTCCTAACTCTGTCAGGGCTACCGACAGTTTGGTAAACTACCCTTCGATTCTGCAGCATCACGCCACCAGGGCCACTGTGACGGCGGGGGGGGATGCGTTGGAGTTCCTTGTTCGGTGGCATATTGGCACCAAACTGAAACCTTAGGCCCGAGGTATCTACCTGCTCTCTGCCTACACACGTTTCATCATCATGGAGGATGACAGTAGTGTCGGATGTCACACCTTGCTTGGAAGCGGTGGTCGAATCAGGTTGCTTTTGGGTAGTTGGCGCTTTACCCTTTGCCTTATTTAACTCCCATTGTTTCTTCTTATTAACAACAGTTTCCCAATCCTCCTTGTCTTCAGAGACAGGAGTAGCATCCGGCTTGGATTCCTTTGCCTTGCCTTGTGGATTACCCTTGGTGGTGTCTGTAGATTTGTCTTTTTCCTTCTTGACCAGTTTGCGCCTATCTGGCTTCTGGACGTGGATGTCCATGGTGTACGTGACACTGGGCATGGGAGCCGGGATAGAGGAGGTGGCTAGGTCCGTCATGGGGGTTACAACGTGTATGCAGTCAGCGTCTGCATGACCGAGACGTCCGCACTTCATGCAAACCAGGGGTAGGTTTTCATATTGGAGGCGAAAGTGTTCGTTATTGATGAAGACGGCTGGGAGTAGAAGCTTCTTCGTTTCGACTTCCACCGCGACACGAGCAAATTTCCCTCAGTTACCTAACTCCGTGTTCGAATCCACCCTAATCGTCTTCCCCACCAGATCTCCGATCATGGAGAGCAAATGGCTCTGATATAGAAAGACTGGGAGATCTGAGATACGAAGCCAGACCACGAGTTTGTGTGGGATGGGATCTAAAGGTCAGAAAGAAGGGGACCAAGATTGCACAGAAAGGTAATTTCCAAAGACTGTCCAAGGGCCGCCAGTCATGGCCGTTAAATAGTCTCCTTGAATTACGAATTAGACTACGTAGTACCCCTGCTCTAGATCTATCACACGGAAGTGTTCCATGGGTGACCACATAGCTTTGATCTTGTTAACTAGGGCTTGGAACCCTAAGTTAATACCGATCGCTTTAACCATGACGGCGTATTGAAACGGGACCAGAAGTGGTTGGATGGCATCATGCTTGACAGAGATTGCTGGAAGAGGGTCGTTCATGTCTACTAAGATGTCGTCTGCCTTCAGTAGATCGGGAGAGATAGGGTTTAGATATGATAAAGAACCGCAGAGTTTTTCTTTATAGGAGGAATCTTCCTCCTTAGTGTTTCTTTCACTCGTCAGCATGGGATTGGTCAGAGCTCCTGCGTGTTCCTAGCTTGCAGATGCGCTGGGTTCTGGCGGCCTATTGTGGTGTGGATGGCCCCTTCCGCCACGGCCTCCGCCGTGGCTGCCACTACGGCCAAACCCTACCGAAGCCATCTCAGTGGTTTAACTTCTATCACCATTCCATTTCAAATATGAGCACAGAGATCCCAACATTGATAGGACTCCGACCTTCCAATATCCCAATCGACAATGGAGTCCTCCTTTCCTCATGTTTCCCATCCCTATCGGGAGTCTCAATCATCATAGGAATTCTGACCTATAGGTATATATACCATAACCTCTGTCAAGCCTATAGAAACCAAAAATCCCAAGCGACCTTTTGTAACTTTTTGATCTCCATATCATTGACCTGCACCTTGACTAGCTAGTAGGACAGAGTTCTCTAGGGTGCTTGGTTGGATCTCTAGCTTATGTAGCATCAAGCGTGATTTAGACAAACATATTGGATGATCTTTGCATTGGAAATTTGCATATCTGAGGTACTTACCTATGCTTTTATTTGCAGATTTACAATTCAATTATATTTCCCACATTTTTGTGTTGTAAGGTTGCTTTTTTTCCAACTATCATTTTTGGTTTGGATTGGTGTTTCACTTCTGAACTTTTGTGTGCCCCAAATTTTTCTTGGTTGGGTTTCCATGCTCCTCCTACTTGACCGATAATGGTGGGGTTGATGTGTGGTTGTAACGAACTAGAGCTTAGAATCCTACCTTATTCCATGATTAGAAAGCTAGTGAGGCTAGTTCGCTAGATTTGACCAAACAAGGATAAAAACTTACATAATAACTTAATTATATGCCAACATGTAAATAAAATCACAAAATATGTTACATTAATTCTCATTAATAATATAATCGATAAATAAAAAGGAATAATGTTCTTTGAAATAACATTGGTGATTTCATGACTATAAATGTTAATAATGCTATAAAATTAATGGACTAAATACGTTAAACAAGTAAAATATCAAAATTCATGCATTATAATAGAATAAAACTCTTGTTTCAAGAATGTGAAGATGATAGTTTTCTAAATGAAAAATAATAATAGTAATGATGTAATATTTGAATAATACATTGATAATGTGCCAAAAATCCTAATGATTCCATAAGTCATAAAAGGAAATCACAAAAGTGAAATATAATGGTAAAGTTGTGTTCCTTGGGTTCCAGTTAGCTTGGTTGCCAAGTCTCACAATTTTGCATAATAATAACTATCTTTATCTTATTTGGAAAACAAAATAAGAATAAGAGTGAAAAGTGTTAAACAAATTACTAAAACTCTTAAAAGGTGGAAACAAACCTCAAACTATAATCTACATACCAAAATTAGCCTATTGGTGCATCTTGTGATCGTCTATACTACGTTGCTCGCCCTAACTACCATCTACATGGAAGCAGTTCTCCTGATAATCATTAGTGAGGAGAATTTCACAGTGGCCTACCAATCCGAGCAACGGGTGGATGAAAATGGGTGGCTCATGGAAGAACTTGGAAGTATTGTACAGTTTCAACATGCATAATACAAAAATGTCCTAAATGATGCCAATGCACATTAGAAATGCCCTAATGCCTAAAATCGGGTGAAAATGATGCGTGCACTAACCTTCCACCTCAAAATGAGATGGATATCTAGTCAAAATACATCATGTACTCAATTTCCTGTGATGCGAGTGATATCATGTTCCTTTCTCCCTCTTATTTCACTTTCTTCTAAATTCTTTTTTTTTTTGCAGATTTTCAGAATGTTTTCTTCAGTCCACATATCCATAATTGCTTAAAGATAAGTTTATTGGCTATTTTCTTTCATGCTCAGAATTTTTTTTTTCAATATTTAGAAGGTATGGAACAGTTTAATTCACCATTGGGGAAAAATTGAGATACATGATGTACTTTATGCATGAAAATCATGAGTGCAACTACAGGGCATGCACCTAAAGGTAATGTGCATGAATCCCTATATTTTTTTCTTTTTATGCAAAAGTATGGAAAATATCAATGTAAATCCTATCTACATGCTATGCACACAAGAAGGAATTAAAACTGCACTTTACTTCCAACTCTTAGGTGGATTATGGAAAAATGAAGTGGAATGATCACAAGATTAGATGACTGAACCTTAGAAAGATATTATGTGTCCCTCCTTACTGACCTGTGTAGTAGTTTAAAGGGTTCTCTCTCTTATATCCAATTAAGGTCTCATTACCATTTGGTTAGGTTAGGCTCAACAACCATTACTGTCCACTTTTCATGAATCATTAGGAGTACATATGTGAAATGTTGTTTTAAAGTTGACATAATCAATCATTTTCGTAGGATGTGTTCCCCAAGGTCAACCAAAGCAAGCTATCCAAGACACAAATTTTTTTTAAAATTCCCTTAAATTTCCCATGAACTAACAACCAGATGACAAACTTGTACGACATCCACAGTTACACTAGATAGCATGTGGATCCTACAAAAACTAAAGATGCAAGAAACAAATAAAAATGCTAAAAACTAAAAACAATAAAAGATAGAGCTGTTACAACTACCCCCCTAAGCTTGAATCTGACTATGGCCTCATAGTCAAAAACAAACTTAAGAGTGGAACAGAGATACCCGATCACTCTTGTGGAGGTGGAGGTGGCTGCGGAGAAGTGGGGTCCCAAGACGGGAACTACCCTTGGAAGTTCGGCTCATACAGGGGCATTGGTGGAGGCTGTGGATACCCACCAAAATAGCCCTGACTCCAGTAGTTGTCGTAGAATGGCTACTGCTGCTGCTCCATCCTATGCAGCCGATCATGGATGCTTTCTTGATTGGCGAAAAGAAGGCGCTCATTCTCGAAGATCGCCTGTTGGTTTATGAAAAGCCGGTTGGTGGTGTCTTGGATACCGACATATGCAGCGGTGTGGCTGTGCTGCGTCTGCTGAATGTCTTGGAGCATGCTGTACATGACTTGCATAGAATAAACATCCTCGCTCTGCTGCGAGGGCTGCGACGGTGTAGATGGAGGCCGTGATGATGATGATGCACCTGGATGCATCCGAGGACGCTTTCAGGGTGCTACTCGTGCGCGAAGAGGTGTAAAGGCCTCTTCTTCCTCCTCGGCCTCGTCGTCCTGTCTGTCGTCGCCGCCGTCATCGCCGCCTTCTTCCTCATCGGAGTCGATGGCTATGATTGGCCATCTGAAATGCTGTGCGCCCTCGATGTTGAAGATGGGATCCGGAAGTGCGCACTCCTGATACGCTTGATTCACGTGGCAATGTGCAAATGCCGCGCCATCCCGGAGAAGAATTAAGTTGGCCCGGTGAAGATGTTGCAAGTTGACCTTGCTTCTTGTAGAAAGAGGAGTGAGGGATTGGAAATTCAGTCCCAAGTACGACGCCAGTTTGGTGATGAGCCCACCGAAGTGAATCGATGCTTTCCTCGTACACCTTTTCACATCCATCACACGCTGCAAGAAGAATGCACCCCAATTGCATTCTTGTCTCTTCAGAAGCTTGTATAGAAAGAAGAGATCGGAGCCTTGAAATTTGCTAAGGGACAGATCACCCCGCACAAAAACAGTAGAACTCAGCATCCGATGCAAGTCCCGGACGAAGGGGTGCTTGAAGTCGGCTACCGCAGCATTGTGGTAGCTAACCGACCTCCCTTGTGGCACCGTCACCAACTCGGAGAAGATCATGTCGTAATCGGTGCGGTGGTCCGGCCTCCGGTGGTCATACTGGGAATGGTTCCAGTTGAAAATTTTTTTGAACTTCCGTAGCGTGAGGACGTAGTCGTGGTTGTACAGCTGGAAAGATACCCGACCCTAGATCCACTCTCGGTCAGTAGCATTGATGTCATTGGGATAGATGCAGACGTCCAACGACGCCATGAACTCGGCTACCAGCTCTTTGTATGTCGGCCAGTCACTAAAGAACGGTTGGCCATCTTGATGAAACTCCAGCTCGCCAGGCCTTATGCGAGTGTGACGGGCCTGTCCGTTAAGAACATAGGCCAAGTTGGCCTCACATCCCAGATCGCGCACCATCTCCCGGTCCACATACCGGGTGGGCTCGATCTTCCTCCTCATTATCTCCTCGTAGATCTTTCGAATCTCCGGGGAAGGATGGATGAGTCGGGGATGAGCAACTGATGCCGTTGGTGGTGGAATGAATTCCGTCAGAGTTGCGTGTGAGGACGATGCTCCGGCTGTATGCACCATGGTGGCGACGAGAAAGGGGTTGAAGAAGAAGAGCTCGGGGAAGACTAAGACTTGATTCTTCGCTCGGTGAAGATCTTTGCTCGATGTTGCTGCTCTTCGATCTTGGATGGCTCGGGGGAGTGCTCGGCGCAAAGGAGGAAGATCACTCTGAAGGTGTGACGTCAAATGACGTAATGACTCTCCTTATATAGACTTGGTCGGCGCTACTGTTGACCCGTCGATACCATCGACGCGGGTCGATGGTATCGACACATCTCGATGCTATCCGCCCCCCCTCGCGAGTATCGATGGCTGACGATTGCTGGATCGTGAAACCCAGATTGCTGACCTGTCGATACCATCGACACAAGTCGATAGTATCGACGCAACACCCGGATCGATGATGTGGACGCCGCGATCGCCGTCAATTTCTTTGCGCGGATCGGTGACATGGATGGTCGATACCATCGACAGGAGTCGATGGTATCGACTTAGCTTCATTGCGACACCACCACTTTTTACTTCAACCCGCGAGCATGTCGATACCATCGACGAGGCCGTCGATGGTATCGAGTTGACTGAGACAAATTGCTCTGAACTTCTCCAGAAATCTCGATGGTATCGACGGATGGGTCGATACTATCGAATGTTGTTGGGCGACCTGCCTGTAGGTGGGTCGATACCATCGACGTGACCGTCAATAGTATCGACTCAGAACGAGCCTTGCAGTTGTCAACCTGAACCTATGTCGATACCATCGACAGTGTGTCGATGGTATCGACTCTGCCTCAGCCTGCACAATGAACAAACGGATCAAGGTATCTTCTTTACACTAAAATTTGAACAAAATTAAAGCAACCTATGATTATCATTAATTATCCTAATGTACCGATGGTTGGGTTGCCTCCCAACAAGCGCCCTTATTTAACGTCTTAGGCTAGACGGCTCCCGAGCGTCTCATTTGTCCGCAAGTGTAATGAGTTTGACCTCATTCACTTTTCTCTTGTAATTCTCACCAAAATACAGCTTTAGCCTCTATCCATTCACCAAGAACGTGGCATCTCCATCACGCACCAGAATCACACCGTGCAATTTTACCTCTTCCACCACGAACGGTCCACTCCACCGAGATTTTAGCTTCCCGGGATGCAACTTGAGTCGGGAGTTAAACAACAGAACACTATCTCCCTTCTTAAATGTGCGCAGCTCGATATGGTGATCGTGGATCAGTTTTGTGCGCTCCTTGTATATTCGGGCATTCTCATATGCCGTCATGCGCAACTCGTCCAGCTCATTCAACTCAAACATCCTCTTTCTCCCAGCTTCATCATAACTCAAATTTAGCCTTCTAAGCACCCAATGGGCCTTGTGCTCCAATTCCACCGGAAGGTGACAAGCCCGGCCATATGCCAACCTAAAAGGTGTAGTGCCTATAGGTGTTTTGTAAGCCGTTCTATATGCCCAAAGTGCGTATGGTAGTAGGGCACTCCAATTATTCCTTGTGGATGCCACTGTTCGCTCTAGAATCTTTTTGATTTCACGGTTTGAGACCTCCACTTGGCCTTGAGTCTGTGGATGATATTGAGTGCCAATGTTGTGCTTGACCCCATATTTTTCAATAGTGTCGAGAATTTCTGATTCCGGAAGTGTGTACCCCCATCGCTTATTATCATTCGGGGTATCCCAAACCTGCAGAAAATGTTTTCCTTCACAAACCTGCACACTACAGTAGAATCATTAGTCCTTGTGGGGATTGCTTCCACCCACTTCGACACATAATCAACATCTAGCAAGATATACAAATTGGAGTTTGAGGACACAAAGGGTCCCATGAATTCAATGCCCCACAAATCAAATACTTCAACTTCCTTAAATACATTCAGGGGCATCTCTTGTTGCTTTGAAATGTTACCTGCTCGCTGACACGGGTCACATTGCCTTACAAAATCAGAGGCATCCCGAAACATAGTTGGCCAATAAAGGCCTCTTTCCAACACCTTAGCTGTTGTTCGCGAACTGGCATGGTGTCCTCCCGTCGGCGATGCATGGCAATGGTGGAGAACACTCTCATACTCCATCTCAAGCACGCACCTGCGCAAGATACTGTCCCTGCATTACTTCAAAAGAATTGGATCATCCCAAAAATAGTATCTTAAAGAATGAAAGAATCTCTTTTTCTCTTGATATGACCAGTCTTTCGGGATGATCCCGCAAGCCAAATAATTAACAATTTCAGCAAACCACGGTTCTTTAGAATTAATTTTCAAAAGTTGTTCATCGGGAAACATCTCGGTTATGGGTATGTGCAAATCTTTTTCATTCACCCTTTCTAACCTAGACAAATGATCAGCCACTACATTCTCAATTCCAGACTTATCCTTGATTTCAATGTCAAATTCTTGTAAGAGCAAAATCCACCTAATGAGTCTAGGCTTTGCGTCCTTTTTCTCCATCAAGTATTTTATCGCAGCATGGTCGGTCCATACAACTACTTTAGATCCAACTAAATACTACTGAAATTTTTCAAAAGCAAACACGACGGTAAGTAATTCTTTTTCAGTAGTTGTATAGTTCAATTGAGCATCATTCAGAGTTTTGGAAGCATAGAAAATCACTGCGGGCTTATTATCTACCCTTTGCCCCAAAACGGCTCCTACTGCAGAATCCGAAGCGTCACACATCAATTCGAAAGGTTTTGTCCAATCCGGCGTTTGAACAACCGGGGCCGAAATCAATTTTTCTTTCAAAACTTCGAATGCGTGAAGACACTTATCGTTGAAATTGAAAACCGCATCTTTCTCCAACAGTTCGGATAAAGGTTTTGCAATTTTAGAAAAATCCTTAATGAATCACCGATAGAACCCGGCGTGTCCCAAAAAGCTTCTCACCCCTTTTACAGAATTTGGTGGGGGCAACTTGGAAATCACCTCAATTTTCACAGGGTCTACCTCAAGACCTTTGCTAGACACCTTGTGTCCTAGCACTATTCCCTCTGTCACCATCATGTGACATTTCTCCCAGTTAAGGACCAAGTGTGTGTCCTCACAACGCTGCAGCACCTTGTCTAGGTTATAGAGACATTCATCAAATGATGCACCATAAACCGAGAAGTCATCCATAAAAACCTCAAGACAGCGCTCTACCATGTCAGAAAATATGGCGAGCATGCAGCGTTGAAACGTCGCCGGTGCATTACATAAACCAAACGACATTCGTCGGTAAGCAAAAGTCCCATAGGGACATGTGAATGTAGACTTCTCTTGATCCAAAGGATCAATCGAGATCTGGTTATACCCCGAATACCCATCCAGAAAACAAAAATGCGACCGACCGGCAAGACGTTCTAAAATTTGATCAATAAACGGTAAGGGAAAATGATCCTTAAGTGTGGCGGCATTCAGACGACGGTAGTCAATACAAACTCGCCACCCGGTTACCAATCAGGTGGTGACAGGTTCATTCAACAAATTTTTAGTGACAATAATTCCCCCCTTCTTAGGGACTACCTGTGTGGGACTCACCCACGTCGAGTCTGATATGGCATAGATTATCCCTGCAGCAAGAAGTTTGATGATCTCCTTCTTCACAACCTCCATCATGCTCGGATTTAAACGTCTTTGAGGCTGTATAACAGGCTTGGCTCCCTCTTCGAGCCGAATCTTGTGCTGGCAAAGAGTAGGGGAGATCCCCTTGATGTCTGCAACAGACCACCCAAAAGCTCCACGGTGGTTCTTGAGCACTATCAGCAATTGCTCCTCCTCATCCGCACTCAAATAAGCAGATACGATCACCGGTAACTTGTCATTCTCAGCTAGAAAGACATACTTGAGATGCGGGGGCAGCAACTTCAATTCCAACTCTGGAGGGCTGATAAGAGATGAATGCAGTGGTGGGGGAAGTGCACCTAAATCTTCATAGTGCCTCGTATAGAAGCATGGAAGCATCTGAAACATTTTAGCGCACTCCTTGAGTGATTTACTCCGCATCCAATCATAGGTAACATTCAACATACAAGCCTCTAACGGCAATTCTAGATATGCATCAACAATTGAAATAGCAATTGCATCATCCTCCCATGAAGGCGGAATGTCCTCATTCTCATCATTCGGAAATCCAACAACTTTGCACAAAGAAACAACCTTAGTTTGCTCCATGATATCCACAACTAAGTTTCCATTATCCATCTTGCTCATCACATGAGCCATGTCCAAAAATGGTTTCCCAAGGTAGAGTGAGATGTTGTGATCCATGTGTTTCACCATATTACATTGTCCTTTTGCTTTAGAAGACGCAGTGCTAGAGGGCATGACCATCTCAAAGTGGTCATCTGCTATGCCTAAGGTCAAGCGACCTCTCCCCATCTCTAAGATCATGTCGGCTGTAGCTTGGAATGGACGTCCAAGTAACAGCTCATTACCATGCTCGTCCTGCATCTCCATAACCACAAAATCAGCCGGAAAGACAAATCGATCCACCTTCACAGATTCCATAAGGCTTCACCACAGAGTTGTCGGCCAATTGGATAGTCATATTTCTCGGCCGTGACTCCTTTAATCCCAGCTTTTTAAATGTCGAAAGGGGCATCAAATTGATACTTGCCTCTGAATCACATAATGCCTCTCCAAATTTAAACTTCCCGATATAGCAATTTGCATTGTCCGGGTATAGTGGTGAGTATTCCCACCTGTAGTATAGTGGTGTGTATTCCCGCCTGTCACGCGGGTGACCCGGGTTCGATCCCCGGCAACGACGCCAAAAACTTGACGAGTATTTTACTACGCACTAAAACGCAAGTGAACGCGTCGAGTAGTACAGGCCTTTGTGAGGCCCGAGTCGAACACAGGGATACGCTGAATTATTGGAGACTCCTACTAACTATTTGCGATCAGCTAAGCCGAATAACAAATTGGGGTTTGTTGTCAAAATTAAAAGAAAGTAAAAATAAAACAAAACAACCAATCGATTAAATGTTAATTTAATCAATTCAAAAGAGTATCTTTAGGATTGCGGTTTCACCGCGGGTAAATCATTGTATTAGGTTTCATATAATTTCTCAATCTTCTCTCTCTATCCGGGTAGTGGCCTGAAAACAGAATTACCCACTGTCGTGGTGCAATTCACTACTTAGGTTTAGGTTGATTCCACCGTCATAGTAATCTATTCCCTAAACTAAGTGCATTACGAACGATCTCTCAGTTTCCACCATTAATTTTACACCTCCTTTGTCAAGGGATTTATCGATTAATGTAGGTTTCGTCTCTTTTCAACCGTTAATCCTTCTGTCGAAGCGATTAAGGGCATTAGGTTATTATTATGGTGATCAAGCATAACAATATATGGAGAAAACGAAACTATACCACAGATTTAAGAGAGAAAATATGAATTATTAATATGAAACTGTCATACAATGCATTCCCGGGCTACTCTCGGTCCTAAAGATGGAGGGGATTAGCCCCGCATGTTCACCTCGCACAAATACATGGTAGAAATAGGGGAAATCATATGAAAAATGTGAATTAAATGGGAAAACCCCTGAACGGAGGAGAACCGGTTGATCCTTTGCGTAGAACACGAGCTTTCCCACCTCTCGGTGGTGAAATCCGTCTTCGGCAGCATCCAGATCGACAGGTATGAACCTCTGGCCCCCATTCTCCTCTCTCTCGCTCCTCGGCACTTGTGCAATGGCAAAATTAGATGATGATCTCGTCTGGGCGGACGTCATTAGGTATAAGTCCCTAATTAGGTCGTCAATTAACTCCAGCCGTCCGATTGAAATCAATATGAATCCAACGCATATCTGTCGGTGTCGATACCATCGACGCGGGTCGATGGTATCGACCCATTGTAGTAGCGACAGCCTTCTTGTCTTTTCGTCCGAGTGCCTGTGGCCTCTCGATACCATCGACTTGGGTCGATGGTATCGACCTCTCTATAGCGTCAGTTTTGTCATTTAGCGACGCTGTAGCCTCACTGCGTCGATGGTATCGACTTGGGGTCGATACTATCGACAGCTTCCTCGCCAGCAACCTGAAGGGATCTCGATACCATCGACTTGGGTGTCGATGGTATCGACTCTTTGCTGTTCCTTTCGGCTGGCAACCTGTGGCCTCGTCGATGGTATCGACTTCCGTCCATGGTATCGACGGAAGCAGATACTTGTTTTTCCTGAAATTCCAAGACAAGATCAAATAAATCCACACGAATTATAATAAAGTGATGATTAATGCTCAAAATGATAAAACTAAGGGGATTTGACATAAAATGATGGCAAAGACCAAAATAGGTGAATTATGCAATATTAACCATAAAAATGACTAATAAAAGCACAAAATACATATCAAAAAGGTCTATAAATGCGACTCAAAATCATCACATCACCTATGTATACATTTTCATCTTATTTGGACAATCTTATCAATTGTAGTGTAGTTATGAGAGAGAATGTATATTAAAGCCCTGAATAAATAAATAATATGTTCATTAACCATAAAAGGGAAAATTACGGGAAAATTTATATTCGTTGTGTTTTTTGTTGCTTGTAGGCCAAATTTCACATTATTTGGTGGTTTCTAAATGCATCAAATTCATTTAGGAAAGAGAATATAAGAGATAATATAAATATTAAATAAAACATTGGAACTTTTCAAAAGTGAAAACGAATGCTAAAATTAGAATCTACATATCCTAATTATCTTAGGTATCAAATTAGATACTAATTGATCTTTGTTTGGACCCTCAAATAGTCTAGTAAATAAAATACTTTTAAAAATGCTTGAAATTTAAATTGTTCTTCAATGTAATCAATTTTTTTAATGTTTTAGTTTATATCTCTATCACACATTTCTTTTTCTTGTAATGTGGGCCTATTTTGGGTCTTTGGATCTAGATCTCATGGCTACTGTCTTTTCTCCTACCTCCTGTATCCTTTTGGAAACCAAGCACATAAGAATATTTCCTTCTCCAATTTTCTCCTCTCTCTATCCTTTTCTCTTTCCTCCTCTTACTCTACTTTCCTTTTTATCACTTCCCTTATATCAATCCAAACCTAATGAATATAAATACCCTAGGGTTTCGTGGTGTTTTCACTAAGTTTGCATCTTGGCTCCCTTGAACCCCTGTTTCTCCCCTATTCTATTCCCTTTTTCAAATCATCACCTCCTTGGGTCTTTGGACCTCAACGAAACCAATTCCTAGCCTCCATTTCACTACCTACTTCATTTTCTAGCCATTTATTGTATCCCTTGTCCCTCTAGTTGCTTGTTCCCTACTCCAGTTATCGATGCTTGGTAGGTGGAGTTTGCCAGCGTCGTTCCTTAGACATTGTTTCATGGCAAAGGTGTAGGTTGATTCTAGTGTTCTTCAGAAAGCTTCTCATGATCATGATTGCATCCTAAGAAGTGTGTATAAATTTTCCCCAAATTTCCTTCCATGCTTCCAAACCCAATTTTTGATTTAATTCCACTGGCTTCCTACCTCTGTTTATTATGCTAGATTTTGCGGCAATGTTCCAATTCACCAGGTTTTCTTTAGATCTCTTTTTCTTCTATCTTCTGGATCTGGGTCTTGATCTTCCCAGAGTTTTGTCTTCTATTTCATCATGTGAAGAGAAGATCAGAGATGAAAAATGACCAATGGCGGTTGGTCTGGTTTTCCCCTCACTTTTCTTTACCTTTTGTTTACCTTCTATGGTAGATTGGTCATTTAACCCAATAGTTTGTTTTTCTCGTCGTGCTAAACTGGATGTAGGTTCTTTATAGATGGCACTCGCTGACTGGACCATCTCATCAACACACATTCAGGGCCCTAGGTAATTTTTCCATGTGACTTTTTCCTATTGGTGGTTGTTTCCAAAATTCAGAAAAAATATTTATAGCTTAGAAAAATTAAATAAAATATGTTTGGAATAAAAAAATTGAAATCTATTTAAAGATACTAACTTAATTATCTAACTCAACACAATAATTATATGATTTCTTATGGATTTATCTAATTGGATATATTGTTTAAAATTCATAACTAATAATATATATGTTAGAAAAATAGAATAATATATATATATTGAACTCATCAAAATATAATCTATAAGATTACTTGGTTTTGATACCCTAATCCAAAAATAATTAAAAGGTGACTTGTAGGGTTTATATAATTAATGCTAATGTAACCCTTATTTCATATGTTCTTTGAATAGGTGACTTGAGACCTTGGCTTGGACCTAGGGTTAGCTTTGGACTCATTTCAACATAGGTATGATTGCATTCCCTATATTTCTATATTGAGCAGTTAACCTGAATTATCTCTCTCTTGATAGCCTACATAATCACTCTCTTCCAAATATTTATTCCATGTGAAATATTCCACTTGATTTTGATCTTATGATAATCCTACTTTGTTGGAGTTTCTATTGACTCTAACTTGTACTTTTATGCTAGATAAAATTCTAATTTTTCCCACTTTTACGCTGGATGATTATTTTATCCATTTTTGTGATAGAAACTTTATTTATTCTATAAAAGACTATACTTTCTACATGCCTCTACATTATGCATGCCTTGTGAGTTAATATCCCTTGAGTAGTGTAATTACTTTAGTTTTTGGGTCATGTGCCCATGTTATATTTTTGGGGTAGAGGTTGTGTTCCCCATACCTAGGTTTCGTACCCACTTTTATATATATTGGGGTGTTTGGTAGTATTCATTCTCTATCAGGTTTCAAGGTTGTGAGCCTTGGCCACCATTTTTATTTATATTATTCTAGTGTTATGCTTATCTCACATGCATGTAGTTTATTATTCTTGTAATGGGTCTTGTGCCCAAGATTTATTTGTACTTGTGTGGCATGACTCTTATGTTGGTTTGATGGTCTCCATGTTATCCGGTTTTGAAATTCATATCCTTTTATACACAGTTGGGTAGTCCATTCCTTTTATTTGGTAAGCCTTTCTTATTTAACATCCTATATTCTTGTGCCCAGGATTGAATATGCTGATATATCTACTTTTCTCATTATGTTGGGGTATGCTTCCAAACCCAGGTGTAGGATTTGGAAGATTTGACTTGGTGACATGGACCTCCTAGGTGGAGCTCTTGGGGAGATAGAGTTGAGATATTTGTATATCCCTCTACTTAGAACCTTATGTTCTAACTTTCATGTAAATCCTTTAGGGATGATGATGATGTACTTTTGTAAAATTGAATATAGTCATGAAATATAATTTTGTTTCTACTTTGGTTATCTTTTCTGCAATCACATTTGAGAAATGAAAAAAATTACCTCTATTTGAGCCTGCTAGTTGGTATGTTTGAATAGGTGAGTTTATTACTCAAATTAAGTAGGAGTGGATCCCCTCTCGGGTCCCACTCTTTATAGTGGTAATATGTACACCCCCAAGAACCCAATCCAGGAACTCCAAGTTCTTCATCGTGTCCTGGTGATGATGATATTGTATGTAGACTGAGAATTGAATGTAAGCATGAGTTTGGATTGTGATTTTGAGCTATGAAAAAACTTTATCATTTATCACAGTTTCACCAAGATTGACCAAGTGAAGTAAAGGATTGTCAGTATTTTATGAGTTTGTCCTATCTTTTATTTGATTTTGTCCTATTCAATGGGTATTTTTGACTTTGCACCCTTTTGATTTAGTGTTGATTTTGAATGATTGCTAATTAAAAATGTAGTTATATTATCATATCATGCATCTACATTTGATGTAGGATATGGGGGTATTATGGTCTTTTGCCATTTTTTATTGCAATAAATCAATAATCTCTCATATCTTCAATAATTCATAAATAATTATTCACTCATCAGAAATTTTTTAAAAAATACTTGTTGGAATCATAAAAATATTATTTAGCCAACTATATATAATTGATAGCCATAGTTTAATGTTTTAAGTGTTCATAATTTAGGATTTGAAGTATACACATTAATTAATGATATACATTTTCAATGTGATACTGGGTGAAGGGTACCCTACGTGGACCTAGAGTTTGACCTTGACTTGTTGATTCCATATTTTAGGTATGTTTCTTCTCTATATTGGACAATAATTTGTATTTCTCCCTCACTTCATCTTGATTATGATATATTATGTTTCAAGACACATGCTTATATCTATTTGACCCAATTGGTCCCAACCTCTTCAAATTAGCCTTATGGATTGTTGTAATTTCAAATTGACACCTAATCTTGTATCTTGTTGTTGTTCCATTCAATTTGCTTCTAAAAGAGTTTGTGTAACGTCCCCAGATTCTACCGTCTCGAGACTTAGAAGGCCTGAGAAGACAAACCCGAAAACATTAACTAATTGTTTTAGAGAGTGATGTGGAAGCACAATACACATACATGAACATACAAATAGAATGCATACAACATGACATTCTCAAAATTCAACATGTATATTTATACAACATGCATTATTACACAATGATTTACAATTACATATTGAATGAAGATTCTACAATCTATGAACATGTATGCTAACAAGATCTTAGACAATAGGTATAACCTGTACAACTTGCTCACATCCTATCCTTTTATCCCATTCTAGCTCTGGACCTAGAAAATATGAGAAACAAAATCATCAACAAAAGTTGGTATGTGGTAAAAGATACACTAGTAAGGTTGCATAAAGGAAAATACTTGAAGAAGGAAGAAAGAGAGAAAAACCATTTTTAAGGCGAAAATTAGGTAAACGTCCTTTTTATTACATTTATTTGATGCGGCTGTACTACACTTATCTGCACTTGACTTACATCTAGTATGGGAAAAAATTATATCATAATACATCTAACATGGGCCAAAGGATCATACATCCATGTTAGGCAACATACATCCATATCGGGCTAGGTGCACTAGTAGCTACAACCCATCCATATCCTTTTATGTTATATTAGATTTTGGCAAAGTATAACTCATAATAGTTCAACCAAGCAATGAATATCCAAATAATAGCATTCATGATATTACATATCATAAGCATCCAAGAAATTTAGTCTTATACTTATAAGACCACATACCTGAGTTCAGAGATTCCTTATACATCCAAGATCATCTACAACTTTGTCCATGACCTGATTAATAACAATTATTCATCATTAATACAAGGTTCATCATTATTAATGGTATTTAGGTCCAATTTAGGGTTTAGGTCAAATCTAGGTGTTACTAATCTAAACTATGTCTTTAGTATTTTTATAATGATCTAGAGGTCATTATTTAGGTCTGGTTTAGTTTTCGTAATTTTATGATGCTTAGTCCATTTCCTAGAATTAAAATGGTATTATAAGCATCTAAATAGTCATTAATAGTAAATGACCTATTATTTAGATATATTACTCGGATCATAGTCTAAATATGGATGTATATCACCATTAGGGTTCTAGGACAATTTTCTGAGAATTAATCTCAACCGGATATTATTTATTTCATTCAATAAACTGTTAAAAGGAGCATTATAAACTAAATTAAATATCATCATTGAAAGTGGTTCAAGGGTCTGATCTAGGAGTCCAATAATGTAGATAACATTTGTCTGAGTCTAGGGGTATTTTCTGGAGATATACTGGATAAGGGAGCTATTTACTACGAATTTTCTAAGAACTAGTATGTTTATAAGAATTGAAGGATATTTACCTGAAGGATATTACTAGCACCATTGATTTAATGTGCTACTCTATAGATCATGTGGCCTAGGGAATGCCGCATTGTCTCTTCAGAGAGCACCTTTGTCTGGTGGGGTTAGGAACAGACCGCTAGTTGATGTGATTGACCCACCAATTCAATACTCCGCTCAGTTGGTCAATTGCCGAATGGATGGGCTTTCAACTCCCCCGTTCTGGACTCCCACGCGAGCCCTCTTCTACGCTAGTGCTGCAAAGTTCGATCTTAGGTGACTGAAGGTGCGAGCTCTCCCTCATAAACCAAGGGATGGAGAAGCTCGGCTCCCCCCCATCCCGCCTTACCAGCACCACATCTCAGTGAGTGGCGAACGACAGGTAGGGAACTAAAGGATTGCTCGATACTCCTCTGTTCGACTGTGAGCATGATTACCAAAGCGGTAGGGAGAGGTGAGGACTCTATGTTGGTGAGCACCTTCTTGGCCAAAGCTAAGGCATCAATGGTTTCTCGCCCTTCCTCGTAGATACGAAGCAATAGGTCAAGAAAGTCTAAAACAGATCTGAGGCTTTCCCCTCAAGCCCGCCATTGATAGTTGTTGGAGCTCGCCGACATGATTTGGGCGTCTACCCTAGAACCCCTTTCACCTTCATCAGAAGTGGCAAAAGGATGTCCAGGTCCGTAGGAACTCAAGAGGACCATAAGAACATGATGAGGAGGTAGAAAAGGTCTCCTTCAGACTCATCCGTTGACATGGACTAGGGAGAGATAGGGGGTCTCTAATCTAGGCTTCTCACCATGAAAAGAACATCACCTAGGATTCCACAAGATCTGGGGTTTGTTGACCCCAAGTTATCTTCTCATGTTCATCCTTCTACCCCACCCTATTTCACTGGTTTTGTGCCATGAGAAGAGATGGAGAAACAGTGTGGGAGGGGTCGATCTCTCTTGTCTCTCTGTAGTTTGGCACAACTAAGGAGTCATTGGCTAGATCCTACCCTCACGGAGAAATGGGCTCGCACAGAAAAGGTTGATCACCCCTAGAATCGTGGAGAGAAAGGGGTGTTGAACTGTTGACTCTTTCTTCCTACGAGATCTAGAGGTAGGGGACAAGGTTCTCACCGCCGGATCCCTCAGTAACAACCCAGATTAAGCCACGCCACACCTATGCAGTCTGCCCCATATTCTTGATGGTTGTGTGACACTTGAATGGCACTGCTTGCTATACATATCAGCAACCATATTCTAAAATTCATATAATTCAACATTTATTTGCAATATCCAAACCTAGATAGCTCCTTGTAGAACAATCATTTGGCACTGAAATTGAACCTCAAGATTCATCACAGTGTATACACCTTAAGTAAACATTGGGTACCCAAACTTGATTATTTGGTCCTTCAATAAAAAAAAATACTCTAGAGGGGTACATATATAACTATATTGAACTGACACTATAGATTAATTTACCTCTAACATCATCAACACAAGTTCAACCTACATACCATGAGCCATGATGCATCCTTGATTTTGTTATTCACTCATATGAATCCATGTATACTTCATCGGATATTTATCTTCATATGTTATCTAAATGGATTGCTAACTGGTGGTAATCATCTCCATGTGCATAAAAGGCCTTGGATATATTTCATTGAACCTCTAATGGCATTATGGTCATATTTGAGACAAAAGGAACCATTTTTGAATTAAACCCACCATGCCTTAGGATTAACCAACCAAGAATATTTTTGGACCTCAAATACTATAATGGCTATAAAAACTCTAAAAAAAAACCCAGGTTATCAAAGTTTGTTTATTCATATTCTCCAAAAACCCCAATTGTTGTATGCTGGATTGATTATATCATTCATCTTATACATACATCTTTATGATGTAAAGTTAGCCTATATTATTATTATTAATATGAGTAGACTAATGTTTTCCTCTCTGCCAAAATTCATGGTTAATTTTAGTAACTAATGTAATGTGAATATTTTACACATTAGCAGATAAATCCATAGATGGTGTTTCATGTTCATGTGTAACAATGTTGTGATGCATTACTCCCCCTAATATTATTCTGGTGATGCCATAATCATTGCATATGGTGGTTATGTCATATTCTTTCTTTTTCTTTTTACTTGTTGTTATCATGATAATCTACATGCATAATTCGTATTAGAGATTTTAGGCAAGATTTGATCATTGTAGATTATGTTTATTTATGTACTCATTGTGTATTACTACAAATATACCTTTTTATATCCATTTGGATGTTCAAACTCCCTCTTCATTAGGAACCATATTACCTTTCTTTTGACGTATTTCATGCATAGATGTTGTCCAATCCTAATTTAAAGTGCATACAAGATTTTTCAAATAACTTTCCACCTTGTCTTATCTTGTGGGTGTGTCCAAACCTTATATGCAGAGAAGATCTTTCCATAGGTGACCCTAAGGTGCAACATGTGCATGAGTAG